>CP139507.1:426980237-427580237 GCA_021014915.2 Artemisia tridentata subsp. tridentata | reverse complement strand
TGATCCTTATATGCTTTGATCTCTTTGCTACAAAAGGAAAGATAAATGAAATGAAAGAATGATATGGGTTAGTGATATGTAAATGAATGAGTATGTATTTAAGCTATATGAGTGATGAAAATGCCCAAATGATCAGCTTGCTATTTATAGGCAAACTGATTCAACAGTTGGCGGATCTGGCGGATCCCAAAAATTGGATCCGCCCTTGTATGGGTTTGGATCCGCCACTTCAGGACAGCTAAGAGATTCTCAAATCTTTCCATATCTTGCCATATCTTTCCATATCTTCCAATGTCAACTCTTTGGCTTGAAGATCAATACAAGATATCTCAAAATCTTTCTAAGATTGTGTTCATGATGCATGCCATGATGTCATCCTAATATTTAATAAATAAAGTTTCTAATTTAAGGAAGAAACTTGTAAATGTATATATGTATATAATGTTACTCCTAGAGATCATGTAATATGTAAATATGTTTTAAAAGACTTATCACTATAAATGTAAAAGGCTTATTCTTATATTTATGCTTTTGCTTAAAGATAATCTTTGTATTTGTCATTAACAAAATTAAGCAAAGATCGTAAAATATAAATAACGTTTTTGGGACGATATTTGTATTAACAATCTCCCCCTTTTTGTTGATGACAAAACATAAGGTGTATTTTTAAGCAAAGGACTAAATAAAGTATAAGACTTTTAAAAATATAGATTAAGTTGGTTTTATGCAAGTTTTAAAAGCTATTTTAAGCATAAACGTATGTACTGTGATGTTTCACAGTAATGAGAACTTAATCCTTTCTCCCCCTTTTTGTCGAAACAAAAAGAAGATATGCTTAGCGGAATGCGATTTTGAGAACTTTAAAGCTCCCCCTTGATGTATACTCCCCTTAAATGGAGTGCCAAGGATATGATGTATGATCCTACAAAACAAATGGTTAGAATATGATATGCTTCCTCTTGATGTATACTCCCCATTGCTAGGGTACCAACGTATACATTTCAAGGGTATGAAATGCTATAAAAGAAAAGTTAGTAATGAAAAACTTCAACCAAGAAGCAAAATGCATATGTAATGGTCAACCAAACAAGAAAGGTCAACCCATTTGACTTTAAAAAGTCAAAATAAAGTGTCTGATCAAAATTAAGTACCTAAGTATATTTGATCAAAGCATTATGTGAAGTTAAAACAACCATACTATGATGTTAGTTATCTAAAATAAGATAATATGCTAAATGTTGATCACCCACAAGAATAAAAACATAACATTCATTACATGGAAAAAATGATGTTACATTTAAACAAAGAAAATAAATCCTAAAAAGAAAATTCTAAAACAACATTCTAAAAGTTCCTATAAGAGGAAACTAAAGAGCTCCTATTGAGGAGGATGAGAGATTGCATTGAGACGCTCGAGAATGTGGTTCAAGATGAACCTCATTTCATTTTGGAGCTCATGGACTAAAATGTTGGTCCTTTGTGCCAAGTGAGCGGTTCTCTCGCATTGCGAGCAATCATGCCAGACCATTTAAGAATGTTTATCTAAAACTAGCAGTTCAAGGTGCAAAAACAACTTTTAAATATGCATCAACAACTGCTAAAAGGCCTTTTCAAAAGACAGCAGTGGAACAAAAATAAATTTGGAAACCAAAGGCCACAACTGCAAAGCCAGCAGTTAATACTGCTAGCCAAGCAGTTAGTACTGGCAACTTTAAAAATACTGCTATGGAACAAAGGGATAATGATGTTAAGGCCTCAGCATGTTGGATTTGGAGACCAATCCAGTCCAATGGTGCATCAACTATTTTGAAAAGATTTAACTATATTGATGCATGAGGCAAACCCAAGTCAGTAATGGCTTGGGTACCCCAAGGAAACTAATTTCCTTTTTTCATGTGCAGGGACATTCACAAGCAGATGATGAAGATCAAGGTTATGCAGACAGTGGGTGTTCTAGGCACATGACAGGCAACATGTCCTATTTTTAAGACTTTCAACCATTGGATGGAGTATATGTTACCTTTGGGGGAGGAATAGGAGGAAGAATTACTGGTAAATGTACACTTAAAACCGGTAAATTGGATTTTGAAGATGTGTACTTTGTTCAAGAGCTTAAGTATAACATGTTTAGTGTCTCACAAATGTGTGACAAAAAGAACAAGGTTCTTTTTACTGATACTGAATGTCTTGTGCTTTCTCCAGACTTTAAGTTACCTGATGAAAGTCAGGTATTTCTCAAAGTTCCAAGAAAGGGAAACATGTACAATGTTGATATGAAGAAGATTGTTTCTAAAGAGGCCCTTACTTGTCTTGTTGCAAAGGCCACATTGGATCAATCTATGTTATGGCATAGGAGACTTGGTCACATTAATTTTAAAACCATTAATAAAATTGTAAAGGATGGTTTGGTAAGAGGCTTACCTCAGAAAAGATTTGAAAATGACCAAACTTGCGTTGCTTTTCTCAAAGGCAAATAACATAAGGCTTCTTGTAAGCCCAAGATTTCTAACTCTATTGCTCAACCTTTGTTTATGCTACTGATGCGTGGTTTTGCAACCTTACAACAGGTTTTACCTCTCGAGGGATCTCAAGAGGCTTACAACCCCACCAGGCAGTGTACCTGACCGATGTAGTATAGTGTAGTGGTAAGTACGGGGGATTGATCGTTCTCCACAGGGAATAGTGTTCGTTAGGTATGAAAAACTACTCTAATAGGTCTAAGGGTGAGAGAAGATTCTTTTTATGTTTTTATAATTTTATGAAAGCAAGTAAAATCTCGGGTTTGAAAGAGTGGGCGGAATTAGTTGCTAGTCAACTAACCCAAATTACTACGAATGCAAATAAAATAAAATAACAGAAAATGAAAAGGTGGTAAAACTTATGTGGAGAGAAATGTGTTTACTTAGATTTCCTTACTCCCTAACTATCTTTTACCGGTTGATTAGTGTGTATTAGTTGCGTGGATGACGGGTGTATTCCTTAATACCAATCGTGGGGTGGCGTACGTACTTCCCCAACTCTACAAGCTCCTACTTCACTCCTATGTCGAGCCGGCTAGGAAGCTCCTAACATGGGATCACTAGAATTCGCTTGTGCATTAAATACAACCATAAAAACCTTTAGTACGCATTGGTTCATGTTTCTTAAGACGTTCAAGCAAGTTACCGAATAGGAAGTTAGCCAGTTTTCTTAAGCCTAACATAGATGAACAATCATCCAATACAACTAATAACACACTAATAACCAATAATCAATAGCTAGGTTTCATTAGATCTAAGCAAACACAAGATAAATCTAGCCTAGCATGTTAAACAAAAGACAAGAACAAGATAGAATCAAACAACACATAGACATATTGAATGATTAATTGATAACTTATCTTCAATGTAACATGGAAGATCTCAAGGCAAAAAGCCTTGAAAAAGCTGCTAAAATCGTCTTAGGGTTTTCACACACAAAGTTCCCCAATAAGTTCCACACTCATGACAAAAAAATTGCAAAACTATATATAGACTTTCAGATCTGACGGCGTCACGTTATGGAGTGTGACGCCGTCACCTCGCCGCTTTTAGGGTTCTCGGATGGCCTTCTTGACGCTGTCCCTCTTTAGCTCTCCAAAATCCGTTCTGGCTTATCAAGGCTTGACGCCGTCAGACTTAGGGGTGACGCCGTCCCTCTTTAAATTAAGCCGTGACGACCTTGATCACATTAAAGCGTGACGCCGTCAGAATTCCATGCAAATTTCTCTGGCTTATCATGAGTAATTTTCACATCCACCACTTTTTGCCAAGCCATGACGCCGTCCAGAACAAATCCTGACGCCGTCAAACGTAATTTCCAGCACAATTTTGAGACTTTGTCGTTTTCTTCACTTTAATGCTCCAAAAACGTCCAAAATGCCTCCTTTTCCAGATTTCTCATCAAAAGTACCTAAAATGACAAAAGGAACGATTTAGGGCAATATTTGATCAAATAAATACGATTTAGGGCTTAAATGACCCCTTAAAAGAGGTACACTTTTTGCTTCATCAAATACCCTTACACTTGAGATTTGCTTGTCCTCAAGCAAATGCGCTTTTATTCTAATCAAAATACAAGTTAGGGGTCATTTAATGCTAACATAAAAGTAATTACAACAAATATTCGTTCCACTTTAATCATAATAAGCACGAAGATTACAAACTAGCACCTCACAAGTAGTGTTTAGATACTCACATCTCTCAAGTGTCATCAAAATAAATCTCATAAATGAAAACGGATAATATCTCTCACTACCTGTCATAGCAAATAGATTACCATAGGCTTGGGAAAGGATCGAAAACCTCCTCCACTAGGCGTAAGCACCTAAGATAAACTATCAAAGAGGGCTTTTACATGGGTTATAACGTTAGGTGTAGGGAAAAGGAAAACACGGTTTTGTTGGATAAATGATATTTTACTGGTGGCGAGTTAAAGATCTTGATTAATTACATGTACTATATAATGTTGCTAAGCCAAGACTCGACTCAATCTTAAGCTAAAAACAAAATAACAAAAACATAAAATAAACATAAAATGAAACGGGATGGTAGTCCGTATGTTTTTTCTACTTTTCTTTTTCTCATTTTTTTTGTATTTTTCTTGATTTTTTCGATTTTTTTTTTTTTTTTTTTTTTTTTTTTTTTTTTTTTTTTTTTTTTTTTTTTTTTTTTTTGCATACACTTTTGCCCTACCATCCAAAATAATACATCATAGGGGCGTTGCATTCCCCTTACACTTGAACTTTTACATAACTTTACAAATAACTATTCTAATGACTCGGATTAAGATAATTAAAACACTTGGAGTACTTTAAAAATATTTAGCACATATGGGGGTAATAAATGATGTTCTTCCCCATTACTCCATTACACTAGTACTTTACCCATGAGTCCTAATCGTCCCAAAACAATATGTACAAGGATATGACTTGACTTAGCAACCATGTAATCAATTAGATAATTAACTTGGGGTTTAAACAAATGTTGTAACAATAATGCACTAAAAATGAGTGCATACAAGGTAGGCTAAGGCGATTTGGGTGTACATTTAAGTGGGGTGTAACAAATTCTTCCTTTAAGTAAAATGCTTAAAGTTAGAAACGAAAAGATAGGCTCTGAGGGGTGTACTAGGGGTATCGTGTACTAAAAATGAGTACAACGCAAAGGGTGTGGGGGAATTACTTGACCAATGTAGCCAAAGTAATTATAACAAAAACACAGGTGTAAAACAATGGGTTAATCCTAATGCCTCTTATCATGTAGTAAATCTAACTACACGAATGTAGTCTCACTTGTGGCCTCGGAATGGTCCTAACGCAAGTTCTAGAATCTAAGTGCTACCGGTACACACATCATAGCATAAATGCTTTTCCTACCAATTCTAGGGGCGAACCTCACATATTTGGGGGTGGAAAATTTTTTTGTGGTACGGTTTTTGTGCTAGTCATATAATTCCTATCCATGAGACGCTCATTAAGATTAAAGTTTCACTCCTAAATGTTGTAAAAAATTTTAAATTTGGCACTAAAATTACCCTAACAAGTATTTCTCTCAGTTTTATTACACATCTACCATTAAACAAACAAAAATCAAGTGCAATTGCATTCTCTAGAGTATCGTACTTTTACCCCCCCCCTTACACTTAAGATGAACATTGTCCCCAATGTTCAAATAACAAGATGTAAAAGCATAAAGTAAAAGAATGAAATCAAATACTCCCCTGATTCGCTCGGTGGATAATGAAGTAACATGGTTAGATCTTCTTCCAAAGTAATGTTGAAGCTCCATGACTAATGCATCGCCATAAGCTTGATCCAACAAACATTTCCTTGTCCTAAATAACCTGTTAAACCTGAGAAAACAAACACGAAAACCTGCATAACATCGGCGGGATAAATCTATATATAAGGATATAATGCTTGTGGAATGATTATTTTGCAGATTCCTGGAGATTATAAGTTAGAAATTTTATAAAAACTTTTTATGAAAACAAAACTTTCAAAAATTTTCAGAAAATTAGACCTGACGCCGTCAGGTTGTAAAGCCTGACGCCGTCAGAAATGATCTGACAGAATTCTCATGTTACGTTTCCGGAAAATTTTTGGAAAAACCTACACCTTACTTCCTGGAATTCCTGCAAAACATCATTATGACTAAATACAAGCATTTGACTCAAACAAATACTAATATGTATGTTAATTTAATATTGTTATGATTCATGTTCATTTGTTCTAATAAACCGATTTGGATTTCCCTTACACTTATCTTTTGCAAAATACCTTTATATGTAGTTAAGACGAATTTAAAAACAAGATAAAGCATTTTCACAATTTAGTTTTGAACATGAATCAATAAAAATAAAAATTAAACACACATACGGAAGCAAATAAAATCAAACAAACAAATAAACAAACACACAAAGCAAATAAAGCTTGGGTTGCCTCCCAAGAAGCGCTTGTTTTTGTTCGAGTCACGAGCCTGACTCTACCCTTATTTAACGGAAATAGGGGAGGTTTTCCCTACACTTAGGATTAAGTGTGGGTGAAAGTAGCGATACACACCCTTAGGGTGGAAATATGCCACGTGAGGAAAGAGTGACGGGTGAATTATATGCTCAAAGGTGCGGGATCCTATCATCATAACCTTACCTAATTCAATTGGGTTAGTGGGCGGATTAAGATTTTCTCCTAGAAAGGGATCATCTTCTATCAACTTCGAGAGACTCCAAGTTAAGAATCCACTTTGACCTAATAAACCCGGTTTGAACCCATAATGTTTCTTGTGATCAATCATAAATGGGTGATGTAAGTATGTAAGGTCATGGTTCACTCCTATATTAGCTTCCACTCCACATGGCCTAGAGTCTACTACCTTAATCTTAACATTACCTGGACTACATGGTTTGATGGGTGGATCGGGACCTAATTTAATTCCTAAGTTCACATCTAAGGATGGAAGATTAGGTAACGGTTTTGGTTTAGGCTCCGGTTCATCAAAACTAGGAACTTCCCTAGAACTAAGAGAAAGGTTATGACTACAAGTATTCAAACCTATTTCCTCTAGTTTTGTTTCTTCCAAAGGTTCTACTTCAATTGGGGTTCCTATAGTCCCTTCTACTTCTTCCGGGTAAGTCACGGGCGGTGTGTATGCCTCGAATGATGGTAGGACTTGTAGGGTACTTTGTAGGTTTGTGTTATTTACCTCATCCTTCCTTGTCTCTATATGAATTATATCCACATCATGTGTTTTAGTAGAATCTAACCCAAACATGTTCCTAAGTATCTCAAATCCTTCTCTAGCCATTTCAAGTTCTAAGTCCGATTCATAAGAATCTTCCCCGATAACATGATTACTATGTTCAATTTGCCTAAAGGATTCATCATGTGTTCCTTGAGATTCAAAGTCATTGATCATAAAACCTAGGTCTTTTTGCTCAATATGCTCATGTTCGGCTAAATCCTCCTCAATTGTTTCCTCAAGTTGTATTGTATACGAACCCATTAATTCATGAAACTTATGGTTCACGGTTAGGAGGCTTTCCTCAAAATTTTTCCAAAGGGTCTTATTAAAAGGAGTTGATCCTAACAATGATTGTTTAATAGAAGCCGCACATGCACATAATTCATCAAACCTATCAAACTTTACACCCATCTCCTCTTGTATATATCTAAGATCACTTAAAAATTCATTGGAACAACAGGAAGCAAATCTATCCGTGTAAAGTAATTGTTCCTCTATTGTTAATGATCTAAATGGAATTTCATCCGCCATGGTGACAAATGAAAATGGTTTTACAAACAAAGGGCACAAAGAAAAAGATAGACTAAAGAAATCTAGAAAAATAAAATAAAATAAATCTCACTAGAAAGGAATCTAGTGAGTAGACCTAATAAAATAAAAATTCAACCTAAACAATAACTATTCCCCGGCAACGGCGCCAAAAACTTGATGCGTGGTTTTGCAACCTTACAACAGGTTTTACCTCTCGAGGGATCTCAAGAGGCTTACAACCCCACCAGGCAGTGTACCTGACCGATGTAGTATAGTGTAGTGGTAAGTACGGGGGATTGATCGTTCTCCACAGGGAATAGTGTTCGTTAGGTATGAAAGACTACTCTAATAGGTCTAAGGGTGAGAGAAGATTCTTTTTATGTTTTTATATTTTTATGAAAGCAAGTAAAATCTCGGGTTTGAAAGAGTGGGCGGAATTAGTTGCTAGTCAACTAACCCAAATTACTACGAATGCAAATAAAATAAAATAACAGAAAATGAAAAGGTGGTAAAACTTATGTGGAGAGAAATGTGTTTACTTAGATTTCCTTACTCCCTAACTATCTTTTACCGGTTGATTAGTGTGTATTAATTGCGTGGATGACGGGTGTATTCCTTAATACCATTCGTGGGGTGGCGTACGTACTTCCCCAACTCTACAAGCTCCTACTTCACTCCTATGTCGAGCCGGCTAGGAAGCTCCTAACATGGGATCACTAGAATTCGCTTGTGCATTAAATACAACCATAAAAACCTTTAGTACGCATTGGTTCATGTTTCTTAAGACGTTCAAGCAAGTTACCGAATAGGAAGTTAGCCAGTTTTCTTAAGCCTAACATAGATGAACAATCATCCAATACAACTAATAACACACTAATAACCAATAATCAATAGCTAGGTTTCATTAGATCTAAGCAAACACAAGATAAATCTAGCCTAGCATGTTAAACAAAAGACAAGAACAAGATAGAATCAAACAACACATAGACATATTGAATGATTAATTGATAACTTATCTTCAATGTAACATGGAAGATCTCAAGGCGAAAAGCCTTGAAAAAGCTGCTAAAATCGTCTTAGGGTTTTCACACACAAAGTTCCCCAATAAGTTCAACACTCATGACAAAAAAATTGCAAAACTATATATAGACTTTCAGATCTGACGGCGTCACGTTATGGAGTGTGACGCCGTCACCTCGCCGCTTTTAGGGTTCTCGGATGGCCTTCTTGACGCCGTCCCTCTTTAGCTCTCCAAAATCCGTTCTGGCTTATCAAGGCTTGACGCCGTCAGACTTAGGGGTGACGCCGTCCCTCTTTAAATTAAGCCGTGACGACCTTGATCACATTAAAGCGTGACGCCGTCAGAATTCCATGCAAATTTCTCTGGCTTATCATGAGTAATTTTCACATCCACCACTTTTTGCCAAGCCATGACGCCGTCCAGAACAAATCCTGACGTCGTCAAAGGTAATTTCCAGCACAATTTTGAGACTTTGTCGTTTTCTTCACTTTAATGCTCCAAAAACGTCCAAAATGCCTCCTTTTCCAGATTTCTCCTCAAAAGTACCTAAAATGATAAAAGGAACGATTTAGGGCAATATTTGATCAAATAAATACGATTTAGGGCTTAAATGACCCCTTAAAAGCGGTACACTTTTCGCTTCATCAGCTACATATGGACTTATTTGGCCCTACTTCTGTTAGTAGTATTATGCATAAAAGGTACTATCTTGTGATTACTGATGACTATAGTAGGTTCACATGGGTTTTCTTTTTAGGTTCTATGGATGAGACACCTAGCATTCTTAAAACATTTATTACTGCGATAGAAAACCTAGTGGATAAGAAAGTAAAATTCATTAGATGTGATAATGGGACAGAGTTCAAAAATAGAGTTATGGATGATTTTTGCAAAGAAAAAGGTATTAGAAGAGAGTTTAGTGTTGCTAGAACTCCTAAGCAAAATGGAGTTGCTGAGAGGAGAAATAGGACACTGATAGAAGCTGCTAGAACCATGTTAGCTGACTCTAAGTTGCCTATCACTTTTTGGGCTGAAGCAGTTAATACTGCTTGCTATGTGCAGAACAGGGTTTTGGTAGTTAAACCTCACAACAAGACAGCATATGAGCTTTTTAGAGGTAGAACTCCTGCATTAGGATTTCTAAGACCTTTTGGGTGTCATGTAACTATTCTGAATACCTTAGACCATCTAGGCAAATTTGATGGTAAAGCTGGTGAAGGATTCTTGGTTGGATATTCTCTCAATAGCAAAGCATTTAGAGTATACAACACAAGAACTAGGAGAATTGAGGAAAACCTGCATGTTGAGTTTTTAGAAAATAAATCTAATGTTGCAGGTGAAGGACCAAAATGGTTGTTTGACCTTGATGTGTGTCGAGAGTGCAAGTTTTAAATTTATAAACACGATCTACCAATGATTCAAACGAAACACATATGAGCAAGTATACTCGTCCGTGTGTAGCAAGAGGTGATATGGTAAGCCGAGGTTGTTCACAAGGATTTGTTTAGTTTTTATGTAACGTGAGTTTGATTATAACAAAGACTTAGTAATGATTCTAAAGCAAGCAAATAATGATGATGATGTAAATTCAATATACTAAAAACTACACTTGCCTAGACTAGTTTGCACAATTCCCTTGATATAATTATGATAATGGTTCAAATCGATTATGATCAATAAATTAGATGGTTCTCTAATTTGATTTGTTGGTGTACTAATCCTCTTGTTTTCAACACTTTCAATCCTCGTCAAGATTTTAAGATGACAAAAACAATATTAAGTTTTGATCAAACAAGACTAACACAATTCAATCACTTGATTCGCTATCGTTTCACAAGTAATTGACAACTACACTTTTAGTTTTCTAAGTTTAAACAAGTTACATATGAAATGTTCAATACATAAGGTAACACCTTCATAGACAAAGGTTTACAATTGATTAAATAATAATGTCTCTTTCGACCTATTACACCATTAATAATCAACCAAACTTGATAACTCTTTTGTTTATGAAAACTTTGAAAGCACAATTCGATCTTAGTATTAGCTTTTCATTGAATTAGAACCATAGAGTCATAATCAATCAACATTCATGTAACAAACATCATCTAGGCAAGTGCACAAGGCACTTAGCCGCTCATGGCAAACAAAGTAATAATCACAGAAATTATATCACTTGAAAACATGATTAAAGAGTCTTACAAAAGTTGTAATGATGATTACAAGACTTAGGAACAATTATGAGGTGATCAACAATGATTCCTTTGATGATTACAATGATGGATAATGAATGTAAGTCAACTTCTTCCTGCGTTTTCTTCTTTGTAGCCTTCTTGAGAGAGTATGAGAAATTTGGTATATGAGTATGTGTCTTTTCTCTCTAGCCAATGCTTCTAATTAATAGAAAACTACTCCTTGGCCAACAAGCAAGTTTCTTGGGCACCGAGTGTCATAAAATTCTGAGGTTCAGATTCCAGCCCAAGGTTTGGAGTAAGGTTGGCATGGCAGTTTTGAACCTTGGGTTGAACTTAAGCCTTAGTTGTATTTCTTGAACCTTTGGTTGAGGAAGCAAGCCATAATTCATAGCAAACTTTGCATGTAACTTCTCATTCATTTCATCAACACTTGATCTTTTCTTGAGCTCGAAAATCTTTGTAACTTGATTCTTTATCTTTGATGATCTTCCCGAGGTCTTTATTATGGGTAGAATCTTTCGTTGTGCATAAGCTCTTGATTTAGCGACTTTTCCCCATCTTTCTAGCTATTCCCTTGGACTTGATTGTACCTGAACCTTAATATATCTTTTTTACCTTTTTCGCATAATATGTTCACAAACACAACCAAATACAATGCACAAACATAGAAATAACGCGACTAAAACATGTACGAAATGAGCGTTATCAAATCCCCCCACACTTACACTTTGCTTGCCCCCAAGCAAATCTAGCTTTTAAAAATAACTCCACATGATATAAATGAGAATGATTCGAAAAAATGAGATGCAAATCCATCAAGTACAAGTACGAGATAAGATCCATCTTTTTAAGCTTTATAAGTGAAAAGTCGAGATGTTTGACAATAACTTAACGATTCTCTTGCTTGATAACATGTTAAAACACCTCATGAAAAGGAATGAAGTATAATTCACTCAACACTCATTTATTTAGTGGGTGAGTATATAAGAAAATCACACTCATCGCTCAGTCATGATCTAAATATTACCATAAGCTTGTACAAGAAACAAAACTCCACCGACGTGGCGTAAGCACCAAGTGTAAACATCTAAGAGGACTTTTATTCGGGTTAAAGGGTAATATGGGGTTTATGTTGAGATATCTCTTGTAAAAACATACTAGATCGCTAGCGGGAATTCTTGATTTACTCAAACAACGGATGGTCACTAAAGTAAAATACCTTAGATCGCTGGCGTGTTATTCGATCACTCAAGAACCGGATGGTCACTAGAATATTCGCACAATTGATATCTTCACAAAATTAAAAAGGTAGGGATAAGGTATGGGATATACTTATGAGAGGTGTAAAAAACACTTTACAAATAGTGAAAGTCTACAACCAATTGCTACTAGCTACGTCAACCTCTTTCACATGAACTTGAGAATTCATCCTTGATCGATATCATACTTTCATAGCTCATTGGCTATTCTTGTCACCATACAATTGCGATGACTTATTATATTTTTTTCTTTTTCTCTTTTTTGTTTCTTCTTTTCTTGGCCACATGTTTCGGTCATTGATCATAATTCCAATAGATCTTCTATGAGATTATCATAGAGTTTGCAACTTTCTCCAAAATTCAAGGATTTCTCACATAACAACCATCTTTTCAAGTAACTAGTAACCAACCAAGACTTGACTATGGGTAAGGTTAAGGCTAAAAGTGTAAAATATTTTTGTATTTTTCTGGTGTAACAAAAGAAAAGAATGGCTCAAAGGGTGTACTAATGGTATCTAGCACTAAAATTGAATGCTAACAAATGGGTCAATGATGAGAGTTTTAACTAACCGATGTGATTAGCTAATGTATGATTTGCAAACGGATGGCCATTTAGTTGAATCCGAATGTTGCCCCTTATCACACAAATACACTTTCATTACACGAATGTGATCTCACTGCGGTTTGGTAATGATTTGCAAGTACAAGTTCTAGAATAAATAAAATCACCGGCACACTCATAGCAAAAAGATCAAGCATAAAAGATGTATGCTATATAAGAATAGGCTCAAATCCTCACAATTTTTAGTGGAATGGGCTATAATTGTGCTAGCAATGTTATCGATCCCAAAAATGGATTGCAATGTTAATCAGGACACATCTCGAATTTTCAAAAATTACATGTTTTATCAGTGATTGATCTAGTTATTCTAATATAAATTATCCTAAATGTGCGAAAACAACTAGATCATAAGGGCAAACAATTTAAAACTAGGCTCAAAAATATAGAAAATTTAAAATCCAGTTTCATTTTCTTATTTCCTCCCCCCACACTTAAGTTTGACATTGTCCTCAATGTAAAGAACGATGAACCATAAAAATAGGGAAATGGAACATAAAAGAAATGATACTGCCTAAGCCTTGGAATCTAGATCGAGCTCCAAATGAGATATTGAGATCGAATGATTCCAAAACTTCGAGATCAAGCATCGTAACCTGCAGTAATCTTCATATACAAAACAAACAAACATACAAAATGCAAAATATTTTTGGATTTTTTTTTTTTTTTTTTTTTTTTTTTTTTTTTTTTTTTTTTTTTTTTTGCAAGGCCCCCACACTTATGGTGAAACCATTGGGGCATAAAAATAAACAAACAATTAAAAACACATGGGTTGCCTCACGAAAAACGCTTAATTTATTAACGAGTCATCAGCCTGACTCGATCTTCCTCACTTTCGTGGTTTATGTTTGGGATTCTTTCCCGACTTCTTGGGAATATAAACCACGTTTCCTTTCACTATTCCTTTTTCGATTTTATCGATGTCATATAACTTTGCTGTATCACAAGATCTAGGAAGGACATCATACATAAATCCAGAATCTACAGCCCATGGTATTACTTTTTTATAATCTGCTGGGAAAGGTGCCATGAATGGAATAGCATTGTATTTCTTTTTATCGAGCAGTTCAAGTGGAATTTCCTTACTTGACATTTCATTTAGTTGCTCCTCATCATGATAAATCTTGATACGATGTCCATTAACAATGAAACTTCCACCGTGCTTGTCATATAACTCGACATATCCGGATGGAAAACCATGTTTTACCACGAATGGACCATACCATTTGGTTCTTCGCTTAGGAGCTTTGAATTTGTACTTAGAATTGAACAAAAGTACTTTATCTCCGGCTTTGAATTCTTTTCGGATTCTGAGTTTCTTATCATGGTACGCTTTTGTTCGAGCTTTGTACAACTTGGAATTCTCATACGCTTGGAGTCTTAACTCATCGAGTTCATGCAATTGCAAGAATCGTTTTTCTCCAGCGATTTTGAGATCGGGGTTACATTGCCTCAACGCCCAGTATGCGCGGTGTTCAATTTCAAACGGCAAATGACAAGTTTTTCCATATATGAGTCTATACGGAGTTGTGCCAATTGGAGTTTTATATGCCGTTCTAAACGCCCATAGAGCATCATCGAGTTTCCTTGACCAAATGGAAGGATTATCCTTAACCATTTTTTCAAGTATTCTTTTTAAAGCTCTATTGGTGTTTTCAACTTGACCACTGGTTTGAGGGTGGTATGCTGTTGCGAAACGATGATGGACTCCATATCGTTTCATAGCTTTCTCCATTTGATGGTTACAGAAGTGAGTTCCTCTGTCGCTTATCAAAGCTTTTGGAATTCCGAATCGAGAGAAAAGCTTTTTCAGAAAATTTACAACCACTCGTGCATCATTTGTGGGTAAGGCTTCCGCTTCGGCCCATTTAGAAACATAGTCAATTGCAACGAGGATGTATTCGAACTTATGAGATTTAGGAAAAGGACCCATGAAGTCAATTCCCCATATATCAAAGATTTCAGAAACTTGTATGCTCTTTTGTGGCATTTCGTCTCTACGAGAAAGACTACCAGACTTTTGGCAAGCATCACAATTCTGCACAAGCGTATGGGCTTCTTTAAAAATTGTCGGCCAATAAAATCCCGCATCAAAGACTTTTTTCGCGGTTGTAGACGGACCGTAATGTCCTCCAGTTGGGCCGTGATGACATTCATCGAGAATTTTTCGGGTCTCTGAACCGTACACGCATCTTCTAATTATCCCATCGGGACACATTTTAAATAGATACGGTTCATCCCATGGAACTTCTTCGTTTTCAATTCCCATAAGAGTTTCATCGGGAAAATTATCATCAATCTCATCTTCACCGAATTCATCTAAATTAGGATTTTCTAATCGAGACAAATGGTCTGCTGCAACATTTTCCGCGCCTTTCTTATTTTGGATTTCTATGTCAAATTCTTGAAGCAATAAAATCCATCGGATAAGACGTGGTTTGGCATCTTGTTTGGCAAACAGGTATTTAAGAGCTGAATGATCGGTGAATACAATTGTCTTTGACAAAACGAGATAAGAACGAAATTTGTCAAACGCAAAAACTACAGCCAAAAGTTCTTTTTCAGTGACCGTGTAGTTTTTTTGAGCACTATTCAAGGTTTTGCTAGCAAAGTAAGTATGGCAAAAATGTTTTCCATCATGCTGTCCTAATACTGCTCCAACGGCAAAATCACTTGCATCACACATAAGTTCAAATGGCAGCTACCAATTTGGTGAAACCATAATCGGTGCATTTGTTAACTTATTTTTGAGCGTTTCGAATGCCTTGATGCATTCTTTATTGAAATCAAAAATTGAATCTTTCTTGAGAAGCTTCGTCATAGGATGAGATATTTTTGAAAAATCTTTGATGAATCTGCGGTAGAATCCCGCGTGCCTCAAGAAACTCCTAACGCCTTTGACGTTAGTCGGGGTGGTAACTTAGCAATAGCATCTATTTTTGATTTGTCAACTTCGATTCCCTTGCTAGAAATCTTGTGACTAAGCACAATGCCTTCTGTCACCATAAAGTGACATTTTTCCCAGTTTAGTACGAGATGAGCGGTTTTGCATCTTTCAAGCATTTTATCAAGATTGGAAAGGCATGACTCGAATGAGTCTCTAAATACCGAGAAATCATCCATGAATATTTCCATGGAGGTTTCAGGCATATCTTGAAAAATAGCAATCATGCACCTTTGAAATGTTGCCGGTGCGTTACAAAGACCAAAAGGCATATGCCTATACGCATATGTGCCAAAAGGACACGTGAATGTGGTCTTTTCTTGATCAGCTGGATCAATTGGAATTTGGAAATAACTGGAAAATCCATCTAGAAAACAAAAGAATTTGTTCCCCGCAAGTCTTTCCAACATTTGATCCATGAACGGTAAAGGAAAATGATCCATCCTGGTGGCGTCATTTAATTTGCGATAATCAATGCATACTCGCCAACCAGTTATGGTTCTGGTAGGAACAAGTTCATTACGTTCATTAGTTACAACGGTTGTTCCTCCTTTCTTAGGAATACAGTAAACATGACTCACCCATGAACTATCTTCGATGGGGTAAATAATACCAGCATCAAGAAGTTTGATTATTTCCTTCTTAACAACTTCCTTCATGTTTGGGTTGAGTCTTCGTTGTCTTTGAACAACGGGTTTGGAATCATTTTCGAAATTGATTTTGTGTTTGCAAAAGTTTGGACTTATTCCACGAATGTCAGAAGTTTTCCAAGCGAAAGCTTCTTTATGATTTTTGAGCATAGAAACAAGACGTTCTTTTTCATCGGGTTTGAGTGGTGAAGATATGACAACCGGAAGAAGAGATTTTTCTTTCAAGAATGCATATTCTAGATGATCGGGAAGAGGTTTCAAGACGAGATCCACCGGCGGATCTTCAATTGAGGTTTTGATTCTCATTTCATCATTGAATTCCAACTCCTCAAAGTTGGTTATTTCTTCCACAGAAATTTCTTCGGTGTTTATCTGCATAAATTCAGCGAATTCACTGTCGAGATCTTCATCACTTATTTGTCTAGATGTTTTATGAGTCTTAATTCTTTCATCAAGCAACTCATCGAATGTTTCCTCTGTAATTTCATCAATAACATCAATGCTATAACAAGTGTCATCATTCGCATGAGAATATTTCATGGCTTGATTAATTTGAAAAGAGATTATTTCATCTCCAACTCCAAGATTGAGTTCTTTGTTTTTGACTCAAATGATAGCATCGGCGGTGTTTAGGAAAGGTCTTCCTAAGATCAATGAAACTTTTCTATCTTCCTCCATCTCAAGGATCACAAAATCAACGAGAAAAACGAATTGCCCAACTTGAACAAGCATGTTTTCAGCTACTCCAACAGGATATTGGATAGTATGATTTGCTAAACGTATACTCATTCTTGTGGGTTTCAAGGTATCGATCGAAAGCTTCGCATACAATGAGTATGGCATAAGATTGATACTCGAACTGAGATCGGCTAAAGCATCACAAGTGATTGAATTTCCCAAAGTACAAGGGATGAGAAAACTTCCAGGATCACCGAGTTTTTTTGGTAGTTTGTTTTCAACAATGGCTGAGCAATCTTCATTCAAGAAGGTAGCGGAAATGTTTTCCATTTTGCTTTTGTTGCTCACAAGTTCTTTCAAAAACTTCCCATAATTGGGCATACCAGCCAGGACATCAACAAGAGGAACGTTGATCCTAACTTCTTTGATTAAGTCAATAAACTTGCCATATTGTTCTTCCATCTTTTCTTTCCTCAAACGTTGAGGATATGGAATTCTTGGTTTATATGCTTTGAGCTATGGAGTAGGTTTAACGACTGGTGTAGGAATTGGTTCGTTATCTTTTGGTTCCTCCTCTGCTTCATCCTTACTATCATCATAAATGATAGTAGTTGTTTGGTTTGGGTTTGGTGGTGGATCATAAGATAGACCACTACGAGTGAATACAACATTTACATGCTCATTTCTCATTTGAGGTGGACGATAAGATCCAGATGATGATGGTTTCGGGTTGGATTGAGTATTGCATGGCAAAGTACCCGATGGTCTAGCATCAAATTGATCAGAAAGACGACCAAATTTGGTTTCAAGGTCTTGGATAGAAGCTTGATGGTTCTTTTGACCTTGTTCGACTTTGGTTTTGAGGCTGAAGAACTGATTTTTGATAAATTCATTCGTTTGCTTTTGAGCATGCACGAATTAATGCATGGTTTTTTCGAATTCAGATTCTTCATTTTTCTTTTCAGGTGTTTGTGATGATGAACGGTTATCATCACGAGACGATGTTGGACGGTTGTCGTCACGAGGTTGGGAACTACAATTATCATCCCTCGGTGGACGATCTTGCCAATCTCTAGAATTTCTACTGTAGTAGTTTCCACGATATCCTCCTCCTCAATATCCTCCATAAACATAATTGGCTTCGGCTTTGGGACCTCGCATGGGTTTGTCATTGATGCGTGGGTTTTGCAACCTTACAACAGGTTTTACCTCTCGATGGATCTCAAGAGGCTTACAACCCCACCAGGCAGTGTACCTGACCGATGTAGTATAGTGTAGTGGTAAGTACGGGGGATTGATCGTTCTCCACAGGGAATAGTGTTCGTTAGGTATGAAAGGCTACTCTAATAGGTCTAAGGTTTGAGGAAGATTCTTTTTATGTTTTTATATTTTTTTATGAAAGCAAGTAAAATCTCGGGTTTTAAGGAGTGGGCGGAATTAGTTGCTAGTCAACTAACCCAAATTACTACAAATGCAAATAAAATAAAATAACTGAAAATAAAATGTTGGTGAGAAACTTATGTGTAGAGAAATGTGTTTACTTAGATTTCCTTACTCCCTAACTATCTTTTACCGGTTAATTAGTGTGTATTAGTCGCGTGGATGACGGGTGTATTCCTTAATACCATTCGTGGGGTGGCGTACGTACTTCCCCAACTCTACAAGCTCCTACTTCACTCCTATGTCGAGCCGGCTAGGAAGCTCCTAACATGGGATCACTAGAATTCGCTTGTGCATTAAATACAACCATAAAAACCTTTAGTACGCATTTGGTTCATGTTTCTTAAGACGTTCAAGAAAGTTACCGAATAGGAAGTTAGCCAGTTTTCTTAAGCCTAACATAGATAAACAATCATCCAATACAACTAACAACACACTAATAACCAATAATCAATAGCTAGGTTTCATTAGATCTAAGCAAACACAAGATAAATTTAGCCTAACATGTTAATCAAAAGACAAGAATAAGATAAAATCAAACAACACATAGACATATTGAATGATTAATTGATAACTTATCTTCAATGTAACATGGAAGATCTCAAGGCAAAAAGCCTTGAAAAAGAAGCTAAATTCGTCCTAGGGTTTTCTCCCAAAATTCCACACACTAAGCTCTCTTTAATGACAAAAAATTAGAAAACTATATATAGACTTTTGCATCTGACGGCGTCACCTTATGGATTGTGACGCCGTCACCTCGCCGCTTCTAGGGTTCCCGGATGACCTTCTTGACGCCGTCCCTCTTTAGCTCTTCAAAAATCCATTCTGGCTTATCAAGACTTGACGCCGTCGAACCTTGAACGTGACGCCGTCCCCTTATGATTTAAGCCGTGACGCCCTTGATCAAGTTAAAGCGTGACGCCGTCAGAATTCACATGCTATTTTCACTGGCTCATCATGAGTAAATTTCACGTCCAACTTTTCTTGCCAAGGCATGACGCCGTCCAGAGTAAATTCTGACGCCGTCAAGAGTAACTTTTAGCCGATTCTTGAGACTTTGTCGTTTTCTTCACTTTTATGCTCCAAAAACGTCCAAAATGCCTCCTTTTCCAGATTTCTCCTCAAAAGTACCTAAAATGACAAAAGGAACGATTTAGGGCAATATTTGATCAAATAAATACGATTTAGGGCTTAAATGACCCCTTAAAAGCGGTACACTTTTCGCTTCATCAAATACCCTTACACTTGAGATTTGCTTGTCCTCAAGCAAATGCGCTTTTATTCTAATCAAAATACAAGTTAGGGGTCATTTAATGCTAACATAAAAGTAATTACAACAAATAATCGTTCCACTTCAATCATAATAAGCACGGAGATTACAAACTAGCACCTCACAAGTAGTGTTTAGATACTCACATCTCTCAAGTGTCATCAAAATAAATCTCATAAATGAAAACGGATAATATCTCTCACTACCTGTCATAGCAAATAGATTACCATAGGCTTGGGAAAGGATCGATAACCTCCTCCACTAGGCGTAAGCACCTAAGATAAACTATCAAAGAGGGCTTTTAAATGGGTTATAACGTTAGGTGTAGGGAAAAGGAAAACACGGTTTGGTTGGATAAGGGATATTTTACTGGTGGCTAGTTAAAAATCTTGATCAATTACATGTACTATACAATGTTGCTAAGCCAAGACTAGACTCGATCTTAAGTTAATGAAAGAAAGTAACAAAACATAACAAAAACATAAAATAAAATACAATGAAACGGGATGGTAGTCCGTATGTTTTTTCTACTTTTTCTTTTTCTCATTTTTTTTGTATTTTTCTTGATTTTTCGATTTTTTTTTTTTTTTTTTTTTTTGCATACACTTTTGCCCTACCATCCAAAATAATACATCATAGGGGCGTTGCATTCCCCTTACACTTGAACTTTTACATAACTTTACAAATACTAATCTAACGACTCGAATTAAGATAATTGAAAAACTTGGAGTACTTTTAAAACATTTAGCACATATGGGGGTAATAAATGATGTTCTTCCCCATTACTCCATTACACTAGTACTTTACCCATGAGTCCCAATCGTCCCAAAACAATATGTACAAGGATATGACTCGACTTAGCAACCATGTAATCAACTAGATAATTAACTTGGGTTTAAACAAATGTTGTCACAATAATGCACTAAAAAATGAGTGCATACAAGGTAGGCTAAGGCGATTTGGGTGTACATTTAAGTGGGGTGTAACAAATTCTTCCTTTAAGTAAAATGCTTAAAGGTCGAAACGAAAAGATAGGCTCTGAGGGGTGTACTAGGGGTATCGTGTACTAAAAATGAGTACAACGCAAAGGGTGTGGGAGAATTACTTGACCAATGTAGCCAACGTAATTATAACAAAAACACAGGTGTAAAACAATGGGTTAATCCTAATGCCTCTTATCATGTAGTAAATCTAACTACACGAATGTAGTCTCACTTGTGGCCTTGGAATGGTCCTAACGCAAGTTCTAGAATCTAAGTGCTACCGGTACACACATGCTTTTCCTACCAATTCTAGGGGCGAACCTCACATATTTGGGGTGGAAAATTTTTTTAGTGGTACGGTTTTTTGTGCTAGTCATATAACTCCTATCCATGAGACGCTCATTAAGATCAAAGTTTCACTCCTATATGTTTTAAAAAACATCTACTATTAAACAAACAAAAATCAAGCGCAATTGTATTCTCTAAAATCGTACTTTTACCCTCCCCTTACACTTAAGATGAACATTGTCCCCAATGTTCAAATAACAAGATGTAAAAGAAAAAGTAAAAGAATGAAATCAAATACTCCCCTGATTCGCTCGGTGGATAATGAAGTTACACGGTTAAATCTTCCTCCAAGGAGAATGTTGAAGCTCCATGACTAATGCATCGCCAAAAGCTTGATTCCATAAACATCTCCTTGTCCAAAATAACCTGTTAAACCTGAGAAAACAAACACGAAAACCTGCATAACATCGGCGGGATAAAATCTATATATAAGGATATAATGCTTGTGGAATGATAATTTTGCAGATTCCTGGAGATTATAAGTTGGAGATTTAATAAAAACTTTTTTTTAAAAAAAAACTTTCAAAAATTTCTGAAAATTAAATCTGACGCCGTCAGGTTATAACCCCTGACGCCGTCAGAAATGACCTGACAAAAATTTTCATTTTAAGTTTCCGGAAAATTTCTGGAAAAACCTTTACCTTACTTCCTGGAAATCCTGCAAAACATCATTATGACTCGATACAAGCATTTGACTCAAACAAACACTAATATGTATGTTAATTTAGTATTATTATGATTCATGTTCATTTGTGTTCTAATAAACCGATTTAGATTTCCCTTACACTTATCTTTTGCAAAATACCTTTATATGTAGTTAAGACGAAGTTAAAAACAAAATAAAGCATTTTCACAATTTAATTTTGAACATGAATCAATAATAATAAAAATTAAACATACATACGGAAGCAAATAAAATCAAACAAACAAATAAATAAACACACAAAGCAAATAAAGCTTGGGTTGCCTCCCAAGAAGCGCTTGTTTTTGTTCGAGTCACGAGCCTGACTCTACCCTTATTTAACAAAAATAGGGGAGGTTTTCCCTACACTTAGGATTAAGTGCGGGTGAAAGTAGCGATACACACCCTTAGGGTGTGAATATGCCACGTGAGGTGAAGGGGGTGAGTGAATGGCTTCCTTCATCCTAAAACTACCCGGATAATATTGGTTGATGGGTGGGTCGGTTCCTCTTTTTTCTCCTAGATGTAAATCTAAGGATGAAAAGTTATGTAAAGGTTGAGGTTCCAATTCATCAACACTAGGAAATTCCCTAGAACTAAGAGTAAGGTCATCACTAAAAGTGTTCAAACCTATATCCTCTAGTTGTGCTTGGTCCAAGGGTTCTACCTCCATCGGGATTCCTAAAATCTCTTCTACTTCTTCCGGGTAAGTCACGGGCGATGTGGGTGCCTCAAATGATGGTTGAGTATTTTGTGGGCTTATGTTATTTACCTCATCATTCCACGTGTCAAGATCACCTATATCCTCATCAATTGTTTTCTTAGGTAGTGATAATAACAAACCTAGTGCTTCATCCAACTTATGGTTTATTGATACAGCTCTATCCACAATTCCTTGGCAAACTAGGTCGCTTTTCCTATTAGCCTCACTAAAATAAGATCCTAAACATGGAGGTTGTTCATAAGAATCTATCCTAGGTGAAGGCTCATATGATTCATAAGTGTCTCTAAATGAGGTATTTTGAACTTCTTGGTGTTCTAGCCACTCAACCATATTTTGCAATCTTAGAAATTTAAGTGAAAAGTCCATTTGAAGCAAATTACAAACAAAATCACAAAGAAAAGATAGACTACGAGAAAGCTACAAAAATAGAAAGAAAAATCTCACTTGATAGGAATCTTATGAGTAGACCTAATAAAATAAAAATTCAACCTAAACAATAACTATTCCCCGGCAACGGCGCCAAAAACTTGATGCGTGGGTTTTGCAACCTTACAACAGGTTTTACCTCTCGAGGGATCTCAAGAGGCTTACAACCCCACCAGGCAGTGTACTTGACCGATGTAGTATAGTGTAGTGGTAAGTACGGGGGATTGATCGTTCTCCACAGGGAATAGTGTTCGTTAGGTATGAAAGGCTACTCTAATAGGTCTAAGGGTTGAGGAAGATTCTTTTTATGTTTTTATATTTTTTTATGAAAGCAAGTAAAATCTCGGGTTTTAAGGAGTGGGCGGAATTAGTTGCTAGTCAACTAACCCAAATTACTACAAATGCAAATAAAATAAAATAACTGAAAATAAAATGTTGGTGAGAAACTTATGTGTAGAGAAATGTGTTTACTTAGATTTCCTTACTCCCTAACTATCTTTTACCGGTTAATTAGTGTGTATTAGTCGCGTGGATGACGGGTGTATTCCTTAATACCATTCGTGGGGTGGCGTACGTACTTCCCCAACTCTACAAGCTCCTACTTCACTCCTATGTCGAGCCGGCTAGGAAGCTCCTAACATGGGATCACTAGAATTCGCTTGTGCATTAAATACAACCATAAAAACCTTTAGTACGCATTTGGTTCATGTTTCTTAAGACGTTCAAGCAAGTTACCGAATAGGAAGTTAGCCAGTTTTCTTAAGCCTAACATAGATAAACAATCATCCAATACAACTAACAACACACTAATAACCAATAATCAATAGCTAGGTTTCATTAGATCTAAGCAAACACAAGATAAATTTAGCCTAACATGTTAATCAAAAGACAAGAATAAGATAAAATCAAACAACACATAGACATATTGAATGATTAATTGATAACTTATCTTCAATGTAACATGGAAGATCTCAAGGCAAAAAGCCTTGAAAAAGAAGCTAAATTCGTCCTAGGGTTTTCTCCCAAAATTCCACACACTAAGCTCTCTTTAATGACAAAAAATTAGAAAACTATATATAGACTTTTGCATCTGACGGCGTCACCTTATGGATTGTGACGCCGTCACCTCGCCGCTTCTAGGGTTCCCGGATGACCTTCTTGACGCCGTCCCTCTTTAGCTCTTCAAAAATCCATTCTGGCTTATCAAGACTTGACGCCGTCGAACCTTGAACGTGACGCCGTCCCCTTATGATTTAAGCCGTGACGCCCTTGATCAAGTTAAAGCGTGACGCCGTCAGAATTCACATGCTATTTTCACTGGCTCATCATGAGTAAATTTCACGTCCAACTTTTCTTGCCAAGGCATGACGCCGTCCAGAGTAAAGTCTGACGCCGTCAAGAGTAACTTTTAGCCGATTCTTGAGACTTTGTCGTTTTCTTCACTTTTATGCTCCAAAAACGTCCAAAATGCCTCCTTTTCCAGATTTCTCCTCAAAAGTACCTAAAATGACAAAAGGAACGATTTAGGGCAATATTTGATCAAATAAATACGATTTAGGGCTTAAATGACCCCTTAAAAGCGGTACACTTTTCGCTTCATCAGTCATCACACTCGGATGATGAATGGTTTCCACCACAATAGTTGCATCCATCGCGCATATCTTTGATCTCTTTTTGGATACTTTGGAATTTAGAATTGATTTTGGTGGTGAGATCTTTTATCATGTCCATGATTTTGGAATTTTCATTCGTTCCTTCGGCGAATGCAACGGTTTTTCGTTGAGGTTTGGTTTTGGCATCCTTAGACCAATCGAGCTTAAGAAGTACACGGTCTTCTAGTAAAGTGTAAGCTTCGTTAGGGGTCTTATAAAGGAAAATTCCTCCGGCATCAAGGATACCTTGAGTTGTGTCATCGAGACCATGGTAAAAGATTTGAATGATATTACCACGAGACAAACCATGCCCATGACAACTTCGGGGCATGTTTTTCATTCGAAGCCAAGCTTCGACAAGATTTTCTCCTTCCTTTTGAGTGAAACTATGAATTTCACCTAAGAGACGATCAAACATGGCCGGTGGAAAGAAATGTCCAACAAATGCTTCTCTCATTTGGTTCCAAGTTGTGATCACTCCGGGGCTTAATTCGTTATACCAAATTTTCGCTTCTCCGGTGAGAGACGATGGAAAGAGTTTGAGACGGATTGCATTTGCTTCGGTATTTCCATAACAAAACATGTCACAAATTTCAAGAAAATCAGCGATATGTTTGTGTGGATCGGATCTAACTCGACCATCAAATTGATTGTCTTTAATCATCGAAAGATGATGACCTTTGATAGTAAAGTTATCTCCAAGATTAACGGGAATAATGGCGGCCGCGGGTGTAGGAGCTACAACCCTATTGGTGTCCCACATAGGTCGATCGTCGGCCATTGGAAATGGTAATTCAAGAAAAAGATCAACGATTGGATGAACTTTGGAAAGGTTATCAAAAGGTGGGTTAACGGTTTTTGGTATTCTTTGATTGGGTGGAACAAACGGGTGTCTCTTTTTGCGAAATAATCTCTCGGGATTAGACAATGGTGTACTTAGTTCTTCGCCTGAAGAGCGAGTGGTCATACACGTTAAGAACGAGCCAATCGAAAAAGATTATCAACTAAAAAGAAAATTAAAAGATTTTTTTTTAATATTCGGAACAGTATTTGGCGGTTCGGGTGTGAACCGGCGGTTGGGGCTGGCCTGGTTCTCAGAAGAAGCTGAACCGGTGGTTAAGTTGGTCAGAAAGTTCTGAGCCGCGTAGTTGGATTCTGAACCGGCGGTTCAAACAGTTTTGAGGTCGCAAAAAATTACGAATCGCGATTTCCTGGGTGAAAATTTCAAAGAACTTTTAAAGAACAAGATTAGGAACAAGAACAAAGCACAAAAACATGATCAAATCCCCGGCAACGGCGCCAAAAACTTGATGTGTCGAGAGTGCAAGTTTTAAATTTATAAACACAATCTACCAATGATTCAAATGAAACACATACAAGAAAGTATACTCGTCCGTGTGTAGCAAGAGGTGATATGGTAAGCCGAGGTCGTTCACAAGGATTTGTTTAGTTTTTATGTAACGTGAGTTTGATTATAACAAAGACTTAGCAATGATTCTAAATCAAGCAAATAATGACGATGATGTAAATTCAATATACTAAAAACTACACTTGCCTAGACTAGTTTGCACAATTCCCTTGATATGATTATGACAATGGTTCAAATCGATTATGATCAATAAATTAGATGGTGCTCTAATTTGATTTGTTGGTGTACTAATCCTCTTGTTTTCAACACTTTCAATCCTCGTCAAGATTTTAAGATGACAAAAACAATATTAAGTTTTGATCAAACAAGACTAACACAATTCAATCACTTGATTCACTATCGTTTCACAAGTAATTGACTACTACACTTTTAGTTTTCTAAGTTTAACCAAGTTACATATGAAATGGTCAATACATAAGGCAACACCTTCATAGACAAAGGTTTACAATTGATTAAATAACAATGTCTCTTTCGACCTGTTACACCATTAATAATCAACCAAACTTGATAAATCCTTTGTTTATGAAAACTTTGAAAGCACAATTCGATCTTAGTATTAGCTTTTTATTGAATTAGAACCATAGAATCATAATCAATCAACATTCATGTAACAAACATCATCTAGGCAAGTGCACAAGGCACTTAGCCGCTCACACTAGTACAGATTTGGCCTACGGTCACACATGTGGTATTTTGAACGGCCACACAATAACTTATTTGTGTGACTAAATGTACCAGAATAAAATAAACAGCCACAATTGATCCGACTTGTGTGACCATTTCGGAATTACATCTGAGGCTACAGCCACACATTTGAATATTTTCGTGACTATACTTATCTGATAAAAAAAATTGATTTTTTAGTCACTTATAATTTGGGACATGTGACGGATACAAATAAGTTTGAAACATTAGTCACACTATATATATACATATGTGACAAATATATGTCACGCAATTGAAAAGTGTGACCAAAATCCATATATGGTCACACGAAGTAATTGTGTATGTGGCTAAATCATATACTTAAGTTTGTCACACATTATTTAAACGTGATTGCTAGTTTTTGTTGAAACTTTAGCCACATATGAATTTGAAATGTGTGACAAATGAAAAGTAAGTTTGAAGCATTAGTCACGATATGCATTTAAAAGTGACAAATATATGTCACACACTTGAACAGTGTGACCAAATGTCATATATGGTCACACTAAACCATAGGTATACATGATTAAGTGTGACCAAAATTCGATACAAATGGTCACGTAAGTTAATATGTGTGTCTAAAGTTAAGTGTGTGTTTGCCTGCCAATTCCTAATGTGTATGGTCACATTTAATTGTAGCACAATCATGTGACTATAGGCTATACAATAGTCACACCATACCACAAATGTGCATCTAAATTATGTTTATGGCCACATTATAAGGGTATTATATGTGACCAATACATTCAAAATAGTCACACTGTGAAATATTCATGTGACTATTATGTATAGCAAAATGTGAACTCAGTTACCATTAACCTTGATATTAGTCACATTGAGTGTTTGTGTGACTAAATTAAAGATGTTACATATGGTCATCACATGAAGTATTTATTTAATTAGGTGTCTAAATCATAGAGTCATATTTTGTCACACATTATTTAAGTGTAGTCACAATTCGATACATATGGTCACACATTTCTGATAACTTATGTAATTATGAGGGGTTAGATATGGGATTTTATAGTCTATCTAGTTTGAGTCTAATTTGATATATATTCACTGAATTAAGTTCAGACTATTAGTCATGACTCTTCATTTGCCCCATTAAAATGCTGGGATTTTATAGTCTATCTAGTTTAATGCAGTAATATGTAAGTATGTTACTTGCCCCTAGGAACTAGGTTACTTGACTTTCTAAAGTCAATTTTCAACTTTATAATGAAGTAGCATGTTACTAAAGTGCCTGCAAGTGCATATACATGATAAATGGAAACTGAAAATACAATAAAGCTTGACTGCAAGTGGATATATAACAGTGAAAACCGAAAAAATTTTCATTGCCAATGAAAATCTTGACTTTTTTGCGTCAAAATCCATTACAACAGGCTAAATTACAGAAACAACTATTTAATACTAAAACTGCTAATCATCTAACAGTACTAACTTAACAATACCAGCAGTGACCTTGCACTTAGCCTTGAGCAGCAGTCTTAACTTCAACCAGCAGTCTTAACTGTTACACAAGCAGTCTTAACTTGCAGCATGACATGCTTCACGTGGATTTTCATATAACAATATCTTCACAGTCGGTTCGATAGTAGTCACTTCGTGATTCCTTGCCCAAGTCTTCTTTATGTACACGTGGCAATATGTTTTCATTGTGCTCGTGAATGACTGTACTAAACTCCTCATCGACTTCGTCATATGTATCTTTGTAATTCTTGGTAGGTGTTTTAAAGACAATGGACAAATTTTTTTGTAGCTGGTCTTTCACATAAAACACTTGTGTTGCTTGTGACGCTAATATGAACGGATCATCCTTGTGGCCTAAAGTATTCAGGTCTACTAACGTATAACCAAGAGTATAGCATTTGACCCCATGATTTTTGCGATTAACCCAATCACATTTGAAAAGAGGAATTTGCCTGAAACGGTAATCTAGTACCCATATCTCTTGTAAAACCCCATAATAAAATGCTTTTTTTGTGGTTGCAACTTCTTTGGATATGTGAAGATCTACTGCCTCAACATTAACCCCATTGTTCTGGTAAACTATGCCATCATTACTTTTCGTACGAAATGTATACCCATTGATGTTATACGCCTCGTATTTCACTATGCTCGCGCGTGGTCCAAATGATATCCACCTCACAGTTTCTGATACACTATCATTGGATATCGCTATCTCTCTTTGAACCTGAATTTCATTACAAGTATATATTACCTTTAAATTGCAGGAACAACAAACAAACAATTAAAGAAAAGGAGTGTTTGGGATAATCAAATGGTGTGCTGGTGGACCTCTATCTAATGTCATATACAGGAGGGACAATTATGATGATAGCAACAAACAAACAATTATAAACAACATACGAGTAATTACCTCTTCGCGTAACCACTTAGCAAAAGATTTACTGTGCTCTTTCTCCAGAAATGCCATTTTTTTACCCGGGTTTTTTCTTTCCAAAACTTCCTTGTGTCGCCTGAAACAAATAAATGTCTTTGATTATTATATTTGATAGAACATTTTAAGCAACGAAATCGACATATGTGTTAGTAATACTTACTCGATATACGGTTGAATTTCATCTGTATTTTGTATTACATACAAATGTGCTTTCTGAAAGGATTCTCCGGAAACTTCACTTGATTTGCCGGCCGATAATGGCTTTCCGTCCTCATCTTCATTGGTTACATGTTTATCAGCTGGGATACCAATAGTTTTTATGGTTTTATGATATTCGCTAAAAAACTCTATTGTTTCTTCCGTGATAGTCTCCTCAGCAATGCATCCCTCTGGTCTATTTCTGTTTCGCACATGTCCTTTAATAACCTTCATACATCTTTCGAAGGGATACATCCATCGAAAGCATATGGGACCACATAATTTTACCTCCCTAGTTAGGTGTACAGTCAAGTGTATCATAATATCAAAAAATGACGGAGGAAAGAACTTCTCGAGTAGGCACAGTGTCACAACAAGTTCTTCTTGCGTCTTATCTAGTTCTTGCAAGCTGATTTCTTTCCTACATATAGATTTAAATAAAAAGCAAAACCTGATAATAGCATATCGTGTGGGCTGGTGCATGACTGAACGTATAGCAATGGGCAAAAACTCTTGCATTAGCATGTGATAGTCATGTAATTTAAGACCCATGAGCTTCCTATCATTTAGGCTGACCAAACTAGAGAAATTTGAACAATAGCCTTGTGGTATCCTGATGTTGCTTAACGTTTCACAAAATATGTCTTTTTCAGCATTCGTTAATGTGTAACCTGCTGGAGGTAGTGTTGTTTTGTCTGCTTCTCGCCTAGCAAACAACTCTTCTTTTATCCCCAACTCTTCCAGATCCAGTCGAGCATTCATTCCATCTTTTGTCTTTCCAAGAACATTCAGCAAAGTTCCGAGTAGACTCTCACCAACATTCTTTACTACATGCATGAAGTCAATACAATGCGGAACAAAATGATGCCTCCAATACCTTAGCTTTCGATACCAAATGTTGAATTTCTTCCAATATGCTTCATTTGCTTGGCTTGAACTACCCTCTTCTTCTGTTTTTTTCCTTTTCTGCTTTTTAATCTTCCCACCTCTGCCTCTGGTATCTTCTTGGTTTTTTGAGGTTTTTCCTTTTCCCCCCTTATTTTCAATATGTTGTACCTCGTTGTATATTTGTTCCCCGGTCAATGGATTTGGAGCATGATGTGGTTCTTGTTGTCCATTAAACGCCTTCCTTTACGTTCTGAACGGATGGTTGTATGGTAGATATCATCTGTGTCCAGTATAACTTTGCTTGGATGAGGCGGAAAGTCTAACACAGTGTGTATCTTTCCCACATACTACACAACCTTTAAATCCACTGTATGGGCAGCCACATAATGTACCAAGTGCAGGGTAATCATTTATCATCCATAACACAACTGCACGCAGATTAAAGTTTTCTTTTTTGTAAGCATCATATGTATCAACCCCTTCCTCGAATAAGGTATGCAGATCATCAACCAACGGTTCTAAAAATACATCGATATCATTTCCTGGGTATCCTGATATTAATACCGAAAGCATGATAAACTTTCTTTTCATACACAACCATGGAGGAAGGTTGTATATGACAGATAAAACTGGCAATACAATGTGATGCCTATTTCCTGAGTTGACGTCAACCCCATCAGCCGATATTCCTAGCCGTAGATTTCTCGGATCTTTAGCAATATAAAATTGTAAATGTTTGATATGTTTGGGCCCAACTCTAATGTAGGATAAAATGTTTATTTTGAAAATATTACAACTATACATTAGTAAAATCTAGTATTAATGGTTTTTGTTCGAAATTGAAAATTAAAATAATACTCTGTTTAGTATTAATGGTTTTTGTATTTACTTGCAACTTGCAAGTAAAAGGGGAAGGCTATTTCATCATTACACACTATTCACATTGCTAGGCTCGATACATCTTCCTTCTTCTAGGTGTTTCTTGATTGTTGTTGTATATAAAGCAACATACCTCTCTCATAATTTTCATCTCTGCTTAACAAACCAAAATAAAATTTAAAAATTACAAAAAATCTCAAAAGTTTTTGTTATCAAAATCATGGAAACTAAACTAGTGATTTGTTCTGAATTGGCAAAAGTTGCAAACTCAAAGCTTGTGAAAGACATGATGCTAGTTTACTATGAGCGACAGGTTGAAGCTACTTCCAAGGAAGTTCATGATTTGAGGGACAAGGTTTCTGAGAAAAGAATGCTGATAAACAATAAGGATAAGATGATCAAGGAGTTAGAGCTTTTATATGATTTTGATTCTGCTCTTGAAAGCATTGCTGATTTAAGGAGGATGCAAGAGGAGGACATGATGGCATCTGATAGGTTTCTTGTTGATATTGCCCAAAAGCATAAGCGTCTAGGTGATTTGTGCAACTTTATCACGAAGCTTGGATCAATGGACTACTGATGTGGTTGATATGCTAGTTGTCTATGTTTCTGTCTTTTGTGTTTTGTGGTTTCATGGTTGATGTTGTTGGTAGTTTTTCTGATTTTTAAGATGGGTGCTTTTTATGATGTCTTTTGGGAAGTAAATCGAATGGTAACGATAGATGTCTGATGTTAAATATTAATGGATCTATGTTAATGTCAATATTATTTTCTAACTGCCTTTTGATTTGTAAGTTTTTTCTTACCACAAATTTAATATGTATAATTTCACTGATTAAGAAGTTACAATGTCAAGTGTTTAATAAGGTTTACTAGAAGAATTGCAACACAATGGAATGTTAATTTGAATATTCAGGAGAAGACTAGTGCTTAATAAGGTCTTGTTAATGGCTGGCTAGAAGTATTGCTAGCTTTGATTGCATAAAGGGGTGTTTGGGATAAGCACTGCCTAGTTCCAAACACCACTTCAATGTTCTGCAGAGGAAATATGCTACTGAATTGCTCCCGTGTGGAAACTTCTATTTAATGAAAATATGCATCTATATATGTATGCTCTTTCTATGCAATCAAATATGCTATTGTTGAGGCCAAAAATGCAGGAACTTACCTGCACATACCAAAAATGCATATACTTAAGAAAGTCAAAGTCAAAGTCAAAGTCAAACTGTGTTTATTACACCTAAATGCAGGAAGTTACCTGCACATACCAACCAAGCCTTTAATGGCATTTACTTATACATTGAACTATGTGATCCTCTTTACTTTAAATGGCCATTACATAAACACAACATTACACACAATATTACACCATCAAAAACCTGTCAAACATTAAACCTCATCCATAATGACTTCCAAGCCAAATGTTATTGAAATATCCTCTGATTCATCAGAACTAATGTCTCCAAAACCTGATTGGAATTTCCCCTACCCTCCTATAGGTAGCTTTGGTAAGATACCACCTAAGGGAAAGGTTGTTGACTCAAGCTCTGATTTTTGCTCCTTTAACAGTAACTTTTTTAATGATAGATGGGTTTCTAGCTATCATTCAACATCTGAAGATGAAGTTGTCTAAAAAAAACCACAATTTCCAAAAAACCTCCTCCAGTTCACACTCTGTCAATCCCAGGAAAAAGGGAAAAAGTTCTAGGCCTACCAAATCAGGAAACTTGGGAAGAAATCCAAGCAAAGAAGAGAAAGGGAAAAGGCCCAATTGAACTCACTAAGGGTAAAGGGAAAAGGACCATTGGCTAGCTATGTATGTCTTGATGTTATGATGCTACTGTAACAAGTACTATGTTTTCTCCTGGTATGTAATCAACTATGCAATCAACAATGCATCTATGTATGCAGAATTTTGTTATGTAATAACAGTTGGTTTTCAAGTTAAAGATGCTATTTTTCATTCATGTTAAACCCAAAATACAACTTGAAAAAACTATATATCCTACAAGTCACAAATTAAACCAATATAAGCATCAAAACATTTGTGTATAATTAAAAAAAGTACCTAATTTAGATCTAAATGAACCTCCCTCCGTTGTTGATGGCCGGACCGGCGAGTGGTGGATGGTGAGTGGTGGCTGTGATGTGACTGGTGAATGGTGACTGGTGGCTGTGATTGGTGTCTGGTGGCTGTGATTGGTGAGAAATGTGCGAAATTTGAAATAAAAACGGAACACACGAGGGCTATTGGACTATTCGAGACATGCTACCCGTACACTAACATATTTGGATTTATTGGACTATTCATTTGGTTATTGTTTGAGTTACAAATTGGTTTAGCGTTTAGGGTTTAGAGTTTAGGATTTAGGGTTTAGGGTTTATATAAATACTCGTTATATTATAAATTACTCGGGAAATTGATTTTCAATAAAGTCTTTTGAATTGGAAACGTTCGATAAATGAAAGGGTCTTGGCGAAATTTTGTTATTTCCAAAGATTAATTTTGTCGTAAGTCCAAACTTGTTTTAAATCATAAAACGAGTATACCTTGTACTAATAAACGGGATTATGGGAAAATACTGACGATTACCAATCGACTCATCTTATTTGATATGTTTGTTGTTAGTTATCTCTTTGACTTGTTTTCGTCATCTCATCTCGACTCGAGTTATTGTCAATACTCTTCTGGACTATTCGGTTATTCCTTTTTTTGGAGTGAGTTCATGTTCTCTACCGTTACACGAATGATGATACCAAACCCTTTTAAAAGGCTAAAACGAGATTATTTTTTGAAATGAGAATGATTAACTTTTGAAACTTCTTGCGCATTTGATTTTTTTGGTGAATATCGTGCCGAGTACGTTGCGTTGCGATACGTTGCGTTAAATCGTTTGATACGATATTCATTTTCTTTAACTTTTAATTACGGATAACCGATACCCGCGGGGAAACACGAAAAACCGATGGATAATATTAATCGGGTATCCGGTGGGATATGGGGCGGGTACGGGTATATTATAAACGGGTTCGGGTACGGGTACACTAAAACCCACCACGAACCCGAACCGTTGCCATCCCTAGTTACCGGCTATAGCCGGTTTTCACCGCCACGTCAACACCATTAGCTTTTTTTTTTTTTTTTTTTTTTTTTTTTTTTTTTGTTATTTATTTTTAATTATTATTATTATTATTTTTTTACACCTCTTGCCACGTCATAGTGAAACCAAACCACCACTTCAATAGTCATCCGGCAATTAATCCCTTTACCGGATCAATTGTAAACACACACAATAATCAATAAACCCTAATCAAAACACACATTCTTCTGGCAAACACAAACACGCAAACAATGAATCCAAATAACAACAAAGGTATGTTTTTTAATGTTTTCACATATCAGTTGATGATTCATTGTACAATAATTAGTAACAGGCTTTTGATCTATAAATGGTGATGTTTGGGGTTGTTACCGATTCTAATGTAAAGCTGTGTGAATTTTTAATTTATTCAAGTTTATGCTTTTACAGGTTCAAAGGCAAAAATCCCTAGGTCCAAATTCAAAATCATTTCCAACAAGGTATACTAAAGTTGTTATGTGTTTGTGGCTAAAGTTGTATACCTTTATACCATTAATTAAATTTTTTGAAACACATGGTATGTTGAACTATTAGGAGGTATGGGAAAACACAGATTGGAAGAGAAAGAGCCCTTTCTATTTCTCTAGCGATGAAGAATCTGGTGATGCTGACACAAAAGGGGTAATAATGGTCCATTTAATAAGTGTTGTTTCGCTACTTTTATGACATTCTCCAGACTTAATCCATTATACTCGTTCAACTTGTAGGTAAATGACAAAGCTGAATCCTCTCAAGCTACTCCCAAAACTCAATCCTCTCAAATACCAGTTGAAAAGGCACACAAAAAGAAATTTACTCAGGATATTGTCTTGGGACTGCCGTGTAAGAAGATGGTTTAGGGGTTTAGGAAATCCATTAACAGCTTTTGTGTTTGTGTAAATGGTATTTGGTACTTTAATATGGTAGTAGTAGTTCAGACATTTAATTTGGTTAAATGTAATAATTAATGTTACAATAACTGGTAATTAGTAGTTTAACTGTATCTATTTTATAACTGTAATGATAGTATTTTGTGTTCTTGATGTGATGATTGCACAGTTAGATTTAATGGTAGCAGTTTCTATTGTTGATTTGATGATTGCACATATTTATTTAATGGTAGCAGTTTGTGTTCTTGATTTCATGTTGGTTTATGATTTAATGGTAGCAGTTTGTGTTAAATGGTGTCAAGTTGTGTTCATGATCTTGGTGTAATTGTGTAAATTTGAGTTCTTGATTTGATATGCAGTTTGTGTTCATGATCTTTGTTCTAGATCTTGGTTCATGATTTGCGATTAAGATAATGATATATAACATTTGGAGCCAAAATTTTGATTTTTTCAAGTTTATGCTTTACTAAACAGGTTCAAATTAAAGGCAAAATTTTTAAATAATTCAATTGTTATTTTGAAATTAGAATTAAGAGTCATGGGAATTCAACCCATTGTTGATAATCATCTTTTGCTTCCTGCTGATAATGAACATGATGATAACAACATAGACTATGAATCCGAAAAGTATTCTGATGAGGAAGATCTAGATGCGCCTGGAACCAACCAATCAGATCGGATACTAGCTAAGAGAGGCATGACCAGGCTATTTAAGTTTCGCATGAAATATGGCAACCCTGGTGGAATAAAGCTCAAGGTAACCTTCGATGCATTGAATAGGGTATCAGGGTTACACAGAGCACTGTTTTTGAGTTTTTTAGGAGATCTGGTTCGTGAGCACATAGGTTTGAAGAATCTTTCCTGGAGGAACGTGAATAAAGAATCAAGAGATAAACTATGGACTGAAATCATTGTACATATATACTATTTTTTAACCCAGTACTACATAATTTTATCTATGCAGTTACATTATGTGCAACTAATTAACAACATTGTGTTAATATTTGCAGCGATATTTTGATGTTGACGTGACATTCAGAAAATTGGCAATGAATCGTCTTGGTAAACTGCTAAGAACTTTCAGAACGAAGCTCAGAGAAGAATACATTTTGCCCCACCTAAATACACCTTCCAAACTGAATGAAGTCCCGGCCAAGTATAGTCGATTTGTGAAATCAGAAGACTGGGTCGAGTTTGTAAACCACACGACCAACGATGCATACAAGGTTTTAATTAGTCATCTTTATTTAAGTCTATATGTCATTTCATAATTTTCAGTTTGCAGCATTACCGCATGTAAACGCCTTATGATTTTGTGTTTTTAGGAGATAGCTGATAAAGCTAAAATGTCGCGTTCCAAAAATATTTATCAGCATAAAATGGGACGAGGTGGATATGTTTATTTGAAAGAGAAAATGGTAAGATTACATGTGTATGCATCTTCATATTTTCGTTTATCTTGTTTTAACTTTACATGTGTATGCATTTGATGTTTATTAGATCGAAAATAAAGAGATTGAAGCAGATGAAGAACCCCCGCGTGGTATAATGTGGTTGAAAGGAAGGGTAAACAAAGACGGCGAATTTCCAGATGATGAGATTACATCAGTGGGAGATAAACTTGTAAGTTTGACTTCAAATTCTATTATTATGCTTATATACCAGCAGCATTAACTGTGTACTAGCAGTAGTAACTTGTATACTAGCAGTATTAACTGCGTACTAACAGCAGTAACTGTGTACTAGCAGTAGTAAACACTAGCCATATTTTTCATTGAAGTTCATGAGCAGCATTGACACAAATAAGAGCATCAGTTACTCTAACAGCATCAAGAAGACTTTTAATCCCAACATTTCCTATATTTTTGTGCAGAAAGAATCTGATGACCAGATCAAGAAATTATCCAATGAGATTACAGAAACAAAGAGAATACTTACTCAAATGATGGTGCAGTTGAGTCAGCAAGGGGTGCAGTTAAATTTGTCATCTCAATTGCCAGTAGCCTCAGATGTAAGCCAACAAGGGTCTACAGATTCCCAATCGCAAGGAAATGTGTCTCCAACACAAGGAGTACCAACAGTATGTATTTCAACATGTTTCTTGTTATTCTTTTGTTTATATAATGTAACGTGTTTTATATATACATATAGGAACTTGCTAAAACTGTCGGACCCAAGACAAAGCCTAAGAAGCGACAAAACGGGTCTCCGGATTCCCAATCGCAACAAAATGTGTCTCCAACACAAGCACTGCTAACAGTATGTATTTCAACATGTTTCTTGTTATTCTTTTGTTTAAATAATTTCTGATATATACATGCAAAAATTCTTTTTTTGTAGACATTTAAGTGCAAACTGTGGCACGTAAAGAAAAGAAATATCGTTGCTTTGGGTACCGTATACCAGGCTAATGGAAAGCAAATGCTGCATAACCGACCACTCCCAAATGATTGCTACAGAGTGTCAATTGATTCATCGTTAGTTGATGCAGCATGCATACCGGACGTAGCAAATAATGGCCAAAGGATCAAGTTATTCTTGAAGAGGAGGTACATACATGTGTTTTTTCAACCTACATATATATAATTCTTCATATTTAATTCAATGTTTGATAGAAGCGTCTTTTGTTTACTACAGGTTACACCAACAAACCCTGTGACTAAATGTGTACCACCGGTACCATCGAAGAAACAATATATATCTGTTAACGACTTAAGGCAACACGCTGCTAAGCCGGTGAAGATTCAAAAGTCTTTAGGTTATGGTACTTGAGAATTTGATTAATTAAGTACGACATTACAAATTTACAATTGTATATTCTGTTCAGTTATATACATTCGAGTTTAATTCAATTTGGAATTTCTTGTGGTTTTTAATAATGTTTTAGCAGTAGTAACTCTGCTTCAGCAGGACTAACTTAGTACTAGCAGTAGCAACTCTGCTCCAACAGTACTAACTTAGTAATACCAGTAGTAACCCTGTGACTAAAAGATGCAGTCACATAATATGGTCAAGCTGATCAACATTATTGGTCACTCTTTGTTTAATTCGATGTGTGACTAAATATTACAAAAGGCCACACAAACTAAAAATTCATGTGACCATTGGATGATCAATAGTCACACAAAATACACATTTCTTCACTTTAAACAGCATATGGTCACACTTATTAACACTTTTGGCCACTTTATGCTTAATTGTATGTGACTAAATACCCAAAACAAACATGCTTTGTGTGACTAAATATTACAAAAGGCCACACAAACTAAAAATTCATGTGACCATTGGATGATCAATAGTCACACAAAATACACATTTCTTCACTTTAAACAGCATATGGTCACACTTATTAACACTTTTGGCCACTTTATGCTTAATTGTATGTGACTAAATACCCAAAACAAACATGCTTTATGTGACAAACTATTACAAAAGGCCACACAAACTAAAAATTCATGTGACCATTGGATAATCAATGGTCACACAAAATACACATTTCTTCACTTTAAACAGCATATGGTCACACTTATTAACACTTTTGGCCACTTTATGCTTAATTGTATGTGACTGAATACCCAAAACAAACATGATTTGTGTGACTAAATATTACAAAAGGCCACACAAACTAAAAATTCATGTGACCATTGGATGATCAATAGTCACACAAAATACACATTTCTTCACTTTAAACAGCATATGGTCACACTTATTAACACTTTTGGCCACTTTATGCTTAATTTTATGTGACGAAATACCCAAAACAAACATGCTTTGTGTGACTAAATATTACAAAAGCCCACACAAACTAAAAATTCATGTGACCATTGGATGATCAATAGTCACACAAAATACACATTTCTTCACTTTAAACAGCATATGGTCACACTTATTAACACTTTTGGCCACTTTATGCTTAATTGTATGTGACTGAATACCCAAAACAAACATGATTTGTGTGACTAAATATTACAAAAGGCCACACAAACTAAAAATTCATGTGACCATTGGATGATCAATAGTCACACAAAATACACATTTCTTCACTTTAAACAGCATATGGTCACACTTATTAACACTTTTGGCCAATTTATGCTTAATTGTATGTGACTGAATACCCAAAACAAACATGATTTGTGTGACTAAATATTACAAAAGGCCACACAAACTAAAAATTCATGTGACCATTGGATGATCAATAGTCACACAAAATACACATTTCTTCACTTTAAACAGCATATGGTCACACTTTTTAACACTTTTGGCCACTTTATGCTTAATTGTATGTGACTAAATACCTTAAACAAACATGCTTTGTGTGACTAAATATTACAAAAGGCCACACAAACTAAAAATTCATGTGACCATTGGATGATCAATAGTCACACAAAATACACATTTCTTCACTTTAAACAACATATGGTCACACTTATTAACACTTTTGGCCACTTTATGCTTAATTGTATGTGACTGAATACCCAAAACAAACATGATTTGTGTGACTAAATATTACAATAGGCCACACAAACTAAAAATTCATGTGACCATTGGATGATCAATAGTCACACAAAATACACATTTCTTCACTTTAAACAGCATATGGTCACACTTATTAACACTTTTGGCCACTTTATGCTTAATTGTATGTGACTAAATACCCAAAACAAACATGCTTTGTGTGACTAAATATTACAAAAGCCCACACAAACTAAAAATTCATGTGACCATTGAATGATCAATAGTCACACAAAATACACATTTCTTCACTTTAAACAGGATATGATCACACTTATTAACACTTTTGGCCACTTTATGCTTAATTGTATGTGACTAAATACCCATAACAAACATGCTTTGTGTGACTAAATATTACAAAAGGCCACACAAACTAAAAATTCATGTGACCATTGGATGATCAATCGTCACACAAAATACACATTTCTTCACTTTAAACAGCATATGGTCACACTTATTAACACTTTTGGCCACTGTTTTTTAAATTGTATGTGACTAACTCGAAAAAAACAACACACGTTGTGTGACTAAATCATCACAAATGTCACATTTATTATATATTCATGTCGCCATAGGATGGGAAATTGTCACACATATTGATAAATCCAACAAAACTTGTGCCTAATTCGTCACACATATTCGGGTTTTGGTCACTCTTTTTTAATGAAAACGGCCACAAACTAAACAATGTGACCATATGCTACCTACGGTGGCGCGACTTTTCGACACACACACCCAAAAAAACGTGTGTGGACTATATGCATATAGTCACGCATTTTTGGTGTGACGAAAGCCACTTTCTGTACCAGTGTCATGGCAAACAAAGTAATAATCACAGAAATTATATCACTTGAAAACATGATTAAAGAGTCTTACAAAAGTTGTAATGATGATTACAAGACTTAGGAACAATTATGAGGTGATCAACAATGATTCCTTTGATGATTACAATGATGGATAATGAATGTAAGTCAACTTCTTCCTGCGTTTTCTTCTTTGTAGCCTTCTTGAGAGAGTATGAGAAATTTGGTATATGAGTATGTGTCTTTTCTCTCTAGCCAATGCTTCTAATTAATAGAAAACTACTCCTTGGCCAACAAGCAAGTTTCTTGGGCACCAAGTGTCATAAAATTCTGAGGTTCAGATTCCAGCCCAAGGTTTGGAGTAAGGTTGGCATGGCAGTTTTGAACCTTGGGTTGAACTTAAGCCTTAGTTGTATTTCTTGAACCTTTGGTTGAGGAAGCAAGCCATAATTCATAGAAAACTTTGCATGTAACTTCTCATTCATTTCATCAACACTTGATCTTTTCTTGAGCTCGAAAATCTTTGTAACTTGATTCTTTATCTTTGATGATCTTCCCGAGGTCTTTATTATGGGTAGAATCTTTCGTTGTGCATAAGCTCTTGATTTAGTGACTTTTCCCCATCTTTCTAGCTATTCCCTTGGACTTGATTGTACCTGAACCTTAATATATCTTTTTTACCTTTTCCGCATAATATGTTCACAAACACAACCAAATACAATGCACAAACATAGAAATAACGCGACTAAAACATGTACGAAATGAGCATTATCAGACCTTGAGACTCTAACCCAATCAATGAATTATGTGCCAGTTTTTGAAGGAACCTTTTCTAATGATTCTGCAGGTTCAGAAGCTGATGATGCAACAAATGAAGCAGGCTTGGGTAAGGAGAAGGATCAAGAGCATGTATTGATGCCAATATGGACAAGTGTGGATTCAACTTCATTGAATGGTCGACCTTCTACTGATGAAGCTAAGGAAGAGATTGAAGGTGAAAACAATGTAGATGGAACTGAGGAATAAGAGGATCAAGTTAACAGTACTAATGATGATTGTACTGCTGAGCCCCAACTTGATACTGCTAGGCCAAATGTTCATACTGCTGGCCCATCAGACTCTAATGTAGCAGATTTCTCAAAAGATGAGGTGGATTTCAACAATCTACCACCTACATATGCAGTTCTCACTACACCACACACAAGGATTCACAAAGCCCACTCCCTGGACAATGTGATTGGTGATATGCAATCTGGAGTGAAGACAAGGAAGCAACTTATGACTTCAGACCAACATGGGTTTCTTAGTACTGTGTATGAATCAAAGTAGCATGAAGATTCCAACACTTGTTTATTTGTGTGTTTTCTCTCACAAGCTGAACCCAAAAATGTTCTCAAAGCCTTAGAAGATTCAAGCTGGGTAGAAGCAATGCAAGAAGAGCTTCTCCAATTCAAGATTCAGCAGGTTTGGGTACTAGTAGATTTACCCAAGGGTATGAGGGTAATTGGCACCAAATGGGTTTTCAGGAATAAAGGGGATGAAAGGGGTATTGTGGTTAGAAACAAGGCTAGACTTGTAGCCCAGGGTTATACATAGGAAGAAGGTATAGACTATAAAGAAGTTTTTGCACCAGTAGCAAGGATTGAAGCCATTAAACTATTTTTGGCCTATGCTTCTTTCATGGGATTCACTGTATATCAGATGGATGTTAAGAGTGCCTTCTTGTATGGTACTATTGAAGAGGAGGTGTATGTCTCACAACCTCCAAGTTTTATTGATCCAGATCATCTTGATAAGGTGTACAAGGTTGTAAAGGTTCTTTATGGACTACATCAAGCACCAAGGGCATGGTATGAGACTTTGTCTTCTTATTTGCTTGATAATGGATTCCAAAGAGGCAAGATTGATCAGACATTATTTATCAAGAAGCACAAGAAGGATATCTTGCTAGTTCAGGTGTATGTAGATGATATTATCTTTGGATCTACAAGGAAGGAAATATGTGTAGAGTTTGAGAAACTTATGCATGATAAGTTTCAGATGAGTTCCATGGGGGAACTTACATTCTTCTTGGGTCTGCAAGTAAAGCAATCAAATGAAGGCATATTTATCAGCCAGGATAAATATATAGCAGAGATTCTAAGGAAGTTTCAGTTTGCTGATTCTAAAGTGGCAAGCACACCAATTGATCCTGAGAAACCTCTTCTTAAAGATGCAGATGGAGAGAATGTTGATGTTCACACATACAGATCAATGATAGGGTCCTTGATGTATCTTACATCATCAAGACCAGATATCATGTTTGCTGTTTGTGCTTGTGCAAGGTTTCAAGTGACTCCTAAGGTTTCTCACTTAACAGCAGTCAAAAGGATCTTCATATATCTTAAGGGTCAACCAAAGTTGGGTCTGTGGTATCCTAGGGAATCACGTTTTAACCTAGTAGCATATTCAGACAGTGATTATGCTGGTGCAAGCCTGGACAGAAAATCAACAACTGGTGGATGTCAATTCCTTGGATGCAGACTTATATCATGGCAATGTAAGAAGCAGACAATTGTAGCAACTTCAACAACAGAAGTTGAATATGTAGCTGCTGCAAGTTGCTGTGGTCAAGTGCTTTGGATTCAAAATCAGCTTCTTGACTATGGGTATAATTTCATGAACACTGTCATATATATAGACAATAGCAGTAAAATTTGTATAATTAAAAATCCAGTGCAGCATTCTAAAACAAAACACATAGAAATAAGACATCATTTTATTAGAGACTGCAATGAGAAAAAGTTAATACAAGTAGTTAAAATTCATTCTGATCAAAACATTGCAGACCTTCTCAAAAAAAGCCTTTGATGTAGGAAGGTTTCAATACTTGGTAGCAAGTATTGGGATGCTTCACCCTTAAAGTTTTTAAACTGTGTGTTTTTGTATATAACTTGGATTTGTACTGCTAGGTTTTTCAATTAGTACTGGTATTGTAAAGTTTGTACTGTTAGTACAAATTTGGACTGTTGCGTTAATACTATTAGTCATATGTTTATACTGTTATGAGGCAAGTGCTTTGCACTTTGTTTTCTTGGTTTTGGACTAACAATTGCAGGTATGGAGATTAAGCACAAAGGAGTTACTGGTGCAATGTGTGAGCAAGCAGAAGTTGGTGGTTCAAGTTGCTGACATAATAGGTTCATGATGGACAGAGTTCGGGAATTCATTAATATAAGATCTAAACATATTGATTGTGTGGATCGGGTGGTCTTGGGTTATGGAAGATTATCATCATTGTTGAGTTAGATAGAGAAAGACTAGAGAGAGAGTTGGGAACCTTGAGAGAAAGTATGGAAGATTAGATTGAGTGTGTGAAAGTTACAAGAGTTCCAACCCTTCCCATGTGTGGGAAGGGGCTTATATACTACTAACATATTGTGCCCCTAGTGGGCTGTGGAGAGAGCTGACAGTGGGTAAAGACCCGACCCACTCCACACACATATATATAACTAAGCTAATAAAACTAATAATACTAATAATACTAAGCTAATAATAATAAGCCTACGAGCTATATAAATGCTAAATAGATACTCGGGGTGACCGAGTCTTCACATGAATATTTATATTCCTAACAATCTCCCCCTAAGGGAGGTCACCCCGGAAACAATATTTCAAATTCTAGCATTTTATCTTCTGAACTTGTCTTCATAGCTCGTAGTCTTTGATTAATCATAGTCATTAGTCTTTGTGCCTTCATCAGTAATCTTTTGATTACTGATCGATATTCTTGGATGATCTTTGAGTATTCTTCGATTTTATCATCCAACATTTGTCTCCAAGTCATCTTTCAGCAGTATGTCTCCATGTGATGTGGTATTCTTTGAGTCGACATGCTCACACTGTTCTGGGTCATGATTTTCAACATCAGAGTTAGCAGAAGCAGTGTTGAAGGTCTTTTAGGTTATCATGACCTCTTTGAATATGATGATGATGTAGTGTGAGCATGTGGTGATGGATTAGCATCTTTTCTGCAATCAGCGATAACTGCAATTAGCTGCAACATCAATCAGCTACAACCGCAAACAGCTGCAACAGCAATCAGCTACAATCCCCAGATGTTCCTGCATACGATAGTTAGCAATAAAATGTCCGGTACTTACAGGTTCGAACTTCGAGATTGTTAACAGCATAGTGTGAAAACTCTCTCTAAACCTTACCAAGACCGTTCCTAAATTGGAAACCCACAGAGGGTTTTAAAGATTTACCGTAGCAAATCAACGATTAGGTGAGTCGGTGGAGATCACTCCATGACTGTAGACCATTTGAAACCGCTGCGACCAATAAGCGTAATGCACAAGGAATTACCTAAGTGACCTGCTTTCAGGGCTGTTTGATGTTGACCCTGGCAGGAATTTCCATTTAATCACTGAGAATTACATTTGTAAATTCTCTCATAAATGTTCTGGCAGATTGCTAAGATCTGCGTAGGACTCATAAGTTTACAACTGGTGTCCTTAATGTTGAACAACCAGTGTAGAAATAATACGTGTTCCTATGAGATCTTATTATGCATCTCGTGGCTCTAGACTCAATTATGCATTTTGATTTGGTGATCGGAGGCTGGAGAGGACTGCCACCTTTTCAATATCATCTAACTCGGAGTGAGAGAGATGATAGAAATGTATTGAACTCCATGACAATTGAAACAAGAGTCCTTTAAGGGACCTTGAGTGGCTAGGGAGGGTTGTGCAGTGTATCACTGGGTCCATGATACTTTGTCTTCAATGTCAGCAATCAACCAAGTGATTCTGACAGCATATGAATTGACCCGATTTCTGCCTAAAGTGTAAGGAGGGCTTCTTTCTTTTCACCCTTTATCTTTACATTTCTTTTTCATTCTTCAACCCCTTCAGTGCTTACTGAGACTTCATTACTAGTACCTTGTTGGGTTTGTTCCAGTACTAGCTCCATCTCAGTCGGCACTCTTCCCTTATTCACACTTTTCTCCTTTTTAATCATACCTAAGGACTTCTACACTAACTAGTGGATTGTCCCTGGGTAGATCCCTCCGGCTCTGGCGGGATCGTGGGAACTTGTACCTAACCTTACCATCCTTATAACTCTAATACATTAAATAAAATGTTCGGTCTTTGGTGTTCTTCCACAATTGCCATTAACCAAATCTTTGAAAAATCTCTCAAAGTGTTCATGATTAAGAAACACATTTTACTAATACTTTGAGAGTTTTGAATTTTTCAAATGCTCCCCCTCAACATGTGCTTGGATGATTGTTTTATAAATTTGCACATGTTGGGTGGAGTTCGCACTTTTTGAATTGATCCACTTTCAGTGAACATGACCGATTCGAGACACACTTACATCACTAGTTAGACTAGCTTGAAATTATTACCCGGCCTGGTCAAGTCCACAGAAAGTTTCTCGAAACGGTACACTCTACTCAGACACATCCTTTTCGAGACACGCTTACATCACTGGTTAGACCAGCTTGAAATTATTACCCGGCCAGGATATGTCCTTTCGATTGATGACAATATATGTTTCGTCAATTCATTGGTGAAGTCTGTGCCTTGCTCACATAGGATGCCAAATCCTTTTGTCCATTTGCTCCCCCTCAATATGTGCATCGATATACGAAAGAGTTTAGCACATATGGGAGAGCTTACATTTACGTCCAAACATCACATTTTATCAGATTTCATATTTAAATCACATTCTCTCCCCCGATCAAAAATTTCAAACCATTTGAGATTTGTGATCCCAATTGATTTAAATAAGTTAGAAAATGTGTCCGATTTAATGTTTTCTGATAATGGAACATACTATGCTCCCCCTTAATCTAAGAGGGAGATTCACTGCTTATTATGCACAAGTCGACAATTATGACACAAATGATATTGACCTTTTTGCGCAGATGATGTAATCACCCGCTTTTCTGAGTGAGTCAGTGGTCAACATCGATTATCCATCCACCAACAAAACGTCCAAGTATTGTAGATCCCCACTTGGCGAGATCGGAATAAATACTGCTTTGTTGAAGTGAAGGTGGTGGTGGTGGTGAAGGTGTTGTTGTTGTTGTTGCTGCCGATGTTGTTGTCGTGGTGAATTCCGGGCCAATCAATAGAGTTTGAACATCTGATCGTATGGTTAGAGCGGGAACTGGCACATTCTTATTGGCTATGCAATCTGCATAATAATATCAAAACAGATATACATACATACAGATACACTATTCATTAATAGCTACCACATATCATCTTGCCAACTCATAATACCATATTCATCTCATATTCAAACCACAGTCAGTAAATATATCAAACCACTATCTAGCATGAAGAGCAATCAGCAATCATGAACATGGCAATTCACTCATATTTCAACATTCAACTCAGGATCTTAGGAACATGATTCTAACATGATAGCTATATACCTAAGCATATCCTGAGAACATATGCACTATATCAACAACAATTAATCAGTAATCGACTAGCAAAAGTCAATCAACATTTGAAACTCATTCATTCAGATCATACATATGCCAGCGGAGTATTCAAGAACATCAAACTCAATGGGGTTTCTAACTTCTTTTAGATTTTGAGTTTTAAAGTAATTAGGGGATTAAACGAGGATACCAAAGAGATACAAATGGACCTTCTAGTTACATAAAGATAGGAGACTATAAGCATAATGCACATAATGCCCTAATCTTTCTAACAACTAACACATTTGGTCATTTGAGATAAAGCTTAGTAAGATCCTCTTCAACTAATACCCCATTAACTACAAAACCTTTTCTAAGAATTATGAGTTAACCAAGAAACCCGTTTGATGAAATAAAATTTGAATTCACTCTCCCCCTCAATCAATGACCCGTATTCTAGTTAAAGAGTTGTAGTCATTGATTGAGTGACAAATTTTATGCACAATCCAAGTCTAAAGAATTTCAAACAACACGTAATCACCAAGTGTCTCACAAATAATTTTTTAGAAGAATCATAGAAAGAAAACTATTTGTATGCAAAGAAGATTTCTCTTCTTAATCCAGAAATAATGCACTGAAGCATACACTAGATCGGTGATGCACGGATATGAAGTAATCCATGCTCGGGTGAACATCAACCAGTGAGAGGAACAGCCATCTTTTTGGCGATGTGCTTTCCCCATTTTGAAGCATGGTTTGCTATCTAAAGTAATAGCAAGCCATTTAGACATGTTTTAACCGGTTTGTATAACTTCTGCTCGAGCTTCATTTAAAGTCCCGTGTCATTATTGAATGACATTTCTAAGACCGTAAATGTTATCGATAAACAGAAGACATGCCTAGGTGAAATTATTTTTGGTATTTTCTATTTTTTCAATTTTTATGGTTTTTCTGGTTTTACGTTTCTCTATTTACAATTTGCAGGTTTTCTATGTATCTATTTACAAATTGGTATAAGATATGAACAAAAATGTATGAAGCAAATATACAAGGATACAAAGCAAAACCATTACTCCTCAGCTTCCTGAATCTTCTCCGCTGCCATCACTTTACTTGCTGAAGAGCAATGTGAGCACATTTAATTAGGGATTAATTCTGACTTTTCACTCTCCCCTAATTAGGGCTCTCCCCCAACCTGACCACCTTTCTGATGAACGCCCATGATGAACTCAAATAAGTACATTTTATTATCATCATTTATCCTATTTATTCAACTTGTTTTATTATATTATGTATGAGAATTGATACTTAATCGTTTACTTTTGTAATTCTTAGTTAAAAACAAGCATTTGGTGAAACTTAGCTATTATGGACTAAAAATGGAGAAAAATGATAAAGATTGGAAAAGGATGCTGAAATGAAGAGATTGAAGACCATTGCCTGACTTTGAAGAATGCACGCATGCAATTCTGTCATGCGTTGCATATGAAACTTTAGTCAATGAAGAAGAACCAACTTGTTCTACTCCAGATGCGCCGCATTATACTTCTTACATACGGCGCATCACTATCAAGATTTCACCAGTTTCGATCCAAGATACAAGAAGACATGCGCCGCATACAGTTATGAAGATACGCCGCATCTCAAGGCGGTGTACGAATATTCTGGAATATAATAACCTTGGACCCCACGTGAAGTTAAGTCAATGCGCCGCATCTACTTATTCAATGCGCCGCATCTTACCTCAGACAGAAACTATAAATACCCCAAGACCAGACGAATTTCAAGAGCCCTAGTTTTAGAAGAAGACCGAAGACCAGAAAACCTAAGGCCGAATTCAGTCGAATAGGCAGCACAAGACACACCCGAACGAAGATACAAGAGCTGTAAGAAGGTCCTGCATGTGTTTAATTTATTAAGTAGTTTTGTTTCATTGTATTAGTACACTTTAATTCATCAGGATTGGTGGCTTGTGTAATGTGACAACGGAAAGGTTGCACTCCCTTAAAACTGCTTTCCCATTAATTAAAGTTTATATGTTGATGTCTTTGGTGACTTTTATTAGTACATTGATAATCTCTGTGTCTATTAGTGGCTTGTCGTATGTGACTACGGAAGATCATATTGCTCCCACGGTTATTACTAACTTGATCACTTAGGAATAACTTTTAGACATAAGTAATCATTAAGGGTTTACTCGCCGATAAGATTAGAGCCAACGAGAAAGGGTTAATTACATACACTTCATATAAAACTAGCAATAAAACAAGTGACAAGCTACTTAATTATCAGGACAGGTCTTCTTATTGTCTCAAGTATTTATCTGTGTACGTGCGTGCTTATCGCTGATTCGTGCTCATTAGTTTAGTTTATTATTTAATTGCAACCAAAACGTGCCAGTCTCTCAGGCTGAACCCCCTTGCGTTAGATTAGGTTGTATAATTGACTTAAGATATTAAAATACTGATTAGAATAACTAGATAATACGTTCCACTCTTAGTGATCGACACTCTACTTACCATTATATTCATACTGACCGGGTACACTGCTCGTTAAGTGTGTGTGTTATTGATAAGTCAGCTAAATATAAATTTAAAACTTGAGTAGGCATTAATACTGCTAAACCGCAACGACACATAACGCTCCATCAAGTTTTTGGCGCCGTTGCCGGGGAGTGAATTGTTATTATATGTTAATTTGATTAGTATTTTAATTAGGTTTTTTCTTTTTAATTTTTAGATTTTAACCGCTAACCGTGTTGTGTATTAGATTAATTGCATTCATTGTATTATTTGCATATTTTCTGTTTTGTGTGTTATTTGTTTTCTTTTATTTTTGTTGATTTTTGTTTGTTTTATTTTTGTTTTTATTTTTCTGTTTTTCTGCATACTTCTATCGTTGTACTGAGCTTATTTAAACGATACGGCGCATCTATTTTCATAGATACGGCGTATTGCGTTTAATTTTTATAAAATACAATGCGTTTAATTAATTCGAATACGGAGCATATTTCCCCAAGATACGGCGTATTCTGTTTTTAATAAGAAATTTTTTCTAAGCGATAACGCCATACGACGCATCTGCTTTAGCAGATACGGCGTATCTATTATTTTAATTAAAAACAGTTTTCGAATTATTAAACAGATACGACGCTTCAATTTTTATCGATACGGCGCATCTTACTGAATCAAAAATCTTGTATTTTGAAACGTAACGAAAATACGGTGCATTAACTCTTGTTAATACGACGCATTTAATTCTAATAAGTATAATTGATTTTTGATAATTAAAACTGATACGGCGCATTCTAATTTATAAGCGGCGTATCTATTTTCTGTATAAAGTCTGATTAAATTTTAACGATTATAAGATACGGCGTATCCAACTTTCTGGATACGGCGCTTCGTCTGCAGATATCAGTTATTCTTATATCCGTTTCTAAATTCATTAATTTCTCTTCTAGCGAACAAATCCTACTGACGATTTTACCTATGATGACAGGTTTTGCTATGGAAGACATGTCAGTGAACGGATATCTTGCTAAGGAACTCTTGCTTTCGGATTCCTTCGAAGTGAAAGTTTTTGATGATGTCAACTTCAATGTGCTCATGATTGATGCCGATTTATTTTCTTGGGAGACCCCTCTTGAAGCTACTTATAAGGAATTTAAACGCTTATGCAATATTGAAGATGGGATATTCTCTTATGATTTACTAATGAGCTACACTGAAGATGAATTGCTACTCTTATGGCCCATCATTGAATCTAAAGGATTGAATTGGACTACTATTGAAGAGAATGATGGGAAATTCCAAATTGAATACATGAACTCAAGCAATAAAAGCTGTGGTGGAGGCAATACCCAACCTATACAAATCTCTTACATGCCTTATTCTGAACAGTACTGGGGATTAAATGAGAACTATCTGGACGATGAAAGAATTTATGCTGTGTCGGAGTTACTATTTCATGGCAGGTTAGTAAGGTTGATGGACATCTCCCTCGAAGAATGGCTTGAACTTAAATACGGTAATCCTAAATTTGCTCCTGTGAATGAAATCAAACGGATTGTGACCTCATGGTTGACACGGAGTTTTAGGGAACAATTTAACGAGTTCATGGAGATAAGGAGGAAAATGATTGGAAAAGCTTGCTTTGACGTTGACCACGATCCTAACAATGTTGATTTTTCAGATTGGTTGGCTAGTAAGTTCAATAACCATAAGAGCATGGATCGAGCTACTAAAGATGCGTTATGGGTATATTGGATGAGAGGGGAAGATGAAGAAGTAGAGAGCGACTATGGGTCGTCACTTAATGATTCAACAATCAATGAGGGCATTGAAGAATTATTCAGCATAGACATTGATCTGTTCAATTATGAGACACCTTTGTGCAAACAATTCAAAGAATTCAATTACCTTCTTCAAGTCGACGCTGATGTGCTTACTGGAGATCTACCAGGATTCAAGACTTATGATGATTTCAAAAACACCTGGTACTACGAATGGAATGACCAAATACCATGGGTTTGGGATAAACCATGGGAATTTGAGCACATTAATCACACTTGTACACCTTTCTGTTTCAAGGATGGGAGTAGTGTATGGCCGACCTATGATTATAAGAATGATGGAACCTGTAATGTGGGGAGTATAATTGGAATGAAACGGGTTGGAAACAATGTATACTTTGAAGACGATGATTGGTATGAAAAAGTTGAAGACTGCCCACGTAAAGCAGAGGCTTTGCAAGAGAGAGGTAGAATCAACTACTTAAAAGGACTTAAGGGAACATCGAACACTACTTTCTGGGAATGGGTGCATGAACAATTTGATGATTACACAAAGCTTAGTCAACGCTTACAATGGGAATTGGAAAGAGAGTGGGAGGCAATTCAAGATGATAATAACAATGAGTCATTAATTGATGAACTTGATGACTATTTGATTAAGGATCCTTATTTTAAGTTTGTTGATAAAGACGAAGAAGAATTCATCAAAAGAAAGTGTCAACTACTTGGGATCCCTTATAATAAGCCTCCCTTGATTATTTCTGAAAAATTTAAAGTCATTAAATACTCTTTGGGACCAGATGAGGAATATGTTGCGACGAAGACCAAGAGTTATACTAGATTAAGTCGAATGGAAGAAAATGTTGCGGAGCTATACGGGAACATCTTTCGTATGAAAGAAGAAGGATGGACCGTGACAAGAACAAAATAAGAGCTGAACGTGAGTCTAACTTGAAGACTCTGGAATAAAGACAAGTGCTGACCGAGAGACAACCCGGAGAATTTTTACTATTTTGTTCTGTGTCGAGTCAGTAAGGCCCGCAAAGGATACGGCGCATCTCCATCCTAAGATGCGACGCATCTCCTGCACTGGTCATATCTTACTTTATTTTCTGCATTTTTATTTTTAACTTTAAAACTCTTTGTCGGTTTATTTAATGCGGCGCATCCCTGGTTAAGGATGCGACGCATCTTTTATTCTGATTCGTATTTATTCCAGGCTCGATACGGCGTATCTTCTTCCATAAGATACGGCGCATCGACTGACCTGATGATTTTCAGTTTTAATTTTTACATTTTATTTTTACTAACTACTAATGTATTATGCAAGTTTGAACTTTCTTAACTTAGGTGTGTTTAAGTCTTGATGGTATTATAGATTCCTGCATTTCCTGTGGATACATCAATTATGAAGCTTAAACGTTCTCATCCACAAGAAGTTGATTTTTGCTCTTATACAAATAATGGAGGATCATACCGAGGAAATCTCAGGGGAGTTTTTCTGTTCTAATTCTTTTATTTTCCAGTTTTTTAACCTTTGATACAAACAACGAGGACGTTGTTTAACTTAAGTGGGGGATTGGAGAATTAGAACACTTACTTGTCCTAAACTTTTTCAAAAATTATGCTTAAAATGCGCTTAATATATCAAAATTAAAAATTTTTAGCATGTTTTTGTTTAAGATCTAAGTTGCATAGCTGCACACATAACATTATTTTCAAAAATTGTGAACTTTTCAAAAATTCACAAATCTATGAGTGTGCCGGTGACTTGTAGACTTTAGAACTTGGCTTGTATACTATTCGAGACCACCATAATAAGTATTATTTATATAATTGGAATGACTTGTCTAAATTGGTAAATTTCTAGGATTACACCCAAATAGCCTTTATATGTTATGTGTTATTAGCTAACTACACTGGTTAGTTAACCCCCGTATAAACCCTTTGTTACTCTCATTTTTAGAGTAAGATACCCCTAGAAAAACACTCAGAGCCATTCCTTTCGTTTCTTACACCTTTGTTATAATGTTTCGTTACACCCTTACACCTTAGCCTACCCTGTAGATTAAAATCCGTGGTTGGTTAATTGCTTTAGGCAAAGTGTGTTTCCTTACATTACCTGTGTTCGCGTGCATAATTCATTATCTTTGGTTGGGTCGGGAAATTGCACAATGCAATTGGAGTGAAAGTAAATATTGTATATCTTTGAGTTTATTTTTCATGTGTTTACTACTTTCACTATTACTGTTATTTCTGAAGTCATGAAAAGTATGGAAAAATTATCCAGAGTTATCGTTATAGTGATGTGGTGAAATTTTACACATCTATGTTTATGTTTCATGTTGGAAAAAAAAAATCGAAAAAATAAGAAAAGAAAAAGAAAAAGAAAAGTTGGAAGTTTGTTTTAACCAACTTATGTAAAGTTTTGTATTAAGTGGTCGATATCACCACTATTTGTTATATATTACATTTATGGATTGAATGGGAGTTGAACGTTATGGGAACGCCAACTAAGGATATTCTTTGATTAAGATCTTGTTAAGTATAATTCGTGTCTACCTAAAGCGTGTGTTTCAAGTGTTCAAGCGTGAGTTATTCTATGATATGAGTCTTATTCATGGGATGGTTGGGATAGTGATTAACTACACTTAGGATTTTAATTTATCTGTTTTGTTTATTTTTCATTTTACACCAATTTGTATCCCAAATATTATCCATACCCTATATTATTCTTTATCAAAACCTTTGATTTATTGAGATTAGGGATTTGAGCAATCTTAAGTATCGTAGTCGTGGATTCGGCTATGTATTTATGATTTTGTCGCCCTTTTTGATATAATATTATTGGTGAAGATTACTTGGTCCTATCTTTAGCCTATTCGAGTTAAGGATTTGAGCAATTGCAAGTATCGTGTTCGTGGATTCGATCATGTATTTGTGATTTTGTCGCCTTTTCTGGAATTTGAGATCGATAGAGATTAAGAAGAATGATTAACCCTTAAACCTCAAAACCCTTTTTACCGCTTTAGACTTGTTATTCCTTGGCTTTAGTGGGGGAGATGTGTATACTTGCCAAGCTTATGATAGAATATTCGTCACGACTAGACAGTTAAACGATTAGATTTGCTTTTATCAAAATATTTTATTTTATTCCTAATTCGTTAAGTGTTTGGTTGTGTGATTATGATAAAACGAATACATGCTTAAATATAAAATTAAATCCTAATATCTTTTAGGATACATTTTCATAAGATTAATTCTAAGGTTTACTTGGGGACAAGTAAAGTTCAAGTGGGGGGATATTTGATGAACTCAAATAAGTACATTTTATTATCATCATTTATCCTATTTATTTGACTTGTTTTATTATATTATGTATGAGAATTGATACTTAATCGTTTACTTTTGTAATTTTCAGTTAAAAACAAGCATTTGGTGAAACTTAGCTATTATGGACTAAAAATAGAGAAAAATGATCAAGATTGGAAAAGGCTGCTGAAATGAAGAGATTGAAGACCATTTCCTGACTTTGAAGAATGCACGCATGCAATTCTGTCATGCGTTGCATATGAAACTTTGGTCAATGAAGAAGAACCAACTTGTTCTACTCCAGATGCGCCGCATTATACTTCTTACATACGGCGCATCACTATCAAGATTTCACCAATTTCGATCCAAGATACAAGAAGACATGCGCCGCATACAGTTATGAAGATACGCCGCATCTCAAGGCGGTGTACGAATATTCTGGAATATAATAACCTTGGACCCCACGTGAAGTTAAGTCAATGCGCCGCATCTACTTATTCAATGCGCCGCATCTTACCTCAGACAGAAACTATAAATACCCCAAGACCAGACGAATTTCGAGAGCCCTAGTTTTAGAAGAAGACCGAAGACCAGAAAACCTAAGGCCGAATTCAGTCGAATAGGCAGCACAAGACACACCCGAACGAAGATACAAGAGCTGTAAGAAGGTCCTGCATGTGTTTAATTCATTAAGTAGTTTTGTTTCATTGTATTAGTACACATTAATTCATCAGGATTGGTGGCTTGTGTAATGTGACAACGGAAAGGTTGCACTCCCTTAAAACTGCTTTCCCATTAATTAAAGTTTATATGTTGATGTCTTTGGTGACTTTTATTAGTGCATTGATAACCTCTGTTTCTATTAGTGGCTTGTCGTATGTAACTACGGAAGATCATATTGCTCCCACGGTTATAACTAACTTGATCACTTAGGAATAACTTTTAGACATAAGTAATCATTAAGGGTTTACTCGCCGATAAGATTAGAGCCAACGAGAAAGGGTTAATTACATACACTTCATATAAAACTAGCAATAAAACAAGTGACAAGCTACTTAATTATCAGGACAGGTCTTCTTATTGTCTCAAGTATTTATCTGTGTACGTGCGTGCTTATCGCTGATTCGTGCTCATTAGTTTAGTTTATTATTTAATTGCAACCAAAACGTGTCAGTCTCTCAGGCTGAACCCCCTTGCATTAGATTAGGTTGTATAATTGACTTAAGATATTAAAATACTGATTAGAATAACTAGATAATACGTTCCACTCTTAGTGATCGACACTCTACTTACCATTTTATTCAATACTGACCGGGTACACTGCTCGTTAAGTGTGTGTGTTATTGATAAGTCGGCTAAATATAAATTTAAAACTTGAGTAGGCATTAATACTGCTAAACCGCAACGACACATAACACTCCATCAGCCCATAATAGGAAGAAGTCTTTTGATGAACGCCCATAATATGAAGAAGTCTTTTGATAACCAAATGCATGCCGTCTTTAGTCTTCTAACACATAGCAGAGAATGTAGGATAGACTGTAGACTCGACCTTCTTCAAGATTGTCCATTTGGGGGAACAGAATACCAATCATCTTCATCTCACCAAATGCCTTCCAGTGACCTTACATACAACCCATCAGCCCGCAACGTACACATGAGATGATAACACCAAAGTAACAAGTTGAACCATTGATCATCTATAATATGTATCCTGAGATATTAAGCCCGATCACGTGAACCTATTGTGCGTCCTTGATGTACACATTCTCTCTCCCCTTATGGTTACGATTAATCAGCCCATGACGTAAAAGTGAAACGATAATACCAAGGTAATAGGTTGAACCACTGATCATCTATAATTTGTATCGTGAGATATTAAGCCCGATCACGTGAACCTGTTATGCATCCTTAGTGTACACATTCCTCTCCCCTGATGGTTACGATTAATCGGAATCATCATAATGATGTGTACATGAAGCATAATGACATGTACATGAAGCATTGACAAGAAGCCCTTTATCACTGATTATATCAGCCCGTGAGAAGATGACGATTAGCATTCCATGACCATGTTCTTCAACACCTTGATAGACGGAGGAAGATGTAGTGTTGGAGAATCATGGTTTTCACGACTCCTGAACTGATGTATTCAGAAGTCGTATGACCATTTCTCAATCATCAATCAACATGTAGATTATTCACTCTCCCCCCCCCCCTCAAAAATTGCATATGCCTGCCAACTGCAATTTTTGATGATTGAATGAGTGAATACGGATACCATCAACGGTAAGTAGCTCCACTTGACGGTTCTTGAAGACTGACATGTTGTTTATTCACCCTTTCCCCCCCCCCCCCTCAAAAATTGCATATCCCTGTCAACTGCAATTTTTGGTTGAACAAGTGAATAAGAGTATACTCCAATGTGCGCCGATCCACTTGAAGACTGAATAAGCACGGAAAGAGCATGAAACTTGTTGATGAGAATGGCCATAAATAAGAAGATTTCTCTTCTTCCAAAGATAAAGCGCACTTAAGCGTACACCTTTCTTTTCTTTGAGGAACGGGGCTTGAAGTGTTATCTGCAGACGCCATTGTCGATGAAGAACGAGGCCTGAACTGATGTGAACAGACGTCATTTCTCTCTTTTCTACTTCTCTCATCTAACTCGTTACCAACCCCATTATCATTTTGTCGGCTTGATGTCGTGACCACTGATGGAGAAAACCCAATATGATGAACTTGAGACTGAAGTAACATAACCCGAACTTGTGACTTAAACTTGTACTAATGCGTGACAAAGAGCGGTGTAGAGAATTCGTGCAACATTGAATCCCTAAGTACTTTATACTCTTCAACCAACCAACCATCAAGTATAAGACGTACATCACCTCTTGGATATCCACAACTTCGTGTGACACTGAGCACTACAACGTAACTCCTTAAAGTGATAGTTATTTTGTAATAGAGAGAAAGGAAAAAAATAACTAGATATCCAAGTCCTCGTCATTGTAAATGTTGAAAGCTCGAACAAGGATCTCGAAGAATCTTCATCCAACCTCCCCGATATCTTCAGATACTAAGTACACGCACCCATGAAATTTCACTTCAGCCTCAAATAAATAATAATGAATTAACGCCGTAGTCACATCTTGTGGTTAATGCCCAGATCTAGCCCTTTATGATGATTTAACTAAACTTTGATAATGGTTTTAACCCGATCACGGTCAAGAGCGCATAGCCCATCATCACGGGATTTTACAAATCTATGATTTAAACCGAGAAATAAGTTCTTTCGCGGGATTTTACAAAACCAAGAAGAAACCGTGAGATAGTAACAAATAGAATGTGGCATGACTGATTTGGTTTTGGTGAACATCTGCTTGGGTTAACATGCAGGAGATCAGCAATAATTCTTCTTAAATAAGTAGAATGCTTCACAAACCATACTAAGTAAAGCAGTATAAACTACTTCTCTCTGGAGGATGACCTCGTAACACAGTACACCTTTCTCCCCCATGATAGTTTCGACTTTTCGGAAGCATCATTGACGTGTACAGCCATATGCATGAGAATATTTTGACTTAAGCATCATCTATGACTTGCGGTACCATTGAATATCCCGTGAGAATTGCTGATCACATCACAACTTTTAAATCCTTTGGCCAACTAACCAACCTCGCACTCAGACAACTATTTGTGACCACTTGATGAAGGAAACCCGATATACCAATATTGAAAAATGAAGTAGAAGTCCCCAAATTTGTTACTTAAGCTTGCACTAATGTTAGAAGAACGGTGTAGAGAATTAATGCTCCAAGCAAATCTCTAAGTGCTCAATACCCAACCAAAGTATGAGACATTAACACCTCTTGAGATTATCGAAAACGTCATTGACGTGTGACACTGAGTACTCCAACGTAACTCTCAAGTGATGGTTACCCTGACTGCTGGTAACTAGATAACCTAAGTCTTCAATTTAAAATTTTAAGCACGAGCAAGTTATCATTGAAGGTCATGCATCCAACCAACCCCGACTTCAAGATAAGATAAGTAGACTCTTTCGTGAAATTCAACTTCACTCTCAAGCAAGGAATACCAAATTAACTTCGTGATCATCTTGTGCGGTTGAATAGTCAAAAGGAGAAGAAACATGCGCTAATTCTTAGCAGTGCCCATGACTCATAGTCAGTCCTATCAAGCATAGTTGTCTGACCCAGCTACTTGGATGTTATCAGATGCAGTGCATGGAATAGTTGTCATACTGTATACAGGATTTTACAGTTCTTGAGATTTAACCGAGAAATAAATTCAAGAACAAACTGCACAACAGTAAGTATCAAACCGCTGAAATCTTAGGCAAATCGCTAAGACCCAAACCGCTGAAAGCTAAACCACTGAAACTGGAGCCGCTAAGATTCAAACTGCTGGAGACTGAACCACTGAATCCTGAAACGCTACGATCTGACCCGCTGTAACCGGAACCGTTAAGGTTCAAACCGCTGGAGGCTGAACCGCTACGAAACATGCGCTAATTCTCCCCCTCAAAAAGGGCATGCAATGACCTTTTTGCCAAAGCTGAGAGTCCGTGATGTTTGTGAATTTGACAAGCACAATATAGATACATGAAAGAGGCAAATAAAACTACTGCAAAGAAGATGGTGATTAAGACTCTCTTGTAGTAACCCTTTGTTTTGTCTTTTCATCAATGGTTTAGCAGATTAAAAAGTTCACTGAAGCTCATAATATGCCAAAACCGCTTGATGAAATGTGTTTAACTTTAGAGTGAGTAAAAGGTTAAAACACGTCTCTAAACAATCCACCTTGTGTCTTTAATTCTGACCACCTCTTGAGAAGATCTTGTACTATAATCCCATTAGAAGCTTGAGAAACAACAATCTCTTGATGAAGCTTGATAAAGGACAAGTCCGCGACTTATACTTACACTAAATTTGTGATTTAGAACCTATATTGAGCACAACAACGTAACTCCTTTAAATATAGGTAGTGATATATCCCCAACCTTCCATCCTTTATTGTATATATCCACTTCTTGAAATTCCAAGTCTAATCACCATAAATACGCTCGAGCAAGGGTCATCAAAACATCGTGCATCCATCCAACCCCGAGATGTTTGAGACACTAAGTACACCAACCCGTGAATTAACAAACCAACCAAGTTACAATAATTTCCCAATTCTTGCCGATCTCGTAGCACAAACTTATCCCGAAAACAAAATAGTCAAACCCCGTAAGTTTTATTATGTCTAAATCCAAGTCCAGTCTACTTGTCCAAAATTAATTTGACGGGATTTTACTACTCTTGAGATTTAAACCGAGAAATTGAATCTTTCGCGGGATTTTCTAAAATCTACAAGAGAAACCGTGAAATCAACAAGAATAGCCAAGAGTGAAGTGCAATACTAATCTTCGAAATTCAAGTCAAAGAAGTCAAATCTCAACTTGATCAAATCGCAACAAGTCAAGTCACAGTTTGTCAAATTGCAACAAGTCAAGTCGCAATTAACCAAATCGCAATAAGTCAAATCGCAAGTGTCAACTCGCAACTGGTCAAATCGCAATCAGTCAAATCGCAACAAGTCAAATAGCAACTTGTCAACTCGCAATTTGTCAACTATAACTCAAATCGCAAAGATCAAATCGCAGGCTCACTCAAATCGCAGGCACCAATAGGACATTTCTGCCAAATCCACAACTCTGTAATCACGTTGACATTTATTGAAAACTTTAGCCGTGTAATATGTATGCCCGTGAAAAAGTCAACCCCGTAAGTTTTAGTTGTCCAGAGTCAAAATCCAATCTTTTTCCCATAATAAGCCAATATTAAATCCAGCAACCTTATGCCATTTTATAGCCAAAACAACCAACGTACAACATTAACATTCGTGTACCCCAACACAGTCCAACAATATTTCCGATTAAAACCAATCGCAGCCTAAATATGGTTGCTAATTTTTGGAGAGGCCCATTTTAAATCCAACAATACAAATGATAAGCCCAATCACTCACAAGCTTAACCCTAAATATTTGCACATATAAACATCCATTAACAAGACACAATCCCTAATTTCCCATAACCCTAATCACATCTTACTACTCTCCGCCCCCCTGCTTCTCTCCTCAAACGCAGCCAAACTAACATCACATATCATCACAAATAATCCGATTGACTGATCTTCAATCAAAGAACATGTCTCACTAATCCGATACTCACAAACACAAGAACAATTATACCGAGACCTTTTTCTAAAGTTGTTGCACTTATTCGAATCAAGAAGATGTACAAGAGGCTTCAAGATCTAATAATAGGTCTCGGGTAGGTTTGACATATGTTGTTTTCGATTTGTTGTTGTGTCATGAACGAATTAAAGAGAAAGGTATAACACTCTTGTTATATTTTCTTCTTTAAATTTCGGATATTAATCAAGAAATTTAAATCTTTTTCACTGATCTATGATGTATTGTTCTTTCGTGGTAAGATCATTTAAGGTATATGTGCTTATAGTGCCACACGAAAAAGAACTAACTGAGATCTAGATCAAATTAACTTGTTTTGATTGAGTCTAAACGAATCGGAGAAAGACAAATAACATAAGTGTTATAATTCTTATCTCTATTGATTCGGATAGTCACTGAAGTAAGGCTTCAAGTATCTTGATCGATGATGAGTTTAATTTCTTTCGTGTGTTTGACTTTTGAGGAGCTCGATTTATCTTTGATAACCACGAAAGAAAGAAAAACTGAGATCTTGTAATTATGAATCATTTTGATTCGAGTAGGATATTGGAGTTGTGATTAAAGTGGTTAATGAAGTTGTGTATAGGATAGTTGTGGATTTTGGATGTTCGTCGTGGCTGTGGTGACGTATTTAGTTGTTGGATGTTGGTCTTGTGTAACATTTTTCTTTGATGAATGGTTTTGTTGTTAAGGTTGAGGTCTGTTGGACAAGTCGCAACTGGGTTTAATGGTTGAGGTCAAATGGTCAAATCGCAGTTGACATTTGATTTTGGCAGCATGCCGTTTTGATTTGGTTGATAATAGGTATTATACACAAATTGCAACATTCAAATAGCAAACTTCTTGGTCAAACATCAAGGGCAAACAGACAAATCGCACAGGACAGAAATGTCACTTTCCTGTCTCTTGTCTTTTTCCCTTTTCAGCTACAAATCAAACTGCAACCAAAGCCCTCGCCAAATCGCAACATATACATTCCCAAGCTCACTCAAAACGCAACCAAGAAAGGCGTGTGCAACCTAATTCTGGGTTTTCACATTTTTGACTAAGTAAAGAAGTTACATGAACCTGGTGACTACGACCACAAGATTCTGCTAACAATCCTTTGTTTTGACCAGTTTGGATACACAACCCTGTTTAGAAACTGTTGAACAACAAAAAATAAGATAAAAAATCAGATCCGAAAGAAGTGGTGACCACAGCTTCAATAGCAGTTTCAATCAAGGAAATCCATCCGACCCCTTAAACACACAAACCAAATCCTTAAACCAAAATCACAACAAATAGAAAAACTGTTTTAAAATGGACTTAATCCACATTTAACCACAAATGGACTGAAAATAATGGACTTGTAACCCAAAGTGGACATGTACATGTAAAAGAATTTAAACAGTAACTCAAAATGAAGTGATGTTCGAACCAACTAAAATAAATAAAAACGACGAGCACACACAATCAATCGAACCTAACAATGGCTCTTGATACCAATTGTAAGATCTAAACATATTGATTGTGTGGATCGGGTGGTCTTGGGTTATGGAAGATTATCATCATTGTTGAGTTAGATAGAGAAAGACTAGAGAGAGAGTTGGAAACCTTGAGAGAAAGTATGGAAGATTAGATTGAGTGTGTGAAAGTTACAAGAGTTCCAACCCTTCCCATGTGTGGGAAGGGGCTTATATACTACTAACATATTGTGCCCCTAGTGGGCTGTGGAGTGAGCTGACAGTGGGTAAAGACCCGACCCACTCCACACACACACACACACACACACATATATATATATATATATATATATATATATATATATATATATATATATATATATATATATAAAACTATGCTAATAAAACAAATAATACTAATAATACTAAGCTAATAATAATAAGCCTACAAGCTATATAAATGCTAAATAGATACTCGGGGTGACCGAGTCTTCACATGAATATTTATATTCCTAACAATTAACAAAGGTTTATACCTAAGTTAATTCATTCTTTAAAACTTCTTTCCTGAGACCTCATTATGATGATTTGTATTGAATTGATGGCTTAGTTAGTCAGACAGTAACTGACTTAACTCACTCTCTATCATTTTATACTTTTATTAATATAATGAGTTAGTCTAAGGACATCTGATAGAAAGAACAGCGAGAAAACGTGAATCTAACACTTGTGTTAGAGGTAACAACTGCCACGAGCTGGAAACCCTGTCAAGAAAGCCCTTTGAATGGGTTTATCTGATCACAGGCAATTATTTATAACTGAAAACATTGGTTCTCACACAACCAGAGGTTACTTTAAACCGAAATCTTGATTAAGTGTCTGTCTTTACACTTAATCCCTTCAAAAAGGTCATTAGCAGTATGGTTTTTCATTAAAATCAAGTTCATACTACTGAGTCAAAATTTATCTCAAAAAGTTTGTACTGCCAGGCTTAAAGTTAGTACTGGTAGGCTTAATTTGTACTGCTGAATAGCCTTTAGTACTGGTGCGAAATAACAGCTTTTTGAAACTAGCCGTTGAAAGTCAGTTGAGGTTTTTACTGCTCAAATTCCTTGTTTCCAGGGATTTCCTATTTGGATATTTTAACTTTTATTCTATTAACCTTATCTTAAATCAAAAGTTAACTTTTTCTTCAAGTCGGTCCAATAGAAACCCTAACAAGCTTTTAATAATATCTCAATTCACTTTCATCTTCTACTTTCTACCCTAAATTTACACTATTCCCACCAGTCAAATCAATTTTTACTGAAACTAAAATGGCTACTTTATCTTTTGCTGACAAACACAATCAAGTAGCGTATTTGGAAAAAGCAGAGGATGACACAAGTTTTCATCAGATAGTGGATTTCTTAAACAACACTTACATAAGGTATTCTTTACTTTTAAATCCCACTATCTATGTCACTCACATCAAACAGTTTTGGCACACTGCTAGTGTCAAAACCTTTGAAAATGGTGACAAAGAGATTAATGCTAAAGTGGATGGAAAATCCATCACTATTACTGAATCATCCCTCAGGAGGCATCTCCATCTGAGTGATGACAATGGTATTAGTGCTATGCCAAACACAAAAATTTTTGAAAACTTATCCAGGATGGGGTACAACACTGAATCTCAAGCTTTAACTTTTCAAAAGAGTCATTTTGCCCCTCAATGGAGATTTTTCATTAACACCATCCTTCACTGTCTTAACCCCAAGAAAACCTCATGGGAACAATTCAGTAGTAATATTGCTACTGCTCTCATTTGCTTGGCTACAGATAGAATTTTCAACTTTTTAAAACTTATTTTTGAAGGTATGGTTAAGAATGTTGATAGTAAATTAAAATTTTTGATGTACCCAAGGTTCATACAATCTATTTTGAACAAACATCAACTGCTTCCACACAAAACAATTTATCCAACCCCAAAGCTTACTCAAAAACTCTTTAGCAATATGAAAATAGCTTCAATAGGGTATGGTGGGGAAGCAGTACCACTTTTTGATTCTATGATACAAGCTCAGGGTGAAGGAGTAACAAGCCCAGTTGCCTCCCATCACACACCCACAACATCAGAAAACTCATCTTCACAACCATCTTCATCAACACATAGGACTGAATCCAGACAGGACTCTGATGTTCCTCAGCACAGAGTTCCTACTCCCACAAGTGTAGCAGATGAGGCTGACAATGTCAGAATGGAAAGGGCTTCTTCTACTGTCTCTGGCTTAGAAGCTGGGCAGGACAGAAGTAACATCAATAAGACCCAATCCATGGCAACACCAGTAGTACCTTGTACTCCTGGTGGAATCCCTAGCCAAATGGAAACTCAGGGTGGCTCAGAAACCCATCATATGATGGATTATGAGTCTATGTCCCATGATTCACCTCTCCCTGAAGGTAACACATCAGGAAGTGTTGAGGGCAGTCTGAAACTAAGGAATTGATGAAAACTTGTAACAAATTGTCTGAGAGGGTGACCACATTGGAAGCTGAGCTTAAAAGTCACAAGAAGAACTTTGCAGTGGTCTACACAAAACTTGTCTTAAAAGTGAAGAAGTTAGAGACAACAGTCAAGCAAATGAAAGGAAAGAGATCAACAAAGATGGTGGTTTCTACAAGTTCTTCTTCTTCTAGTTCATCCCAGGATCTAAGTTCTGATGATGGTGAGGAGTCTTCCAAACAGGGGAGGAAGATTGCCCAAATTGACCAAGATCCAGATATTTCTTTGGTGCATGAAGAGTATGACACTTAGGGGAGGCAAGTTGATCAGATGGATTATGATACTGCTCAGTTCGATGAAGGTATTGCTACTTTTGGAGAAGGTACTGCTAGTGTTCAAGGTACTTGTAGCATATTCATAATGCACAGACACACGTATGGATTGATTATGGCTGAATAGTGTAGAAATAGAAGGAGATGAGAAGTTGGGAACTTTAGAGAGAGAAAATGAACATGTATTAGGTTGAAAAGTATGAGAAGTTCCAACCCTTCCCATATATGGGAAGGGGTATTTATACTACAAGCTTAGACGCCCTGTGTGGGCTGTGGAGTGAGCTGACAGTGGGTAAAGACCCGACCCAACTCCACGAATACTATAATAACTGAACTAATACTAATAATCATACAAGCTACTTAATGCTAATAGATACTCGGGGTGACCGAGTCTTTCACTTGAATATTTATATTCCTAACAATCTCCCCCTAAGGGAGGTCACCCCGAAAATTACACTTTGAATTCTAGCATTCAATAACATAAGTTTGAGTTCCTAGCTCGTAGTCTTTGATTCTTCAAAGTCTTTAATCTTTGTACTTTCAGCAGTGAACCTTTGATGACTGATCTTTTTTCTTGGATGATCTTTGAGGATTCTTTGAGGTCATCATCCAACATACGTCTTTAAGTCATCTTGTAGCAGTATTGTTTCCATGTGATGTTGTGATCTTTGGACCGACATGCTCACACTTTTCTGGATCATGATTTTCAGCATCAGAGTTGCAGAAGCAGTGTTGAAAGTCTTTCAATTATCATGATTTCTTTGATTAAGATTGTAAAGTGTGAGCATAGGGTGATGAATCGACATCTTTTCAGCAATCAGCTGCAACCGCCAGGGATTCCTGCAAGCAAACAGTTAGCAACAAATCATCCAGCAATTATAGGTTCGGACTTCGAGATCGTAAACAGCATAGTGTGAAAACTTTCTCGAATCCTTGCCAAGGGCTTTCCTAAATCGGATACCCCCGAGAGGGCTTACAAGATCTACCAAAGTACATCAACAATTAGGTGAGTCGCTGGAGTTCACTCCACGACTGTAGATCGTTTGAAATCGCCACGACCACTAAGCGTAATCCACAAGGAATTACCGAAGTGACCTGCTTTCAGGGCTGTTTGATGTTGACCCTGGCAGGAATTTCCATTCAATCACTGAGAATTACATTTGTAAATTCCCTCATAAATGTTCTGGCAGATTGCTAAGATATGCGTAGGACTCATAAGTTTACAACTGGTGTCCTTAATGTTGAACAACCAGTGTAGAAGTAACATGTGTTCCTATGAGATCTTATGATGTATCTGGCGGCTCTAGACTCGATAAGTGCAATTTTTGTAGTCAAAGACTGGAGCGGTGTCTCCTGTTTCAATATCAACATAGCTCGTAATGAGCAGTTGATAGATTATGCAGGGTTCCCCGTGAGAATGAAACTAGTCCTTTTAAGAGAACTTGAGTGGCTAGAAGGTTTAGTGCAATGCGTAACTGGGTCCATGACGTCTTGGCTTCAATACTGGTGTTACCTTAGTAACCCCCAGTAACATATGAATTGAACCCGGTTTCTGCCACAAGGTTGAATAATTGGAGGGCTATTTCTTTTCACCCTTTCTCATTACATTTCTTTTTAATTCTTCAACCCCTTCTTTCTCCTTTCTCATATTACTCCTTTTTTTTCATAATCATACCTAAGGACTTTCTAATACTAACTATTCGGTATTGTCCTTGGGTAGATCCCTCCGGCTCTGGCGGATCATAGGACGGTTTTCCTAGCTTTAGCCACCTTATAACACCATGACTATCCTATGTTTCCGTAAACCATTTATTTGAAAAATCTCTCAAAGTGTTTATAATTAAGAAAGACATTTTGCTAACACTTTGAGAGTTTTGAACTTTTCAAATGCTCCCCCTTAACATGAGCTCAGATGTTTTTATTATAAATTTGCACATGTTGGGGAGAGCTTGCACTTTTTGAATTGATCCACTTTCAGTGAACATGACCGATTCGAGACACGCTTACATCACTAGTTAGACTAGCTTGAAATTATTACCCGGCCTGGTCAAGTCCACAGAAAGTTTCTCGAAACGGTACACTCTACTCAGACACGTCCTTTTCGAGACACGCTTACATCACTGGTTAGACCAGCTTGAAATTATTACCCGGCCAGGACATGTCCTTTTGATTAATGACAGTTTTTGTTTCGTCAATTCATTGGTGAAGTCTGAGTCGCGCTCACATGAGATGCCACATCCTTTTTGCTATCACAAACCATTTGCTCCCCCACATATGGGAGAGCTTACATTTAAGTCCAAAACATCACATTTTTATCAGATTGCATATTTAAATCACATTCTCTCCCCCGATCAGAAATTTCAAACCTTTTGAGATTTTGTGATCCCAATTGATTTAAATAAGTTTAGAAAATATGGGAGAAAATGTGGTCAGGTTTGATATGGGTTGATAATGGAACATACTAATGCTCCCCCTCAATCAATGAGGGAGAATGTTAGTGTCAGTGTATGATAATTTTGAAAGATATTTGAATTAAAAATTCATACACTGACACATAACAACAAGTTTCATTCAGTTTACTGCATATTATGTACAACGTGACTTGTTTTGATGATATAAAATTTTTGAAATCACTCTCCCCCTCAATTGATGACCCGTTTTCTATTTAAAGAGCTGTAGTCATTGATTGAGTGATAGATTTTTTATGAAAAGTTCAATTCTGATTGATATTCAAAAATCATGGTACCACCAAGTTTAGCACAAATACTTTCCTGAAGAATCATAGATGGAAAGGTATCTGTGTTGTAAAGAAGACTTCTCTTCTTATACGAGAAATGATGCACTGAAACGTACATCAAATCGAAGAAACATGGATGTAAAGTAATCCATGCCCGGGTGAACTTCACCCAGTGGGAGGAACAGCCGTCTTTTTGACGATGAGCTTTCCCCATAATTAGGAACGGGTTACAGTCTAAAGTAACTGCAAGCCGACAAGACATGTTTTAACCATTTATTTTAACTTCTGCTCGAGCTTCATTTAAAGTCCCGTGTCATTATTGAATGACATTTCTAGGACCGTAAATGTTATCGATAAACAGAAGATATGCCTAGAGGAACTATTTTTGGTATTTTTGTGTTTTTCTGATTTTTATGGTTTTTATTGGTTTTATATTTTTCTATTTTTCTTTTTGGTTTGATATATATACAAGGATATATGAAGCAAATCCATTACTCCTCATTCTCTTCCTGAAGACTCTTGAGGGTTTCTGGCGTCAAACTCTTCATGCCAAGTCGCGGGAGAATAAATTGGAACCGTTCTCTCGGGAGTGCCTTAGTGAAGATATCAGCCAACTGAAACTCAGTTCTCACGAAGTAAAGTTCAACAACCCCTTTCTCCACCTGTTCCCTTATAAAGTGATGCCGGATATCGATGTGCTTTGATTGGGAGTGTTGGACATTGTTGCAGCAAAGAGCTATAGCACTTTTGTTGTCACAATACAGAGGAATCTTGTTGTATGCAAAGCCATAGTCCGATAGTTGAGATCTCATCCATAGGATTTGAGCACAGCATGCAGACATAGCAATGTATTCAGCCTCTGTGGAGGGTATAGATGTACTCATTTGCCTCTTCGATGACCATCTTACTAATTTTTCCCCCAGAAACTGAGCACCTCCTGACGTACTTCGACGAGTATCTTGACACCCCGCATGGTCTGCATCTGCATAGGCCGTGAGTGCCATGGCGGTGTCTTTATGATACTAGAGACCCATGTGAATAGTCCCTTGAAGGTATCTAAAGACCCGCTTTACCGCTTTTAGATGCTTTTTGGTGGGCTTAGACTGGTACCGAGCACACATGCATACTGCGAACAAGAGGTCTGGCCTACTAGCGGTGAGATACATTAGGGATCCAATCATACTTCGAAACTTGGTTTGATCAACAGGGATCCCAGAGAGATCTTCATCCAACTTCGATCTCTCAACCATAAGAGTGTCAACAGGATCACTTGAATCAAATCCAAATTTCTTCAATATTTCATTTGCATATTTGGATTGATTAATGAAGATGCCTCCGGGACTTTGAGAGATTTGCAAACCCAAGAAGAAAGATATTTGTCCCATCATAGACATTTGGAACTTAGAACTCATCTCTTTAGAAAATCGATCACATTCCATAGGATCAGAGGAGGCAAAGATAATGTCATCTACGTAGATCTGAACGTGAAGTAGATTGTTGGGTTTTATATATTTCATAGATTTGATGATCAAAAACAAGAAAAATGAAACATGAGGATTACTGAAAAGATAAGTAAAATACACCAAGTAAATTCTACTGCTAGGCATAAAAGATTCTACTGCTAGAGTATTTTATTCTACTGCTAGTGTATTATTGAAGTCTGCTCAAGTTATAACGAGCAGTACTAACTTAAGTTAGTACTGCTGGTGCAAAGAAGGTAGCAGTTAGTACTGCTTGTGCAAAGAAGGCAACAGTTAGTACTGCTAGTACAAAGAAGCTACTGCTGAGAAGATAACTGAGTGACTCATACTACTGCTTAATGGATAAGAATGAAAAAGATATTTTGTGTATAAGAGTCAATTATATACGGTAGATAATATCTTTCATATGTGTTCAGTCAACAAGTTGTAAACACAGATACATGTTGTATCTTAATGACTGACACACACAAGCAAGTAGTAGACAAGACTTATCAAACTTTGTAATGATCTCCTTTGTTCTATAAAAAGGAGTTAGCTTAGAAGATAAGTGTGCTTCACTAGAGAGTTTTTGTGAAGTGACCAGTATGGTTACAAGTTAATCACCAGAGTGTTTTACCGTGCTTAGAACTCAAAACACAAAGTATGTTACAAATGTAAAACATCAAACAGTGAGTGTGTGTGGGAACATCAGACAAGGGGTCTGATGTTGTTAGGTTTGTTTAGCCTCAAGGATCTTTGATCCCTGATTAGAGTGTAATCGTGCTATATTTGATCACATAGCATTGGGGCTGATTTTATAACAAAGAGAAAGTTTGACAAAACCTTGTTGTGATAGTATTGATTCTTTCATTTGAATATTCCACAATTATTATCATTATGCTTATCATAGTTTACCCTAGATCAAGGTCTAAACAACCTAGAGTCCAGAAATGGTTCAGAAAACTTATATTAAGTGTATGCTTAAGTAATATTAAAGTTTTCACAAATGGTATCAGAGCGGGGGCTCTGGATCTAGGATATTACAAGGTTTTAGTTGAAGAAAGAAGAAAATTTCGTTTTTGCTTAATTTTTCACAACTTTCTGCAGAGCAGTTTTGAAAATACTATAGCTCATTCGTGAATCATTGGATTTGGGTAAAATTTTTGTTGAAGGTTCTTGGCATATTAAAGTATATCTTCACTAGAGGGATCTTCAATCTAAGCTTTAGATGGCAAAATTTTCATCATTGAAAACTGCTGCAGAAACAGTTGAGGTATGGTCGAATTTTTGGTTTTCTTTCAAGGAATACACACACAGGGGAAGAACACACACAGAAGAGAGTTGATTATGTTCTTAAAGGTTTAAAGGCTCATTTTTATTTGTTCTTACTGAAGAAGAAGGTTATTTGTTACTTATTTGAAGATGAAGTGGAATTTTTTAAAGTTGTGTTCTTATCATATCTTAAACGTCTCTATTACGTTTAAAGATAACTTGTTCGTTCGTTCAAGTGACTACGAAATGACAAACACTTAAAGGAGTTACATTGTAGTGCTCAGTGTCTCATAGAAGATGAGTTTATTGTCATGAGATTGCGGTCTCCCTATACATCAAAATTGGGTATACGTTCGAAGTCAGATTTGGTTGGTTTCTCTCACTTCAGCATCAAGTTAGTAATGGTTAGTTTTCTTCATCATTATATAAAGCCTACAGATTTGAAGAATCATGAAGATGGTTAACACATTGATTTCAGGGGAAGTATATTATGATGTGTTTAATCATATTAGGTTAGTGCATCACCATAGGGGAAGTTTTTACTGCTTACATTTCCTATTTGTTGATAACAAAAAGGGGAAGAGATATTGTGGTGGATGGCATGGATTAAGGGGAAGACAGTATTGTTTCATTCATAGTGAGATTTAATTATCTCAATTTCTCTACTTCATCTAGGGAAATTCGTACAAGAATGTGTTTGTTTTGTAATCATCGAATAGGGGAAGATTGTTGGGTTTTATATATTTCATAGATTTGATGATCAAAAACAAGAAGAATGAAACATGAGGATTACTGAAAAGATAAGCAAAATACACCAAGTAGATTCTACTGCTAGGCATAAAAGATTCTACTGCTAGAGTATTTTATTCTACTGCTAGTGTATTATTGAAGTCTGCTCAAGTTATAACGAGCAATACTAACTTAAGTTAGTACTGCTGGTGCGAAGAAGGTAGCAGTTAGTACTGCTTGTGCAAAGAAGGCAGCAGTTAGTACTGCTAGTACAAAGAAGCTACTGCTGAGAAGATAACGGAGTGACTCATACTACTGCTTAATGGATAAGAATGAAAAAGATATTTTGTGTATAAGAGTCAATTATATACGGTAGATAATATCTTTCATATGTGTTCAGTCAACAAGTTGTAAACACAGATACATGTTGTATCTTAATGACTGACACATACAAGCAAGTAGTAGACAAGACTTATCAAACTTTGTAATGATCTCCTTTGTTCTATAAAAAGGAGATCTTAGCTTAGAAGTTAAGTGTGCTTCACTAGAGTGTTTTTGTGAAGTGACCAGTGTGGTTAGAAGTTAATCACCAGAGTGTTTAACTGTACTTAGAACTCAAAACACAAAGTGTGTTACAAATGTAAAACATCAAACAGTGAGTGTATGTGGGAACATCAGACAAGGGGTCTGATGTTGTTAGGTTTGTTTAGCCTCAAGGATCTTTGATCTCTTAATAGAGTGTAATCGTGCTATATTTGATCACATAGCATTAGGGCTGATTTTATAACAAAGAGAAAGTTTGACAAAACCTTGTTGTGATAGTATTGATTCTTTCATTTGAATATTCCACCAATATTATCATTATGCTTATCATAGTTTACCCTAGATCAAGGTATAAACAACCTAGAGTCCAGAAACGGTCATAAAACTTATATTAAGTATGTACTTAAGTACTATTAAAGTTTTCACATAGATGTTTGCCCGTTTTCCTAGAGAATAGCGTAGGATCAACAACACCTTTGGAGAATCTGTTTCCCAGAAGAAACTTAGACAAGGTATCATACCACGCCCTAGGTGTCTGCTTTAAGCCATAGAGGGCCTTCTTCAAGCGATAAACGTGAGTAGGACGATCCGGGTCCACAAATCCTTCAGGTTGACTCACATAGACTTTCTCTTTCAAATCATCATTTAAGAATGCTGTCTTGACATCCATTTGATAGACTGTCATATTCTGACTTGCAGCATTAGCGAGAAAGATTCTGATGGCTTCAATTCGAGCAACCGGAGCAAATGATTCTTCGAAGTCTAAGCCTTCTTTTTGTCGATACCCCTTTACAACAAGCCATGCCTTATTTTTCAGAACATCACCATGCTCATCGAGTTTCACTTTGAAGATCCACTTTCGGGCAATAATCATTGCACAATGTGGATGAGGCACTAATTCCCATACTTCAAGTCGATCAAACTCATGAATTTCTTCTTGCATTGCAGTAAACCAGCAGTCCTTAGACAAAGCATCTTTGAAGTCTTTGGGTTCGTCTTTAGATAGTACGGAATTAAAGAAGCACCACAATGCATCGGTGGCAAGTTGCTTTCGTGTGGATACCGGACGAGAAGGATTTCCAATGATGTTGTCAATCGGATGATCATTGGTCCATTTTCTGAGATGATCATGTGGTTGAGGGTAGTGAACTGATGTTGCCGTGTTAGGATCCCCTGAAGAAGATGTCTCTGTAGAAGATTCAGGAGCAAATATATTCTCGAATGGAACATCATCTGCTGGAGCAAAAGGATTCACTTCAAAAGAATTGTCTACTGCAGAGCCTTGCTGTACCGAAGGAGATTGAATATTTGATGATGATGGTGAGTGACTGGTAGATGGTGCATCTTGACTAACGGAGACAGATACAGATGGACCCTCTGAATTTTGTGGAATTGGAGCATCAGCAACTGGAGGTACAGGTGGAGCTTCTGTTGTAGTATCAACCGTTTGTGGCTCAAAGTATTCATCAAACATAGGATCAAACAAATTCTTCAACTCTTCACTAGTAAAAGGTACATAAGGAACTGCAGGAGTGGGATGCTATACAAGACCTGAACTAATTGGTCCAGGAGACAAAAGATTAGGGGCGGGTCCAGAACTTGTGTGTCCAGGAACCGTTTGCTTAGTCAGCTCATCGAATGTCACGTGAATGGTTTCCATGATTTGTCGGGTTCGTTTGTTGAAGATTCGATATCCCTTGCGATCTGGTGCATATCCAACGAAGAATCCTATGTCTGCTTTAGCCTTTAGTTTTCCCAGATCGTGACTATCGTTTGTTGGGTAGCATAGAGCACCGAACACTCGTAGAAAGGAAAGATCGGGTTTCTTGCCATGTATCAGCTCATAAGGAGTTTTGTTGTGAAGAGTATGTATCAAGGATCGGTTTTGGGTGTAACACGCTGTGGCAATAGCTTCTGCCCAAAGAAACATCGGTGCCTTGAAAATATCAGCATGGTTCGTGCAGCTTCCACAAGAGTACAATTTCATCTTTCAACAACGCCGTTCTGCTGAGGAGTACGTGGAACACTTTTCTGGAGATTTATGTCAATACTTTCATAAAATTGAATGAGTTGTTTGTTCACAAACTCAGTTCCATTGTCTGTACGGATGATTCTGACAGTTTTGTTGAGTCTCACTTGTAGCTGTTTGATAAGTTTTATGATGACCTCTGGAGTTTCGTCCTTGGTTCTCAAAAACTTCACCCATGTAAACCGAGAGTAGTCGTCGACCACCACAAGAACATATTTCCTCCCATTTATACTCTGCACTCTCATTGGACCGCATAGATCCATGTGAAGGGTGTGAAGAACTTCCATGATGGTGTTGACAGTTTTTGGTTTGTGAGTATGCTTCTTGCTTTTGCCCAGTTGACAAGCAGAGCAAAGATGATCCTTTTCAAACTTCAATCTGGGCATACCTCGAACAAGATTCTTGCGAGTAAGTTCATTTATGGTGCCGAAGTTTAAGTGATTTAAACGACAGTACCAAAGCCATGATTTGTTCTTTGAGGCCTTTGACAGCAAGCAAATAGGATAGGACCGCATCATGTCTTCAATAGAGATAGTGTATAGATTAGTACCACGACTGCCTTTAAGGAGATCAATACCATCCAATTCTCTGATGAAACATGTGTGTTTTCTGAAAGCAATTTCAAGATCAGAATCACAAAATTGACCAACAGAGAACAAATTGTGCCCAAGTCCTTCCACGTAGTATACCCTAGAAATTACACTGTCACCAAACACATAATCTTCATAACCCATAATCGCCCCAAAATGGTCGTTCCCGAACCTAACTGTCCCGATAAACTTTTTCACGAAATTCTTGAGCCGTGAGTGATCCCCGGTCATATGTTTTGAGCAGCCTGAGTCCAAATACCAAAGGACGATTTGTACGACCTGCATTTGAAAACAGACAACGATGGATAACTGAAAAAGGTGGATCCTCACGTGCAACTGGGGTCCGTTTGGTTAGCACAAACAAATTCTGGAACTACTGGAATCATAGATGCCATGGAATTCAAAGTGGAAACTTCACTAGTAGATGCAATGGACCTAGTTGCAGGGCATTGTTTCTCTAACGGGAAAATTCTACCAGTTGGCTTCCATTCCTTAATAATCGCTACTTTATGATTAGTCATTCTAGTTAAGGAGCACTTATTTCCTAAAGTGAATTTTCTTCCAGTGAGCTTCCATTGATAACCAACATTTTTAAACAGATTTCCTGTTGCTTTCCAAATCTGCTTACTCAGTTTAGGTTTCCTAACATTCTTAACTGGGGATTGTTTAGGAGACATCAAGAATGACACAACACAATCATCATGATTACCAGAAATTAAACATTCGTTACATGTTTTACAGACAGCATTAGAATTTGAATTAATTACGGTACGCTTATAGCTAATACTAGAATCAACACGATTCTTTTTGACCAAATCAAACTTATTGTTCCTAAGGTGGACTTCTAATTTCTTCTCATGAGCACTCTTAGCTGGCGCAGTCCTATCTTTCTTTGTATTGCGACTAGGCTTTGACCCGCTAGCTTTAGTGACACTGTTTACTCCTGTAGAAGCAATGATGGGAACATTAGTTTGTATCACTGCCATTTGTTTTTCTGGTTTTGATGTGCTGGGTTCAGATGTTTTCAGTGGTACATCAAAGGTAACATGCTTGTTCTTAGTCATTGAGGAAGATGCAATAAACCTATCTCGCTTGTTATCAATCTTAGGACATGTGCCAATGACGTATTCTAAGAGTTCCTGAGATTGTTTAGTGAGGAAGCAGGCATCTACAACTGCACTATCTAGTGGTTTCTCTATCCTATCCTCTTCTACGGTCTCATGAAGAATGTCAAGACTATCCTTAAGATGATTGAGATAAACTTGATGAGCTAACCTATTGTTTCTAAGAGGAAGCTGGATAGACATAGCATCAATTGCATATTTTCTACAAGCAGAAACCTTTGGAACAACATTTTCACTAGAGATGATTGGCATTTTCTCTTTCACCTGAGTCTTTAGATTCTCAATCTCATTTAGCAAAGAAGTTATCTTTTCATTGTGATTGTTACGTGTGACTTTAATCGAGTCATATAACTCTTTGTAATGCTGTTTGATTTTTGAGTTTTCAGCTAGAAAACACTCATTTTCATATTGTAATTTATTGATGGTGTCTTGATAGTGAAAATTCTAAGAATCTGAAGACGATGGTTTATGGGTGCCAATCACATCACTCTTATTTGATTTTAATTGGGCAATTTGGGCCCTCAATTTTCGAATCGTGTTAGTGTGAGCTTGAAATTTTTCACCTTGTTTGCTTAATTTAAAATATGCATCAAATTCAGGAGCATCCAAAGATGTCTTGGCATTTGAGATTTTAACTCTTTCTTCTAATTGTTGATATTTTAATTGCAAATTAAGATTATCAACCTCTAGTTTTGAAAAATGTCTGACCATGTTATCATAGTCATCGTTTTGGATTTTCTCATGCAATTTTAAATTCTCCCCCTCAAGCTCAACAACATGATTCTGGGAAACATTCAATGCAATAGACAACTCATGAAATTGAAAAGCAGTTAATGCAGCATCAGTAGCAGTATAAAACACATCCTGTGCAACACATCTAGCAATCAAATTCTCATTGGTGATGAGAATGTTCTTTCTCTCAATTTCACGACTCTTAAGTTCTATCGCATTTTGGGACACCTCGTTTTCCATATCCTTAAATACCTCTTTCATCTCTTTTACTTCAGTTTTAAGGGTTTTTTGCATGCCCTCAAAATGTTCCTTGAGGAGTTTAAAGAATGGAATAACCTCAGTTAAGTAGCACTCTTTTGTTAGTTCAAAACCCCTTTCCCCTTCAGTAATTCCCGTTGGCGTAATTCTCTTCTTACATGTTTTATCAAAATCAGCAAATAGTTGACTAAGAACGTATATGCTAATTAGAGTTTTACATGCTGTGGGAAGAGTTAAAGGAACTAAGTGTCTGGGTGTATTGGGTGGGTACACCGTTGCAGCCGCTATTTTTCTAAGGGGTGGAGTTTTGGCTTTAAGTTCATCGGCCTTTCTCTTTTCTATGTCCAAATACCAAAATATTTGTTCAGTTGTCAACTTAGTTTGAGGTGCAAAAACAGTCAATCGGTTCTCTTCATAGTAATCATGGGGTTTGATTATGACTCGATTTGCTATACATTTGGGATCCTTCATTTTTTCAGCCATTCTTTCTCTACTTATTACTTCTACCTCATTACTCTCTTCAAATGATGACACATCGGGTGGGGCATGACCAGGCTTAAGCATTACATTTGCATCATATAAGGCAGGTTGGGCAACTTTAACACTCTTAAGTAAAACTGATTTAGGTTCACCTATATCCTTTTCACTATTTTCATCACACAACCTTTTATGCTTTTGAATCATTTGAGCAGTTTGTCTGGTCTGGTCTTGTGTGTACAACTTGTTTTCAATCTTGTTCTTTAACGTTTTAAGTCTGGAAAAATCATTTAAGAGTTTTGTTTCTTTTTCTTTGAAATCATGTTTTAGTGTAATTACACTTTCTTGGATCTCCTGTTTTTGTTTAACAGTTTGATCAAGTTGTTTTCGTAAAGAATATAACTCCTTTTTCAATGTTTCTTCCCTTAAATTACGTTCAGTTATGAATGTACGCATTTGACTATCCATTTTCTGCTCACGTTCAGTTAGCTCAAATTTTGCACGTTGTTCATATATGGCCACCTGATCTTTATAGATGTTAAGTCTAGTGGTCAAGGTGTCATCGGGGATAAACACGGTTGATGCGTGGTTTTGCGACCTTACAACAGGTTTTACCTCTCGACGGATCTCGAGAAGCTTGCAATCCCCACCAGGTAGTGTACCTGACCGATGTAGTATAGTGAAGTGGCAAGTACCGTGGGATTGATCGTTCTCTAGGGGAATAGTGTCGTTAGGATTGAAAAACTACTCTAATAGGTCTAAGGGTGAGGGAAGATTCTTTTTGTATTTTTTTTTTTATGTTTTTATAAAAGCAAGTAAAATCTCGGGTTTGAAGGAGTGGGCGGAATGAGTTGCTAGTCAACTAACCCAAATGACTACAATTGCAAATAAAATAAAATAACTGAAAATAAAAAGGTTGTGGAACTTATATGGAGAGAAATGTGTTTACTTAGATTTCCTTACTCCCTAACTATCTTTTACCGGTTGATTAGTGTGTATTAATTGCGTGGATGACGGGTGTATTCCTTAATACCAATCGTGGGGTGGCGTACGTACTTCCCCAACTCTACAAGCTCCTACTTCACTCCTATGTCGAGCCGGCTAAGAAGCTCCTAACATGGGATCACTAGAATTCGCTCATGCATTAAATACAACCATAATAACCTTAGTACGCATTGGTTCATGTTTCTTAAGACGTTCAAGCAAGTTACCGTATAGGAGGTTAGCCAGTTTTCTTAAGCCTAACATCGATAAACAATCATCCAATACAATTAATAACACACCAACAACCAATAATCAATAGTTAGGTTTCATTAGATCTAAGCAAACACAAGATAAATCTAGCCTATCATGTTAAATAAAAGACAAGAACAAGATATAATCAAACAACACATAGACATATTGAATGATTAATTGATTACTTATCTTCAATTGAACATGGGAGATCCAAGGGTATAAAACCCTTAAAAATGGCAGAAAAATCGTCTTAGGGTTTCTCCTCACAAAGTTGCACACTAATGACTAAAAATTATGAAAATATATATAGGAAATCAGATCTGACGGCGTCACGTTATAGAGCTGACGCCGTTACCTCGCCGCGGTTAGGGTTTCTTGATGGCCTTCTTGACGCCGTCCCCTTTTAATCCTCCAAAATCCTCTCTGGCGCGTCAAGGGTTGACGCCGTCAGGCTTGGGCTTGACGCTGTGAAAGGTACTATTCCAGTAGATTTTGAGACTTTGTCATTTTCTTCACTTTTATGCTCCAAAAACGTCCAAAATGCTTCCTTTTCCTGATTTCTTCTCCAAAGTACCTAAAATGACAAAAGGAACGATTTAGGGCAATATTTGATCAAATAAATACGATTTAGGCCTTAAATGACCCCATAAAAGCGGTACACTTTTCGCTTCATCAACGGTGTTCTCATGCAACTCACAAGCATTATCTACAACATAAGCATTATCTACAACAGAAGATGCACTACTTTGAACATCAGACACATTGTTGTGATTCATATATTGTTCATATGGAATAACATTACTATTTCCCATATCAACAGTATCTGATTCAACAACATCTGTCTGTTGTACTTTGTTAGGAATCTTCTGTTCATCTACCATGTTATATGTGTCATAAAGCTTAAGTACCTCAGATATGATAAATGCATTGGAAGGACCAGCTTGTTGTGGTGAAGAGACTGCAGAAGACAGATTAGCCATGAAGATGGTTTGAGCAGTGGGTTCATCATCAACGTCTAAGTCAAAAGCATCGCAGTCATCAGCTTGGAAGATATTGGGATCATTCAGTGCCAAGTCCTGAACTGGTTGATCATCCACATCAGCATCAAACGTGTTCCCCTCATCACCAGCAAGGAATAGTAACTCTTCTTCGTTCAAAGCTGCTCCATTCTCTTGAGCTTGCATCAACAACATCTTATCCTTGAAGTAGTCAGAGTTCTGTGGACGCTTTGGTTGAGTGCAGTTCCTTGCTATGTGTCCTAGTCCACCACAGTTGTAACACTTGGTTTGCCTTCCCTGTCCCTAATTAGCATTCCCAACTCTGTTCTGTATATTACCCCGAGCAACATTCCTTTGATTCACATTCTTCCTTCCCTGAACATTCTGAACCACAACCCTTCCATCCTCCACAGTTGCTTGATTACGTGGGTTTGATGAAGTTCGAAGTTGGTTGTTGGTTTGAAGAAGTGTTGCTCTGAACTATTAGACAAGTAAAGAAACTTGGTTAGATAGATTATCAATCATCTTGTCAGTATGAGAATATCCAGAATCCAGTTGGGGGTTCACAGCTGATGGTGGGTGTAATGAAGCTCCTAACATGGGATCACTAGAATTCGCTCATGCATTAAATACAACCATAATAACCTTAGTACGCATTGGTTCATGTTTCTTAAGACGTTCAAGCAAGTTACCGTATAGGAGGTTAGCCAGTTTTCTTAAGCCTAACATCGATAAACAATCATCCAATACAATTAATAACACACCAACAACCAATAATCAATAGTTAGGTTTCATTAGATCTAAGCAAACACAAGATAAATCTAGCCTAGCATGTTAAATAAAAGACAAGAACAAGATATAATCAAACAACACATAGACATATTGAATGATTAATTGATTACTTATCTTCAATTCATGGGAGATCCAAGGGTATAAAACCCTTAAAAATGGCAGAAAAATCGTCTTAGGGTTTCTCCTCACAAAGTTGCACACTAATGACTAAAAATTATGAAAATATATATAGGAAATCAGATCTGACGGCGTCACGTTATAGAGCTGACGCCGTCACCTCGCCGCGGTTAGGGTTTCTTGATGGCCTTCTTGACGCCGTCCCCTTTTAATCCTCCAAAATCCTCTCTGGCGCGTCAAGGGTTGACGCCGTCAGGCTTGGGCTTGACGCTGTCAAAGGTACTATTCCAGCAGATTTTGAGACTTTGTCGTTTTCTTCACTTTTATGCTCCAAAAACATCCAAAATGCTTCATTTTCCAGATTTCTTCTCCAAAGTACCTAAAATGACAAAAGGAACGATTTAGGGCAATATTTGATCAAATAAATACGATTTAGGGCTTAAATGACCCCCTAAAAGTGGTACACTTTTCGCTTCATCAAATACCCTTACACTTGAGATTTGCTTGTCCTCAAGCAAATGCGCTTTTATTCTAATCAGAATACAAGTTAGGGGTCATTTAACGCTAATATAAATGTAATTACAACAAATAGTCGTTCCACTTTAATCATAATAAGCACGGAGATTACAAACTAGCACCTCACAAGTAGTGTTTAGATACTCACATCTCTCAAGTGTCATAAAAGTATATCTCATAAATGAAAATGGATAATATCTCTCACTACATGTCATAGCAAATAGATTACCATAGGCTTGGGAAAGGATCAAAAACCTCCTCCACTAGGCGTAAGCACCTAAGATAAACTATCAAAGAGGGCTTTTAAACGGGTTATAACGTTAGGTGTAGGGATATGATAAACACGGTTTTGTTGGATAAAGGATATTTTACTGGTGGCGAGTTAAAGATCTTGATTAATTACATGTACAATATGGCGTTGCTAAGCCAAGACTAGACTCGACTTAAGCTAATGAAAAAAATAACAAAAAGATAAAATAAACATAAAATGAAACGGGATGGTAGTTCGTATGTTTTTTTCTACTTTTTTTTTTTTTTTTTTTTTTTTTTTTTTTTTTTTTTTTTTTTTGCATACACTATTGCCCTACCATCCAAAATAATACATCGCAGGGGGGTTGTATCCCCCTTACACTTGAACTTTTACATAACTTTACAATTAACTATTCTAATGACTCGAATTAAGATAATCGAAACACTTGGAGTACTTTTAAAATATTTAGCACATATGGGGGTAATAATGTTGTTCTTCCCCATTACTCCATTACACTAGTACTTTACCCATGAGTCCCAATCGTCCCAAAACAATATGTACAAGGATATGACTCGACTTAGCAACCATGTAATTAATTAGATAATTAACTTGGGGTTTAAACAAATGTTGTCACAATAATGCACTAAAAATGAGTGCATACAAGGTAGGCTAAGGCGATTTGGGTGTACATTTAAGTGGGGTGTAAACAAATTCTTACTTTAAGTAAAATGCTTAAAGTTAGAAACGAAAAGATAGGCTCTGAGGGGTGTACTAGGGGTATCGTGTACTAAAAATGAGTACAACGCAAAGGGTGTGGGAGAATTACTTGACCAATGTAGCCAATGTAATTATAACAAAAACACAGGTGTAAAACAATAGGTTAATCCTAATGCCTCTTATCATGTAGTAAATCTAACTACACGAATGTAGTCTCACTTGTGGCCTCGGAATGGTCCTAACGCAAGTTCTAGAATCTAAGTGCTACCGGTACACACATCATAGCATAAATGCTTTTCCTACCAATTCTAGGGGCGAACCTCACATTTTTGGGGGTGGAAAATTTTTTTAGTGGTACGGTTTTGTGCTAGTCATATAACTCCTATCCGTGAGACGCTCATTAAGACCAAAGTTTCACTCCTATATGTTGTAAAAAAATTTAAATTTGGCACTAAAATTGCCTTAACAGGTATTTCTCTCAGTTTTATTACACATCTACCATTAAACAAACGAAAAATCAAGCGTAATAGCATTCTCTAAGGTATCGTACTTTACCCCCCCCCCCCTTACACTTAAGATGAACATTGTCCCCAATGTTCAAATAACAAGATGTAAAAGTAAATAAGGTAAAAGAATGAAATCAAATACTCCCCTGCTTCGCTCGGTGGATAAAGGGGTGACATGGTTAGATCTTCTTCCAAGGTAATGTTGAAGCTTCAAGATTAAAGCAGCGCCAAAAGCTAGATTCCACACACATTTCCTTGTCCAAAATAACTTGTTAAACCTGAGAAAACAACACGAAAACCTGGATAACATCGGCGGGATAAATGTGTATAAGGATATAATGCTTGTGGAATGATTATTTTGCAGATTCCTGGATATTTTAAGTTAGAGATTTAATAAAAACTTTTTATGATTCCGGTAGAAAAACAAAACTTTCAAAAATTTCAGAAAATTAAAACCTGACGCCGTCAGGTTGTAAAGCCTGACGCCGTCAGAAATTGATCTGACAGAATTCTCATGTTAAGTTTCCGGAAAATTTCTGGAAAAACCTATACCTTACTTCCTGGAATTCCTGCAAAATATCATTATGACTCGATACAAGCATTTGACTCAAACAATTACTAATATGTATGTTAATTTAATATTTTTACGATTCATGTTCATTTGTTCTAATAAACCGATTTGGATTTCCCTTGCACTTAACTTTTGCAAAATACCTTTATATGTAGTTAAGACGAAGTTAAAAAAAAGATAAAGCATTTTCACAATTTTGTTTCAAACATGAATCAATAATAATAAAAATTAAACATACATACGGAAGCAAATAAAATCAAACAAACAAATAAATAAACACACAAAGCAAATAAAGCTTGGGTTGCCTCCCAAGAAGCGCTTTTCTTTATTAACGAGTCTTGTAGCTAGACTCAAAGTCACCGTACATTACGTGACTCCATCATTGGTCACGGTTTCTAGGCCATTCTCATGTCCGGTTTTATATTCCGGTCCTAATTTCAAACAATCCTTGTAGAAACCGGATATCCTTTCCATAACATAGTCTACTCCTTTACTTCTATCTCCATCATTCCTATAGTAGACTGCTTGCTTAAGCTCCTTCTCAACATTTGACAAGTGTTGGAATTGCTCTATCTTATATGGCATTTGGTAGTTTACCTCATCGGTCTCATCCTTAAATCTAACTATCCCTAAGAGAGGTTCATAAGTCATTCTAGAGGCCTCAACAAATGGTTTTCCAAAAACTACTTGAGTTGAGCATGCATCGACTATTGGGCGGATATCTTCTACAATTACAAAGTCGGTGGCATAGGTGAAGTTTCCTACATAAACCGGTAATCCCTTAACTCTTCCCGTGAAGTTACTCATCCAACCCTTATCAGGGAGCATCTTATACCCAAGTTGATTTTTCATTATCAAGTTGTAGTGGGCTCTAGTCATGATGTTTATGGGCGATCTAAGGTCGATGTAAGCTTTCCACACATGTAAATGTCCGATGTTGCATGGTATGTTGAGATTAGAAGGATCGCCCATTTCTATAATTGGTCTACCTAGGAAGTATGGTGTCTCGGGGTCATCGAATAAGTCTGTATGATATGCGCGTTCTTCCTTAGTGGGTAGCCTATTGAAATAGTCCTCATCATCATCTACTTTTTCAATCTCACTTTTCCTAACTTCTTTATCAACCTCGACTTTCTTAACCTCATCCTCAGATTCACTATTATCCTCATTCCTATCAATTGGTTTAATAGTGACAATGTTGACGAAGTGGACATGTTTGGATGAAGAGGGGTCTTTTACTTGGGGTCCGCTATTTGTGTTCTTAGCTTCCTTATGTGGAGGTGATAGCACTTGGTTATTGAGGGCTTTCAATAAGTTGTCAATTTTATTGGTCATCTTCGTTTGTTGTTGATTGAATTCGGATTCGAATCTAGCTATCCGAGCTTCTTGAGATGCCATAAATTTGGACATCAATCCTTCAAGATTATTGGTACTACCATAATTGTTGGAAGGACTGTTATTGAAAGTACGGTTCGAGGATGAACCGCTTGATTGAAAACGATTAGATGGGTTGGAAGAATTGGTTTATTGTGCGTTTTGGTTTTGTTTCCACCTAAGGTTTGGGTGATTTTTCCATGAGGGGTTGTATGAATCACCGTAGGGGTTTGGCTCGGGTTTGAAAGTGTACCACTTGTTTCCCGCTCCGTCGGTACGCGAGGATGCGTAGTCCGCAAAAGCTTGTTCGGGGAGTTCCATGCAATAACGAGTGTCGTGGGGACCACTACATAATTCACACAAAGAAGTGATTTTGTTCACTTGGCTTGAAGGTTTAGGAGCATCGTAGGATTTCATAAGAAACTTGACTTGGTCTTCAAGTTCTATGATCCTACGGTCGGAAGTGCTTGAATTGTTCGAAGGCAAAGATATTTCCTTGACCGTTTTATTCAAATCACGGGGATCATTCCAACTTTCGTTGTCATAAAGAGCAAGATCTTCCAGGAGAGCCCATGATTGTTCCGCACTTAGATCACGTAGCTTACCACCGACCGATTGGTCAATGGTTTGCCTCGTGGAGAGATTGATGTGGTCATAGAAGATTTGGACTTGGAGCCAAAGTTCTATGCCACGGTGAGGGACTTTTTGGAGTAAGTCCTTGAATCGAGTCCATGCCTCGTAGAGGGTTTTGCCTTGACGTTGTTAGAACATCAAGATATCATTCCTTAGCTTGGTAGTTCTTCCTGGTGGGAAAAACTGAGCAAGGAAACGAGTGGTGAGATCATCCCAAGAGGTGATGGATCCTGCGGGTAGACGCTCTAGCCATTGACTAGCTTGGTCCCGCAGAGAGAATTGAAAGAGACGCAGTCGGGTCGTCTCTCGAGTGGCAACATCAAGGTCTATGGAATCAACGATTTTGAGAAAGTCCTTGAGATGTTGATTAGGATCTTCGGAACGAAGTCCATGGAATGCGCATCCGCTTTGCACCAACCGGAAGGTGTCGGATCGCAAGGGAGTGACATTGGCTCCTTGAGTGAGCTCAATGGTGTTTCGATAGCCATGGTGGCTAGGACGGGAGTAGTCTCCTAAGGTACGGGCTCTAGGAGGTGGGTGTTGTTGTGGTGGTGGGTTGTTGGGATCGAGGATATTACTACCTACCATGATGTCGGATGGTAATAGTAACGAACAAAGAAACGAAGAAAAAAAGATAGACTAAAGAAAAACCTAGAAAAATAAAATAAAAATCTCACTAGAAAGGAATCTAGTGAGTAGATCTAATAAAATAAAAATTCAACCTAAACAATAACTATTCCCCGGCAGCGGCGCCAAAAACTTGAAGCGTGGTTTTGCGACCTTACAACAGGTTTTACCTCTCGAGGGATCTCGAGAAGCTTGCAATCCCCACCAGGCAGTATACCTGACCGATGTAGTATAGTGAAGTGGCAAGTACCGGGGGATTGATCGTTCTCTAGGGGAATAGTGTCGTTATGATTGAAAAACTACTCTAATAGGTCTAAGGGTGAGGGAAGATTCTTTTTTTATTTTTTTTTTATGTTTTTATAAAAGCAAGTAAAATCTCGGGTTTGGAGGAGTGGGCGGAATTAGCTGCTAGTTAACTAACCCAAATGACTACAATTGCAAATAAAATAAAATAACTAAAAATAAAAAGGTTGTGGAACTTATATGGAGAGAAATGTGTTTACTTAGATTTCCTTACTCCCTAACTATCTTTTACCAGTTGATTAGTGTGTATTAATTGCGTGGATGACGGGTGTATTCCTTAATACCAATCGTGGGGTGGCGTACGTACTTCCCCAACTCTACAAGCTCCTACTTCACTCCTATGTCGAGCCGGCTAAGAAGCTCCTAACATGGGATCACTAGAATTCGCTCATGCATTAAATACAACCATAATAACCTTAGTACGCATTGGTTCATGTTTCTTAAGACGTTCAAGCAAGTTACCGTATAGGAGGTTAGCCAGTTTTCTTAAGCCTAACATCGATAAACAATCATCCAATACAATTAATAACACACCAACAACCAATAATCAATAGTTAGGTTTCATTAGATCTAAGCAAACACAAGATAAATCTAGCCTAGCATGTTAAATAAAAGACAAGAACAAGATATAATCAAACAACACATAGACATATTGAATGATTAATTGATTACTTATCTTCAATTGAACATGGGAGATCCAAGGGTATAAAACCCTTAAAAATGGCAGAAAAATCGTCTTAGGGTTTCTCCTCACAAAGTTGCACACTAATGACTAAATATTATGAAAATATATATAGGAAATCAGATCTGACGGCGTCACGTTATAGAGCTGACGCCGTTACCTCGCCGCGGTTAGGGTTTCTTGATGGCCTTCTTGACGCCGTCCCCTTTTAATCCTCCAAAATCCTCTCTGGCACGTCAAGGGTTGATGCCGTCAGGCTTGGGCTTGACGCTGTCAAAGGTACTATTCCAGTAGATTTTGAGACTTTGTCGTTTTCTTCACTTTTATGCTCCAAAAACGTCCAAAATGCTTCCTTTTCCTGATTTCTTCTCCAAAGTACCTAAAATGACAAAAGGAACGATTTAGGGCAATATTTGATCAAATAAATACGATTTAGGCCTTAAATGACCCCATAAAAGCGGTACACTTTTCGCTTCATCAACGGTGTTCTCATGCAACTCACAAGCATTATCTACAACATAAGCATTATCTACAACAGAAGATGCACTACTTGGTACATCAGACACATTGTTGTGATTCATATATTGTTCATATGGAATAACATTACTATTTCCCATATCAACAGTATCTGATTCAACAACATCTGTCTGTTGTACTTTGTTAGGAATCTTCTGTTCATCTACCATGTTATATGTGTCATAAAGCTTTAGTACCTCAGATATGATAGATGCATTGGAAGGACCAGCTTGTTGTGGTGAAGAGACTGCAGAAGACAGATTAGCCATGAAGATGGTTTGAGCAGTGGGTTCATCATCAACGTCTGAGTCAAAAGCATCGCAGTCATCAGCTTGGAAGATATTGGGATCATTCAGTGCCAAGTCCTGAACAGGTTAATCATCCACATCAGCATCAAACGTGTTCCCCTCATCACCAGCAAGGAATAGTAACTCTTCTTCGTTCAAAGCTGCTCCATTCTCTTGAGCTTGCATCAACAACATCTTATCCTTGAAGTAGTCAGAGTTCTGTGGACGCTTTGGTTGAGTGCAGTTCCTTGCTATGTGTCCTAGTCCACCACAGTTGTAACACTTGGTTTGCCTTCCCTGTCCCTAATTAGCATTCCCAACTCTGTTCTGTATATTACCCCGAGCAACATTCCTTTGATTCACATTCTTCCTTCCCTGAACATTCTGAACCACAACCCTTCCATCCTCCACAGTTGCTTGATTACGTAGGTTTGATGAAGTTCGAAGTTGGTTGTTGGTTTGAAGAAGTGTTGCTCTGAACTGTTGGACAAGTAAAGAAACTTGGTTGGATAGATTATCAATCATCTTGTCAGTATGAGAATATCCAGAATCTAGTTGGGGGTTCACAGCTGATGGTGGGTGTAATGATGATTGACTAAATGATGTCTGATTCTGTGATGAAGAAGGATGGTGATACACTTGATCAAGTGAGGATTGATTGAACGGGTGAACATTTGAGACAAATGCAAGTGGATCATTAGATGTTGTTGGATTGATTTTTTCCCTCAGTTGACGATCATAGACAGCATGCTTTTCATGTTGTTGTAAGTAAGCTTACAGTTGTTCATAATTGTTCTGTCTCAATCCTTTATTGAGCTTTACGGCTGTGACAAATCTTTCCCACTCGGGTGTCATGTTGTTCACAAACTTAGAATTGAGTTGGATGTTTGGCATTATCATCCTGATGATTCTTATGTCATTCACAAGCTTGTGAAATCTCACATAATAGTCAGTGATGTTTTCACCAAGATTCATCTTGAAGTGCTCAAACTCATCATACAGCTGAGATTCACGATCTTCTTTGGTCAGTTCAGATCCAGCCAGAAGCATTTTAACATTGTCCCAAATAGCTTTGACATCAGTGTTGAAGTTAATGAGTTTGTAAATGTCTTTGGGAAGTCCTTGAATCACAATGTTAGAAGCTCTAATGTCTGCCTCATAATGCTACATCTCCTCCTCATTGAGATCGTTGTAATTATGTAGCCTGTCGATTCCAAAAGTGACAGTTCCATCCTCAATGGTAGCGACAGCATCTCTAATGGTGCCCATTTGAAAAGGTCCTTCATCAATGGATTTAAGAATATTAAATCCATTCTCTTTTCCCAAGCAATAAAGTCGTATTCTTTGTGCCTATGATTCATAATCCGTCCTATCTAGCATAGGAGGGCGGGTATCGGACCCTGCAGCTTGAATGTCATCGGAAGGAGTGTTTGCCATGATGTAAACTTGCACGGGATTTTACAATTCTATGATTTAAACCGAAAAATAGATTCTTTCGCGGGATTTTACAAAAATCAAGAATACACCGTGATTCGATAACTAAACTCAGAACACCAAAACGCAGAACTCCAAACCACAGTAGCTCAAAACGTAGAACCTCAAAACGCAGAGAACCAAACCGCAGAATACCAAAACGCAGTAGCTCAAAACGCAGGACCTCAAAACGTTGAATACCAAAACGCAGTAGTTCAAACCGCAGTAGCTCAAAACGCAGAGACCCAAAACGCAGAATACCAAAACGCAGTAACTTGACAAACCGCAGAAATAGCAAATCGCGGAAACTACAAAACGCAATAGGTCAAAACGCAAACCGTAAACCGCAACTCAAACCGCCAAACGCAGGAATACCAAACCGCAGCAACTCAAACCGCAAAATGCAGGAACAACAAACCGCAGCAACACAAACCGCAATAAGTCAAATCGCAGCACTAATAGACAAACCGCAAAGGACAAACAGTCGCTTTCAACTGCGTTTTGTCTTTTTCCTGTTTTAGTTAAAAGCCAAATCGCAGTTAGAATTCTTGCCAAACCGCAGTCAACAATTTCCCAAACAAACACAAACCGCAACAAATAATACTTTACCGAGGCTCAAACCGCAGTGAAGAATATACGCCCGAGACTCAAACCGCAGTCAAGAAATTCACTTTAATCTTCCAACAAGACCACAAAACAAGTCGTATATCACCACTAAATGCAACTAGATATTGTAGAACACCTAAGAGTACAAAGTATTAACTAATTTAATCACAAACAACGAATAAACTATGGGGTTTTCTTTCTATTCTAGTCGAACCACAAAACAAGAAAAAAAAAACCAAGAACACACCACAAATCCGTGAACATGCAATCACTCGAACCTAACCTTGGCTCTTGATACCAATTGTAGCATATGCATAACGCACAAACACACGTATGGATTGATTATGGCTGAATAGTGTAGAGAGAGAAGGAGATGAGAAGTTGGGAACTTTAGAGAGAGAAAATGAACATGTATTAGGTTAAAAAGTATGAGAAGTTCCAACCCTTCCCATGTGTCGGAAGGGGTATTCATACTACAAGCTTAGACGCCCTGTGTGGGCTATGGAGTGAGCTGACAATGGGTAAAGATTTGACCCAACTCCACGAATACTATAATAACTGAACTAATAATAATAATCCTACGAGCTACTTACTGCTAATAGATACTCGGGGTGACCGAGTATTTCACTTGAATATTTATATTCCTAACAGTACTGCTAATCTTCAGAGTTTGATTGATGCGGGATATCAAGGTACTGCCAGTGCAGTTTATTCAAGGAAATCAAGGTTATCAAGGGCAGACAAGGGAAAAGCAATCATGACAGAGCAAGAACCTTCTCCTAAAAGGTTGTCCAAGAAGGAACATGCTCAGTTAGCACTTGATGAAGAATTGGCTCAGGAATTGGCCCAAAAGATTCATGAAGAAGAATTGGATAGAATTGCTAAATAAGAAAGACTAGCTGAGGAAGAAAGGGTGGCTGCTTTTATGATTGAAAGAAAGTTTCAGACAGAAGAGGAAGAGAGAGCTGCTCAGATTCTTGCAGATCAGAAGATGGCTAAAGATTTACAAGCAGAAGAAAGATTAAAGTATACTCCAGAAGAACAAAATTCAGCTATCAATGACTTATTGGAGGAGATCAGAAGGAAGCAAAATAGGAAGAAAGTTTACAAGAAAAAGGTTCCTTCAAAAGGTGAGCAGTTAAGGTTTATGAAGAATTTCTTAAAGCACCAGGATTACTGGAAGGAGAGTTACTTCAAAGGGATGTCTAATGAAAAGATTGAAAAGGCATACTTTGAAGCTTATGCAAGAATTCAGAGGCATTTGAAAGATGATAGTGCAATTATTGAAACTGAATCCAGTAAAGGTGTGAAAAGAGGAGCAGAATTATTGGAGTCTGAAGAGGCAAAGAAACAAAGAACTGAGGAAGAACCAGTTCAAGATGAACCTGCTGAGGAAGAAGCAGAGAAAGAGGAGAATACATTGACTGATGAACAGATACACAGTATGATAGTAGTGGTTCCTGAATCTCTCAACATTGATCCACTTCAAGCAAAGCATCCAATTATTGATTGAGAAGTATATACAGATGGAAGGATCAAGGGGTGGAAGATCATCAGGGTAGGAGGAAAGACTAAAGTATTCAAATTCTTTGAAGACATGCTTAGATCTTTTGACAGAGATGATTTATATAAATTATGGAGCTTAGTTAAAGAGAGATTTAAGACTTCAGATCCTACAGATGACAAAGATAAGGAACTATGGGTTGAGTTGAAGAGGTTATATGAACCTGATAGAGGTGAAGCTATTTAGAGGTTTCTAGCTCCAATTACAGAAATAACATGGAGTTTATTTGATACATGTGGTGTTCACAGGATTTCTACCAAACATGGATTGGAAATCTATATGTCGGTAGAAAAAGATTATCCTCTTAGAGCAGCAGTTTTATTAGCTACGATATGTACAACTGTAAGACCTATGATCAATCTTATCACACTATCTAATAATCACAAATGCACAAGAGAGAAGAGAGATGTAAGATTTCTAGAGAGAGAGTGTTGGAGAGAGATAAATATTCATTCATTAAGCACACACTCCTTCACACACATCTCTAATAGCCATCTTTCCAAATGGGTTGTGAGCTATTTATAGTTTCTTACATTAAGATGGGCTTGGGCTTTTCATGGACTAACATGTAGCCTATTAGATTAACTAAAAGCCCATTGACTATTCTAACTTAATTACACAACGACACATTACAAAAATATAAAACGTAAATGACGATCACTTTTATAAAAGCTAACAATCTCCCCCTAAGGGATGGTCTGTAGGTCCCCTTTTACTTGAACACACACACACGAATCACACGTTAACTACTACTCTTAAATATAATAAGCTACGATAAGGAGAAATAAGCTATTAAGCTAATAGAGAATAAGAAAATAAGATGATAAGAGAAGAGAAGTGGAAGGAATTCATTTCATTAAACATTCGAGCATAGCTTACGCATAACACATGAAAACCAACAATGAGAATGAGCACCTAAGCCTTCTATTTATAGGCAACACATTAGGGCAAACATGTGCTTAGGTGCTTCTAGAAGTAATTACAATAAAATGGGCGGTCCATGGGCTTCTAATGGACCGCACCATTAAACTAAACATAAAGCCCTATACGCAACATTCTTTGCAAATGACAAAGACTTGAATGAATTGAGAAACGTGTTCCTAACAATCTCCCCCTAAGTCTTGGTCATAAATGTTACGTGACATCATCTTTTCTTCTTTGGCTTCTGACGTCTTTATAATCTTTGTTTCTTTGTTCTTGTTCTAAGATGATATGATGTTGTCTCGATCTGCCAATCTCCAATGTCTTCTCGTCTTCTCCATCATGCTCATATGTCTTTGACTTGTTTTTCTGCAACATGTTCTCACTTTTCAATCTTTAACTTGAGAAAGGTTGAGGTGCTTGAACTTTTGACTTTACTGTATCATATGTTGAACTTTTTTTGTTACTGAGTCTTTGAGAGAACATTTCTTCAAGATATGAGCATGATGGAGTCTTGATGGTCGAACTCTAGATCCTCAGCAGCAGCAGTAACATCATCAGCAATACGAACCAACCAGTACTTACAGGCTCAGACTTGAGATTGTCAACAGCATAGTGTGAATACTTTCTCAAGTCCTGACCGAGGCCATTCTGAACTGGATTCCCCCGAAAAGGATAACACGGACACACCGAAGTGCACCCACGATTCAGTGAGTCGCTGGAGATCACCCCACGACTGTAGACCGTTTGGAGCAAACACTAAGCATAACCCACAAGGAGTTACCGAAGTGACCTGCTATCAGGGCTGTTTGATGTTGACCCTGGTAGGATTTTCATTCAATCATTGATAATCACAATTGTGACTTCTCTCTGGAATGTTCTTGGCAGATTGCTAAGATCTGCGAAGGACACTTTCCTAATTTACAACTGATGCCCATGATGTAGAACACCAGAGTAATTCTAAGTGTACCTAAGAGATCTTTGATGAATCTCATGGCTATAGACTCAATTAGTGCACATTTGTTTGGTCGACGGAGGTGTGGAGCAGATTGCCTCCTTTTCAATATCAACACTCTCGTAATGAGAGGTCGATAGATTATGAAGGGTTCTCCGTGTGAATGAAACAAATGTCTTTTGAGAGACACTTGAGTGGCTTAGAAGGTTTAGTGCAGTGCGTCACTGGGTCCATGACGTCTTTATTCTTCAATACCGGTGATGCTCATCAACCAGTAGATTATGAATTGAACCCGGTGTCTGCCCTAAGGTTGAACAAATGGAGGGCTATTTCTTTTCACCCTTTTTCTTTGCTTTTCTTTTTAATTCTTCAACCCCTTCTTTCTCCTTTCATTCCATTTCTCCTTTTTTGTATCATACCTAGGACATTCTAGTTCTAAACTATGGGAATTGTCCTTGGGTAGATCCCTCCGGCTCTGGCGGATCATAGGACGGTTTTTCCTAAACCTTAGTCACCTTCTAACTCCATGACTATCCTATTGACGATGCCATAAACCAAACCTTTTGAAAATCTCTCAAAGTGTTGATGATAATAAAGATATTTTGTTGACACATTGAGAGTTTGATGATTTTCAGAAAGACTCCCCCTTAACATGTGCTCATAAGTAATTAATTTGAAATTTGCACATGTCGGGAAGAGTTGGCACTTTTGAATTGATTGATTTTCAATGAACATGATCATCGCGAGACACGCTTACATCACTAGTAGAACTAGCTTGAAATTATTACCCGTCCAGATCATATTCAAGGAAAATCGCTCGAAATCGGTACATTCTACTCAGACACGTCCTTTGCGAGACACGCTTACATCACCAGATAAACTGGCTTGAAATTATTACCCGTCCGGGACATGTCCTTTCGACTACTGACTTTTCCTACCGTCAATTCGAGGGTCAATTCTGAGTCGAGCACTAGTGAGATTCCAGCAATTGAGACACCATATTTTAATCATATTTTCCTTCTCCCCCTCAAAAATAGCATACTCATGATGTTTTTGAAAAACTTTTATGATTAAAAATATGCTGTTTTTGAGTTTTAGGGAAGAATTTCAAGAACTTTTATATTTCAGAACAAAGATTATATTTTCAAATACTCCCCCTTGACGAGGGAATACTTGTTCTTATGAGCAGAATGTTTGAAAAAACTTTAGAAAACATTCTGGTTTAATTCTGCTCATAAGTAAGAAGCTTTCGCTCCTTTGTCAGGATTGAGGCACTGAAGCGTACCTCAGGGTCCTTTCTTTGGGGTCCGGGTTGTACACTGAAATAGCCTTATGGGAAATGGTGGACGACCGCCAACATAGGTCTCGAGCCTCCTCATCTGATCTCTGCGGTAGAGCCTCTCTTCTATCTTCCAGATAAAATTCTTCACTTGCCTCAGCTGAGGATTATTCCATCTCTTACTTTTATCCAGTTTATGATCATGAACTCTAAGAACTAACCCATCACGTACGCTTTTGAGTGTCTCATCACAGAACTTGTGAACTTCATTGAATGCCAAGAAACGGTTTGTTGATGTTGCACTTCTGTAGATGAAACCGAACACTGGGTCGTTCTTCATCATGTATTGAGAATCTTTGTTATCAGCAAGATGAAACATAGGCACCTCAAGATTAAACTTTTTCTGATAACTTTCCACTCCGAGCTGAAAATCCTCAACACGCTCTTTGATAACCGTTCTTCTTATGAAATGACATATAGCCATGCTAAAAGCATATAGAAGATCGGTGTTGAGATGATTCAGCTTTCCTTGCACTTTCATGAGATACATGTCTCAAATATCATTGAGACTGAGGTCTGGAAAGTCTGCTTCTGTGAATGTGTAGAGCAAGCCGTCTTGTCTACGGACAATGATCTCAGATATGAATGTGTAGTCATACTTTTGTGATCCCTTAACACTAATCACTGCCTTGATGCGTAGATTACTGAACACCTTTTCACGAGACATTAGGCTGAGTTTATACTTGTACCACGTCTTTCTTTTGTCAGGCCAGTGGTAAATTCCAAGTTCAGCGTCACGATCATATTTCACTTGATGTTTGATGAAGAGATTGTGGTGTCTTGCAGTTTCCTCAATGGCAGGATTGTGGTAGGTTGCAGCAGGAGTAAATGTGATTGAGGTGGCATATTTGGTCTTGCTGGAAGCTCCATGCATGAGTAGTTCGAGATCTTCATTGAAAAAGAATGTGAAAGGGATTTGTGAAGTTCCATGATATTGTTTGATCACGGGAAGTGGCTTCGTCCAGTCTGTGATATATGGACAGTTCTTGGAGTCACAGCCATCTTCGCAGAATACGTCTGGATTTGTCCAGTTGAATTCACTTGACATTGCACTGGCAATGTTTTCAAGGTGATATTCTAACTCAGCTGCGCTTGCAGATTTATCTTTTAGAAGAAGGAAGGCATCATTTTTAATTCGACGAAGTTCTCTTTTTGTCATCTTTTTGATGTGTAGAGCATGTTTGATTTTATGTGTAAATTCAAACGTGCTATCTTCAATTTTGGAAGCTTCGTCTTCGTGGATCTGAGCACTTGCAAGATGATCAAACCAGTCATTACCTTGCATATCTTCATCTGTATCCAGCCATGTGACTACAGCCGGTTCTTTGGAATCTTTCTTGCAGTTTGAAGATTTTGACTTTGGTGATGGTTTTGGTGGTGAGAGAGGATGATCAGCTTGGTTTGAAAATCCATATCTTCAGCCGTGAAATGCTCAAAGTGATACTCTGTTGTGGTTGGACCAGAATCTTGATTCTTTGGAGGTAGAGATGATGTGGTGTTTCCTGTTGGCTCCTGAATGTGAATCCCAGACCCGCTTTTGTGTTTCTTTGAGGTGGGGTTTGGGTCTTGGTCTTCATCGTCCTCGTCACAAATTCGTTTTCCCTTTTCAGTAGAGGCCTTGCTAGATTTCTTCTCAATATGTGCCTGAAGAGTTGTGATAAGGTTGATTTCTTCTTGAGAAGGAGATATGATAGCGAAGAGTCTGTCGAGAAGCACGAGTTTGATTTCTTCAGTGGTGAGATCTTGAATTGGTTTGGATTGTGGAGTAGAAGCGATGACTTCTTTGATTTTGTTTTCAAGCTGTGCATCGATGTGCTCATTAATATTTTTCTGAAGATCAGGAAAATATTTCTTGACATAATGCCTTGTTTTATTTTTGACTTTATCTTCGATATTATAAGCAAGGAACTCATCCATCTCCTTCTTGGTTTGCTGCATCTCTTCCACCTGTGCAGACAGATTTTTTACTAAGGTTTGCATCTCAGTCATTTGTTCTCTTAGCTTGGACTCTTTCTGAGCTTGAACAAGTTTGGCTGCTTTCTTGAGGACTTCAATTCTAGTGACATTGGCAATCTTTCTCACATACTTACCTTTTATGACTGCTTTTATGCTTTCAGCCACTGTTGGCTTTGCTTTTGGTGATGGAGGTTTTGTTGGTGATGGAGTGAGTGATGGAATTGGTTCTTCAGAGTTAGTTGTAGAGTCTTTTGGTTCAGAGTTGGGAGGAGAGTCCTTTGGAGATGATGATGGAGGTCTTGGAGTGTGGGGAGGTGACTCAGAAGGTGTTTTGGGTTTGGGAGAAGGAACTGGAGGAGTTTGAGCTCTTGGTTGTTGTTGTAGAGGTTCATCAACATCCATAGTATGATGAGGTGGGGTGATAATGTAATTATCAGCTTCTTCATCTTCTTTCTGTTTTCTTTCAGCTTTTTCTTTCCTCTTCAATTCTGCTTCAGCTTCTGCCTCTAGTTCATTGGCAGCATCTGTAGACTTCTTCCCAGTAATTTCCCATTCCTCTTCAGAGTTGTCCCAATCATCATTGTCATCTTGATGTTATGTTTCTTTTGGGATGTCATCAAACATAGAGTCCAAAATTTCATGATCTGTAAGAATTATTTCTTTCTTCATTTCAGACTTAGTTTGAACTTCTAAGTCGGGTTGATTAACCGAGCTTGGTTGTTGAGGTATAACAGACTCAGGCCTCACGGGTTGATTAACCGTACTGAACTGAGCTATGGTGGTAGCAGTTTCAAACCCTCGGGGTTGATTAACCGGATTAGAATGGGTTGAGGCTGCTTCAGGAATAACTCCTGATCCTCCTGCTCCCTTAGCTATCTCCTTTTGCTTTGCTTCTTCCATTTCCTTCATTATTTTAACTTGTAGATCAGCTCTTCTTTGTTCATCATCTTTCATTGATCTTCTGCTAGCCATCATTTCATTCTTCGTATCAATTTCTGTTTGAAACTGAGCTAATTTCTCATCCATAAACACTTCCTTTTCTGATTCAGAATCTTCAGAGGAGTCAGAGGTTTCATCATGAATTCCAACATCTTCAACTTTTGGCTTAGGAGCGGTCTTTACTCTTCTCTTGAGTGGTCTGGGAGGTTGTTTCTTTAAGGCACTTGATGCACTCCCAGTTCTACTCCCAGATCTACTGCTTTTGGAACGAGTTTTGGAAGATCCCGTTCCTTCAGATAGTTTGGTGATTCCAACGAGCTTCTTTTCATAAGCCTTGTCGTATTCCATGTATGCTGAAGTTTCTTTGATTTCTTCTGTAAGTAATACCTCTAGCAGTCTTAAACCTTGCTTGTGAGTGCTGTCTTTAGGAAAATACACAGAGTTGAAAGTTGTGTCCATCCTGATCACATGCATTTCCCTGTCTTGAGGTCGAGGAAAAATGTCGTGATTCTCATCTATGAGAAGATTTATCAGCAATTTGGTGTACCGGACGAAAGGGATTCTTGATAGTGGTTTCTTATATTGAGCTCTTATCTGAAACACCAGATCTTCCCAGATGAGAGCAGCAAAGTCAAGTTTGTGCTTAGTGACTATACCCCAGAAGAGTTGAACATGTGAGAGTCTTGGATGTTCATGACCACTATCTCTTCCTGAGACTGATCGAATCAATATGTAGTAAATTGTTCTCCATGGTTGTGGAATGGATTTTGCATTGATATTTGAGATTATTGTGAGTGGAAGATCGGGTTGTTCATCGTAACCAATGCCAATGAAAAAGTTGAGAATGTCTTGTTCTGATGGTGCAGGCCAATATCTGTGTGATGTTTCAGGTGGTCCTGGTAGTGATAATGCTTTGCGTAGATGTGCGGGTGTGACTGTGACTTGTTTTCTGTCTAGAATGCATGTAAAGAATCTGTCATGGTCATCAAGCTTGATAGTACTCCACATCTGATGGATGTACAATTCTGGAACACTATCTGAGTTCTCCAAGATACTTTTGCATTCAAGACTTTTGAGAATCTCAATGGCTATTAAGCAGCTTGGTTCAGCACATTTCATTTTGTCAAAGACAACTCTTGAATTGTTTTTCCCATATTTAGCCGTGAACCCTTGAGGAAACAAATCTGCTTTGGTGATCATGGGTAGAGTTTGTGGTTCTTGTGCAACCATTGTGATTGATCTGAAACATCATTAAGACACCATTTTGCAAGATATATGTGTGTTACCATTAGTTTATACTAAGTGTTGCACATGATATCTGTATTTTAGCATGACATTTCAACTTGAGTTGATGAATGATCGTTTATTTTGCACAAGAAACCTTCTATTTCATTTTACAGATCCATGGGAAATTGATAAGTTCTTTAGAAATTGACAATTTCGAACACAATTGTCAAATACGAGAGAATTAGACAATTGCGGGAGAAGTTGTCATTTGTGAAAGAGATTATCAATTGCGAAAGAATATGTCAAATGCGAGAGAGTGTTTTGATTGCGAAAGCAATAATCATTTGCGAAAGTAATTTTCAAATGCGTAAGCAATGGCAATTGCGAGAGCAAATGACAATTGCGAGAGCAATTTCAATTTCGAAAATATCTTATACAAGAAATTTCGAGACCTTTTGACGACGAATTTCACCATATTTTTCGCATTTCATGTTTACTCAAAATTATGTTATCACGCTACTTGCAATGGAATCCTATGACATAACCGAGTATTTTGTCTAAGTTATAACGTATTTTATCCACAAGATCGCATAAATCAAACTGCTAGTGTACGCGTGTTCTTCATAAACCCTTATGATCAATAAACACATCTGTGATGTTTCTGGGTGCATTCTTAACATGCAAACATTCAATTCAAGTCACAATAACAACAAGCCAACACATTAATTACATCAAAACACTTTCACACGATTTTGCCCAATTCGTGCTCTAAAACCCTAAATCAAGAACAATCAATAATATGCGAGTCTGGGAACAATTAAGCATGCATACAATGATTATCATAACATACTAAGCCTAATCGTACAAACAATCATATCAGAAACACATTTAATCGATTATCCCCAATTTAGCGCAAGCACTAGATTTAAAACAATTATTCTAGACAAATTCCACCGTTGGATTGCAAAACCCTTCAAAGCCGTTTGTTATAATCCTGAAACAATCGTAAAAACACTCACAGATTCACTAGATCTTGAATGGATGGTCAGATTCAATGAGAGTCGTTCGATGTGTTTGGTGAAGAGAGTAAATGCGAGGGTGTGTGATGTCAGAGAAGTAAATGATGTTTTGAATGTGGTCAAATCTATGACTGTTTTATTTAACTTTTCTAAACTATACCCTATTATCACATTTAGTCCTCTAACCTTGAACTTATGCATTCATAGTCCTATCCCACCAAAGTAACTAACTCTTAAGTCTCAAATCTGTCCAACTAGGCACACTATTTTTCCATCTTATGATCACATCACCAAAAACTTTGTGAAGCAACAATTTTAGAAAGCATGCAAGTACAAATTTAAAAAATTTTAAATGTTGTGACTCCCCCTCAACACTTGTTTGAAAATAATATTTGATATGTTAAAAAAAAATTGGAACAAAGTGTTGTAAAAGAGGTTTGTACTTGCATTTTTTTTTAATATATATTTACAGTGATAGTTTGGATGTTTGACTCATTTAATTGTTTTTGAGAAAATTTTCCAAATCATTTGGAGTCAAACATCTCATACCAATCCGGTGAACCAGATCCACAAATCTTGCATGGGGCAAGTCTTTTGTGAACAGATCCGCCAGTTGGTGTTCAGTTCCCAAAAAATACAATTCAACAGTACCCTTTTCCACGTGTTCCTTGATGAAATGGTATCGAAGATCAATATGCTTTGACTTGGAATGCTGCACGGTGTTGCATGAAATAGCGATGGCACTCTTGGAATCACAGTACAAAGGAATCTTGTTGAAGACGTATCCGTAGTCCATCAGTTGTGATCGCATCCAAATGACTTGAGCACAGCAGGCAGACATGGCTACATATTCAGATTCTGTTGATGATAATGATGTGCAGTCTTGTTTCTTTGATTGCCAAGAGACGAGCTTGTCACCCAAGAATTGAACTCCGCCTGATGTACTTTTGCGTGTGTCTAAGCACCCTGCATGGTCAGCATCTGAAAAAGCTACAAGTGCAAAGCCAGAATCCTTTGGATACCAGATCCCCAAGTTAATGGTTCCCTTTATGTATCTAAGGATTCTTTTTACGGCTGACAAATGCCGCTCAGTCGGTCTAGACTGATATTGGGAGCAAAGGTATGTGGCAAATACAACATCCGGTCTGCTAGCTGTGAGATACATGATCGACCCAATCATACTACGATACTTCGTAGGATCAATGGGAGTCCCATGTATGTCAGCATCTAACTTCGGGGATGAGGAGGACATTGGGGTATTATAGGTGTCACAGCTGGTCATACCATGCTTTTTCAGGATTTCCTGAGCATACTTTGACTGACTTAGAAATATACCACGGGGAAATTGGTGAACCTGCAGTCCTAGGAAGAACTTCAGCTCACCCATCATAGACATCTCAAAGTTTAGTTTCATTAATTTAGCGAAAGCGTTTGAATATTTTTTATGGGTTGAACCAAAAATAATATCATCCACATATATTTGTACAATGAGAATGTCTTCCCCGTGTGTCTGTATAAATAAAGTCGGGTCAACAGAGCCTTTGGTAAAATGATTGGCAAGTAGAAATGCAGATAGTTTATCGTACCATGCCCTCGGGGCTTGTTTAAGGCCGTAAAGGGCTTTCTTTAGCCGATATACGTGGTTCGGATGTTCTTGGTCCACGAAGCCCTCTGGTTGTGTGACGTACACCTCTTTACGGAGTTGACCATTCAGAAATGCCGTCTTCACGTCCATCTGGTAAACCGTTATGTTCTTGTGAGCCGCGTAAGCCAAGAACATGCGAACTGCTTCGAGCCTTGCAACTGGAGCAAATGATTCTTCAAAGTCGATACCCTCTTCTTGACTGAATCCTTTTGCTACGAGTCGGGACTTGTTACGAATCACTGTACCATCTGCATCCAGCTTATTCTTCCAAATCCATTTCAATCCAACAACATACACTCCATCTGGTCTTTCAAGTAATTCCCAAACTTCCAAACGTTTGAATTGTTCCAGCTCTTCTTGCATGGATTCAATCCAGTTGTCATATGTAAGGGCTTCTTTGATGTTTTTAGGTTCAGATTGATAGACAGTGAGTGCATACATGCAGTGTTCACCATCTGAGTGGAGTTTTTGTCTTGTCATTACTGGATTATCAGGATTTCCAATTATGTTTACCAAGGGATGATCTCTTGTCCATTTGTGGGTGGATGAAAAATGTTGAATGTTGTTATACAGATATGATGGATCCATATTGCTAGAGGATGATTCTCCAGTTTCTGGAATGGTTGGTGGTGGAGCAAATGGATTGAAGAATGCATTCCCGTCATAATCTGAAGGTGTGGGAACTTGGTTAGAAGTGGGGGAAGAATCTTCAACTGCAGGTGGAGGTGTTTGAACCATAGATGATGAGGGTTCAGGTTGAGGTGCATTGTTATCAATTGTTGTAGAAGTAGTTGCAGATTGATCAGGTGCTTGATTTGTGACATGTTGAGCAGCGGAACTGGTGGAAGCATCTGATGCACTATTAACACGAACTTCATCAAACATTGGTGCAAACAAATCTTCCAGATCCTTCCTGTTAAAGGGTAGGGGTGCAGCCGAAGATTCAAGGAAGTTTAGACGGTTATGTTCGGGTTCTAAGCGGTCTTGCTCAGAAGCCATTTTCGTGAGTTCATCAAAATTTGCGTGTATAGTCCCTTGAATTTCCCCGATCCAACGATTCCAAATTCTATATCCCTTAGAATTCTCACAGTAGCCAACGAATATCCCAATGTTTGCTTTAGCCTTAAGTTTACCAAGATCATCTCTATCATTCTTCGAGTAACACAGTGCTCCAAAGACATGAAAGTAGTTGATGTTTGGTTTTCTGCCTTGAATGAGCTCATATGGAGTTTTGTTGTGTCGTTTGTTGATCATGTAGCGGTTCTGGGTATAACAGGCAGTATTGACAGCTTCAGCCCATAGGTAGTCTGGTAATTGGGCATTGATCAACATTGTTCTAGCTGCTTCCACAAGCGTACGGTTTCGTCTTTCAACTACACCATTCTGTTCGGGAGTGCGAGCAATTGAATATTGATGAACAATCCCATGCTTCTCAGTGTATTCCCGAAGGGTTTGATTCTTAAATTCAGTGCCATTGTCTGTTCGAATAATCCTGACGGTGTTACAGACTTGAACTTGAATCTTCGTGAGAAACGTGATGACCATTGAAGGAACTTGATCTTTTGTCCGAAGAAAGTAGACCCATGTCCATCGTGAGTAATCATCCACTATTACCAAAATGTACCTTTTCCCGTTTATAGTTTGAACCCGCATTGGACCACACAAATCCATATGTAGTAGCTGTAGGACATGATCTGTGCTGTGTTCTGTTTTGGGAGGAAAGTGAGCACGGTGACTTTTCCCTTGTTCACATGCAGAACACAAATGATCTTTGGCATATCTGAATTTGGGTAATCCGTCAACCAATTTATTCCTTGCAAGGTCAGTCATGGTTTTAAAATTGAGATGAGACAATCTTTTATGCCATAACCAAGCCTTTGTGGGATTAGCCTTGGAGAGTAAACAGATAGGAGATGAAGCTGTCATGCCTTCAAAGGATATGGTGTATAGACTGGTTCCCCGTTTTCCTTTCATCAAATCATTTCCTTGAAGATCACGAATGAAGCAAGTTTTCTCCCTAAATGCTACTTCTAATTCTCCGTCACAGAATTGTCCCACTGAGAATTGATTTTGACCAAGGCCTTCAACATAGTATACACGACTGATCTCGATGTTCCCATTAACATAATCTCCATAGCCCATTATTGCTGCGAAGTGATCATTCCCGAACCTGACCGTTCCGATGAACTTTGCGATAAAGTTTGTGAGAAGTTTGAGGTTGCCGGTCATGTGTCGGGAACACCCGCTATCAACAATCCAGAGGACAATTTGTATCACCTGCATCACAAATAATGGAAACAGGTGGAGAATTGGTAACGGTTGGACCCGTTGGGTTAGTAACACAAGATTTAATTATCTTAGGAACCCATGTAAAACTTGCTGTGTTTTGTAACCAATGTTGCCATGTCCAACTAGTCTCAGCCTTTTTCCTAATGAATGCACTAGGTGATTTGGTTGTCTTGGGTTTGGCTATGGGTGTTTCTATGGTTTGCTCAGAAACTACTAGTGGTGGTTTCCCTAAAATGGACTTGGCAACAGTTTTGAGCCTAGAGGAAGAGCCACTAGTTCGTTTCTTTTTTCGTTTCAACAGATTTTTAGCAATGCAGTTTTGATGATCACCCGATAATATACTAGCACGACAAACAATACAACTAGCATCAACCATAACATCATCATTAACATTCATAGATTTAACGTCTGTTACATCATTACTAGAATTAGACTTAGAGAAGTTTGATTCTATTCCTGACATTACATGCGTTTTATTCAAACTACTTGCTTTATCTTTAGCTTCTGCAGACTTAGATGATCCATTCCTAGGTTTCCGGACTCTACGCTTCTGTTGTTTCTTGTAGGTCTTGGAGTTTCTAGCCTTAGAAATGGTATCTAATCCTGTGGAAATTGAAGTAGTTGCATTAGTGGTTAAGTCTGATGCTTGAGTGAGTGTCTTGTCTACAGCATACATTCCTGGGGCAATCTCATGAACTTTTTCTTTGCCTTTGTCTAAAACTCTGAGTTTCTTTTTCAGATCAACAATGATGTGTTGGAGTTCTTGATTTTTAGAATCCAAAGTTCTGTTTAACCTGACTGTGTCATTTCTGTTTCGACTGATTTCATCGAGATCCTTTTCATATTCAAATAGTTTAAGTCTTAAGAAAGCCTTTGTTTCCTTATTATTATTTTCAGGAACATGACTGTTTTGAAATGATAAAGATCCTATGAGATTTTGAAATTTTAGTTCAAATTCAGCACTTTGATTTTGACACCAATCAAGCCTTTTTTGAAGATTAAAAACTTTGTTTTCCACATCATTGTTGATTTGTCGAAGATCCTCATTCTCTTTGACCAAATTTTCTATTTCCATTTGCAACATCTCAACATTTGCAGCATGATCATTCACAAGTAATTCATTGCAAGATTCATAAAGCGAATTCATTATCACAAAAACAACGTCATAACACATAACTTTTTCTAAGAGTCGAACATTTTCTTTTGCTAAAGTTTTCTTTTGAAGTTTTTGTCTTTGAACTTTGTCGTCTTTAGCTTTGAAAATATTCTTCATAGATGCTACTTCCGTGTGTAATTCTTGTTCCCATTGTGTTGCACATTTCTTCAGATGTTTGACATGAGGCAGAATTTTCTTTTGAAGAATATCTCGCTTTTCTTTCACGACTGGAGAAAGAAAAGTAGAGACTGTGATTTGAGAACTAAACTCAATTTCATTCTCCAAAAGAAATATGTCTTCCATAAATGTCTTAAAATATCGAAGAATTCGACATTCTTGAGGCATTTGTGGATCAACATCATCCTCTGTCAAAGAATCCTTGAGATGTGTAACATTATTGGACACAGGAATTACTGAAGAAGAAGCATGTATGTATGAGTTTAACAACGTTTGTTCTGGTTTGTCCTTTGGAGGAACAAATGATTTACTGATATGAGGTCTTGCGTTATAATCATAATGAACTCTTGAAAAATCTTTGTCTGTTTTTGGTCGACTCTCAAGTTCTTGTTGACGTTCAAGATTTTCAAGTTCTTCATCATTACTAAGCACAACAACTCTTTGAAAGGTATCATCAAGTAATAAGTCTGCATTGTATAACTTGGGATTTTTGCTGAGTGCTTTAGAAAGAAAACGTGGTTGGTCACAGCCAATAGCAAATCCAAATCCTTTCGGAACTGGTTTTACCGTTAGCCTTTGAATTTGAGTTATTGATTCACCATTTTTGTATACAATAGTTTGAAACTCTTTAAGTTTGGATTCCAAAGTTACAATTTCTTCAAGATATGAGTTGACACGTTTACTTGTGACTTGCTTTTCTTCAAGAAGATTATTTCGAGATGTTGAAAGCTCGGATTGAGTTTTTAACAGCTCAGATTTTAAAGTATCAATTTGTTTTTTGAATTCAAATTGATCCTTTTCTTTTTGAGAGAAGAGCTCAGCCTTGGAAACGGTTAGCTCACGAACTTGACTTTCTAATTCTTGAACTTTGACGTACTCTTTTTGGAAAGCAACCTCAAAACCTTTTTCACGTTTTTCTTGTTTTTGATATCCTGAAAGTTGTAGTTTATAGCACTCATTGTCCTTCGTTAACAATGCAATTTTTGCTTTTAGATTTTGATTTATTTCATTGCATTTCTCAATTTGTGATTGGGTGGTCATTAACAAGGCCTGAAGCTCTGAATCTTGATCAGGCAAAGGATCATTTTGCTCAATATAATCATAATTTTCATCGTCAATATGATCATCAAATGAAACGTCGGTTTTATCATCATCAAATGATACAACAGTGTTTATTTGATCATCTGATGGAGATGAGAATGATGAATTATGTTGAACAGAATTTTCATTTGTAGATGAAGATGCAGATGGTGAAGCAATTTCATGTATAAGACATTTTGGATCAGGTACCTGAGAAAGACCATCGGTATCATAAACCGGGCCTGTCTCGGACATGTTCAGTTCCTGCATGTTTGCCATGAGCATTACTGCAGCATTTGCTTCGAGATCTTCCATCTCATCATCAGAATCAGCACTTGCCATGAAACTTTGTTCTTTTACATTCATTGTGCCCCTTGTTTCATCTTTCAATGCCATCATAAGAGCTTCCTTGTGATATGCACTGCCCATAGTACGAGGCTTTGGACACGCGTTTGAAGTATTTGCAATGCCTTTCTGTGCATTCCCAGCCATCTGATTTCTTCTCTGAGTAGTTCCCATACTGTTCCTGTTACCCCCTGCAGAATTGAACCTGTTCCCTCCTGACTGAAACCTCTGAGACCCATAGTTCCCATTGTTTCCTGAACCATATCTGCCCGAAGACCGATTCTGAATTTCCACTCTACCATCGTTAATAACAGCTTGATTCCTGGTATTGGAAGATGAACGAAGACGATTGTTGGATTTGGTGAACTTGCCAAATGCCTTAGCAATTAATCCAAATGCTTCATTGAGAGAGTTGAATGCATCCTCTTCTTCATCATAATCAGCGTTTGAGTACAACATGGAATCTGAGTTGTTATATGGAACCATTTGGTTGTTAGAGTATTGTGATGGTGCTTCATATGGAATGATTTGGTTAGGAGGTTGTGGTTGAAAGCTTGGTTGGAAAGATGGTTGACCAAATTCCTGGTTTGGTAGTGGAAAGTTGGATTGAGCAACAAGAGCAAGCGAGTTAGGTATTGGTGCTGATATGAGACCGCCTCATGCTGCAACTTCCTTATCTACCTCAGATTGATGTTGTTTCAGAAAGTCATACATTAGTCCATACTTGACTTCACCAATCTTCTTAGTTTTCCTGACAAATGTTACATATTTCTGCCATTCTGGTCCAAGGCAACCCAGAAATTTTGAATTGATAGCAAGCTTAGGTAACTTGATGTCATGACGATCGAGGTCATTTACAACATTTGTGAAACGGTGGTAGTATGATTCAATTGTCTCCCCTGGTTCCATGATGAAATTATTGTATTCCATGTAAAGCTTTGACTCAAGGTCTTCTTGATTTAACTCAGTCCCTTCCATTAGAAGATGCACATGTTCCCACATGTCTTTGGCAGTCTTTTGAGCATCAATACTTCGGTAAATAGGATTGGGAATTCCCTGAAGTATGTAAGACATTGCTAATTGATTTGCCTCTTGTTGCAATGTTTGTTCAGTTGTGTAGTTAGCGACAGCAATGGGAGTTGATGTCTCTTCTCTTTCTGAAGTTCCTGGAACAACAGTTACTGGAAGTGGAAAGGGTCCTTCTTCAATGACTTGCTTGAGATATTTCCCATGGGGTTTTCTGAGTGCAATGAATCTGAGGAATCTACTAGCCCATTGCATATAGTTACCAGGTGTCAGCATAGGTGGAGTGTCCTGATTCCCAGCCTCATGTCGGGATTGCTGACTGCTGATTGCCTCACACATCTTATTAAACCAATGTGGTTCTCTGGAGTAGGATGGATTGTTCTGCATTTGATTCTGTTGCATGATTTTTTATGGGGATACTTGTGGTGGAGAAAGAAATTGATGTTGTTGCACGAATGCTTGTTGTTGTTGATACTGAGGATGAAATTGCTGTTGTTGAGGATATTGTTGTAGCTGATAGTAGTAATTGAAGTGTGGTGGTTGAGACATGTTTGGATCTTGAGATAATTAAGATGTGTTTTAAAAGTTATGTTGTTTGGTTTAAGTTAACTTTGTCCAATTGCGAAAGAGATACTGTTCACTCTGCCAATTGCGAAAGAGTCGTCCAATTGCGAAAGTATGTGAATTGCGAAAGAGAATTGACAATTGCGAAAATATTCCAATTTGCGAAAGAACTTAGCAATTGCGAGAAATTATCGTAATTGCGATATAGAAAGGCAATTTCGATAATTGAATCAGAATTGCGAAAGATCTTGCAATTTCGAAAGATTTATCAAAATTTACAATTTCGATCACAATCTCAAATCTTATACAAGAGATGAGATTCAAGCCAAGTCGAGGTAATTTCACAAACTTATACAAGTAAGGAAATACCGAGTCCCAATTCCGAAGATTCTGGCAAATTGCGAGAAACCCTTGTCTGACCCAATTGCGAGAAACCCTCTTTCTACCAAATGCGAGAAACCCTCTTTCTGCCAATTCCGAGAAACCCTCCTTCTACCAAATGCGAGAAACCCTCTTTCTCACCAACTTTTCCACACGCTAAAAATCTGGATTTTACCAAATCAAATAGAAAACCACTAAAAACTAATTGTTTTTTATTTCTAATGATTAGTAAACACAGAATATTGAAAGATCTAAGAACTTTAACGTCGAAGTTGGAAATTTGATGATATTTTTGAGCATTTTTACGAAATAAGAACTACGAACACTAAAAAATGGGTTAAATTTGATCGGATTTTGAACAAAAACTAACTTAATCTTTGAGACCAAACCGATTAAACGATTAGATCTACTCTAAAACATGATCCTAACTATCTTAGGCGAATGATACCACTTGTAGGTCCTCTTTTACTTGAACACACACACACACGAATCACACGTTAACTACTACTCTTAAATATAATAAGCTACGATAAGGAGAAATAAGCTATTAAGCTAATAGAGAATAAGAAAATAAGATGATAAGAGAAGAGAAGTGGAAGGAATTCATTTCATTAAACATTCGAGCATAGCTTACGCATAACACATGAAAACCAACAATGAGAATGAGCACCTAAGCCTTCTATTTATAGGCAACACATTAGGGCAACCATGTGCTTAGGTGCTTCTAGAAGTAATTACAATAAGATGGGCGGTCCATGGGCTTCTAATGGACCGCACCATTAAACTAAACATAAAGCCCTATACGCAACATTCTTCGCAAATGACAAAGACTTGAATAAATTGTGAAACGTGTTCCTAACATGGTCATTCAAATGATGCTCCATATGATTAGATATTTAGTCTTCATTGTCTTGAGCTTTGTGTGTCGTTGTAGAATAGTCTTGATTCTTTTATTCCTTCATGCTTTGTGATCTTCAAAATAATCGTCTTTTAGTCGTTCTTGCCTTTGATCAACATCATCACAGGATTGCAATGACGTCTCGTCCATCATACTCATACTTCTTGATAATACTTTGAACTTCATACTTATTTCATCCTCTCTTGATACTTGAACTTGTTCTTGACATCTTGATTAGCTTCTTGACTTTGTCGTAATACTATGTCTTTAACTTGATCCTTTGTCTAGAACTTTTACACTTGAGCATTGTTGAGGATGATCTTCATAAGTATGAGCATGAGGAGTTGCAGATGTTGAGACATATGATGATGGTTAATGGACTTTCGTCAGTACCTGCATAAAACAGTTAGCAATAAATCGTCCAGCGCTTACAGGTTCAGACTTCGAGATCGTCAACAGCATAGTGTGAAGACTTTCTCTAATCTTTACCAAGGCCGTTCTGAATCGGATACCTCCGAAAGGGCTTACATAGACACACCAAAGTGCACCCATGATTCAGTGAGTCGCTGGAGATTACCCCACGACTGTAGACCGTTTGAAGCACGTAACCATCATGATATAAGGCAAGATCCGTAGATCTCATTAAGACTCTTTTACAACTTGTGTCCTTTTTGGCGAACACAAGTGTATTATATTGGAAGTGTTCCTAAGAGATTTTTTAATGAATCTCATGGCTCTAGACTCTATAATGTGCGTTTTGGTTTTAGTAGTCGGAGGCATGGAGCAGAGTGCCACCTTTTCAATATCAACACATCTCGGAGTGAGAGGCCGATAGATTATGCAGTGTTCTCCGTGAGAAATGAAACAAATATCTTTTATTAGATATCTGAGTGGGTAGCAGATGTATTGACCCGGTTTCTGCCCTATGTTTTCATGGAGGGCTATTTCTTTTCACCCTTTCATTAAACTTTTCTTTTTAATTCTTCAACCCCTTCTTTCCCTTTCTCATTTACTCTTTTTTTCAATCTTTCTAATTCTAATCTATTGGAATTGTCCTTGAGAATATCCCTCCGGCTCTGGCGGACCATAGGACATAACCTAACCATAATCACCTTATTACTCCATGATTATCATAGATTTGTTGATCACTTGCCATAAAACCTTTTTGTGAAAATCTCTCAAAGTGTTTATGAGTAAAACACATTTAGTTAACACTTCGAGAGTTTTGCATTTTTGGAAATACTCCCCCTTCACATGTGCTCATGCACTTTTAAGATAAATTTGCACATGTTGGGTAGAGTTCGCACATTTTGAATTGATCAATTTTCAATTATTATGACCTTCGCGAGACACGTTTACATCACTAGTTAGACTAGCTTGAAATTATTACCCGTCCCGGTCATATTAAAAGCGAATCTCTCGAATTGGTACATTCTACTCAGACAAGTCCTTTGCGAGACACGTTTACATCACTGGATAACCAGCTTGAAATTATTACCCGTCCCGGACAAGTCTTTTCGATTACTGACATTTAGTATTCATCAATTCGAGGGTTAATACTGAGTCGAGTTCTTTTTGAGATTCAACTACGATCACAATTTAATCACATTTCTCCCCCTCAAAAATAGCATTTCGATGGTATTTTTTATACCGATTGATAAAGATCATTGTTTTTGGAAAGCTAATAGGGAGAAACGGATTTGCATGAACTTTTGGAACAAATTTGTTTTTGAGATACTCCCCCTCAAAACTTGCATAGGTTTTGACATTTTTTAAACTTTGGAGCGAATGGGGAGTAAAGATTTGAAAATCTTAAGCAAAATTTTTGAAAAGTTTTGAAAAACCTTTTGATGAATTTTGAATAAAATTTTGCTTAAGATTAAGAAGTTTGTTTTGATAAACGTTGCGTGAGAACTTCTTTTCTTTTAGGATTGTTGCAATAAAGTGTACAACAGGGTCCTTTCTTTGTAAAACGGGTTACGCACTGTTATGTGTGCATAAGCCATAATGTTTAAGCCCGGGTTGTAAGCTGAAATACTTACAAGCCATTGAGATTTTTAGGATAAGTGCTCGAAAGTTTTGATAAAGCACTTTCCTTTCTTTAAAGCACGGGTCCTGAACTGATGTGTTTAGAAGCCATTATGATATCAGATTAGACAATAACCTTTGGGACCCATTTAAGCACGGCGCTAACGGGTTTACCATATTTTGAAATCCATTTGTAAGCTGTGTCAATCCGATGCAAAGAAGTTGAATGCCAACGAGGACTCCGGTGTTTCATTTGGAAATAACACTCGTGGAATCAACGGTGATTTAAAACTCTTTTTCTTGTGAAAATTGTTTGAGAAACCCAGTGTCTCTCTTGGAGTTTTAAAACTTGAAGAAGAAGTTTTCCATCCATTGTTGAAACCCGGTGTTTCACTTCGAAAATTCATTTTTGAGATGAATGGAAACCTTCCTGTATTTGGAATGTTAGCAGAGTCATTCTTTTGTTGCAGCGAAAGCAGTTCTGATGTTGAATATTTGAAAGGTTTTGAATGACTTTGCTTTGGTCTCCACACTTGCTTTACCGGTGTAAGACGAGAGTGTGGAGTTTGAAAAGCTTGATTCTTTCCATTTGAAGCATGTGACCTTGAAAGCTTTTGAGGAGTAAGTGTTTCAGAAAAAGTTGGTTTCTTCGAAAACTTCCTTCCTTTTTGCAAAGAATAGGTTGTAAACTAGGAAACCTTTTTCGAAAATAGTTTTGAAGATTCACCCGTGTAAACCTTCTTCGAAACACTCACTTCTGGTGTAGAAAGATTTGAAATAGGAGTTTTTCCTTTTGATCGGTTAAGAGAATCAAACTTCACTTTTAAAGCATTGTATGACGTTCTCAAATCACTATAATCTTTTTGAAGAGAAAGATGATCATGAGATGCCAATTTAGATTCCAAAGAGGCCATTTGTTTCAAAAATTGATCTTTTTCAGCTTTTGAATCATCCGTTTTACGAGCCAATTTCCGTTCGAACTCAATATTTTCTTTTTTCAAGTCTTTCAAAATATTTTTCAAATTTGGTCGTTTTGTTAAAAAGTTCAGTTTTGGCATCCTCAAGATCGTTTGTTTGTTGAGCTAAAAGTGTTTCAAGCTCAATCACTTTTGTTTGAAGCACATGATTTTCATTTTCCGTTTCCTTTTCAAAATCTAGAGTATTAGAATCAAACAGGGGATTTGGAAAAGAAACTTTTGTGATTTGAGACTCTACCTTTTTCATCTTCATTGATTCAATCTTTTGCAAAATCTTTTCAAACTTTTTATCAGCGAATTCAGACAATTGAGACTTCAAAACTTCAGTCTCTTTTTGTTTCGTGTTTGAGTTTTGAGTCTGAACTCGTGAACGTTTGATTGAATCAAACAGGTTTTTGTAAATCTGTTTCAAATGCTCATTTTATTTTTGTAATGATGCCACAGCATGTTCCAATTCAATATTTTTTGTATCAAGTTCATCCAAATCAAACTTGATTTTGGCATCATCACAATTTTCTTCAAAAATCTTTTCCTTTTCTTTAAGCACTGTTGTCAAAGAGTTTTCAGAAGAGGCTTTCTGTTCCTGCAGTTTGAGTTGGAAAGAAATACTTTGTGCTTCGAGTTTTGTTAAATCTTTCTCAAACTGAGCAGTTCTTTTTGACAATTCTTCTTTGACTTCAGTTGCTTCTTTTGAAAGTTCTGTGATTTTCTTTTTGAGACAAAGATTTTCAGAGTTTAAAGAAGATGTTTGTTCAAAATCCACATTCTCATACTCATGGCTGACAGACACTGACTCGAATGACTCTATTTGATTTGTGAAAAATTCTTTTTGAATATCAAGTGTTAAGCATTTTTCATCAAATTCATCTTCAAGAGAATGGATGTACTTTAAATCTTCTCTCATTTCAGTGACACGATATTTTTCAAAGTATTCAAAATTTAAATTGATATCTTTCACACGAGGTTCAATCTCATCTTGTAAAATCTTACTGACTTCCCTTTTTAGGTAAGAGTCCGGTGAAAGAAGATTATAGTAATCACTATGGGTGTATTGTTGCTTAGACCAAATGACCTTTAACGTGTGCTCAATGTGATGTTTAAGATTACAAAAATGTTTTCTCACTTTATTTTGCCATAACTTAGCATCATAAGTAGCAAGATGTGCTTCTTGGAAGTATCTTTTCACATTTGTATCTTTTCTTTTCAAAGGTTCTTTTGGTATATCTGTCAATTTTGTACAACCATACACAAAACCTTGGTACGAGAATAGGCTTTTTCTTTGTTTTACTTTTAAACGTTTTTCTTCTTCAAATTTTGCTTCATCTTCTGAATTGAAGAGAACATCAGTCGACAAACCTTTTCCCAATTTTCAGCATCGTACAAACTGGGTGTCAACTTTTTCACTTTGTTTAAAAAACAAGGTTTATCCTTTCTCAAATCATTTTCCAAATTATTTTCCAACTGATCAGTATTTTCAAAACCAAGTCCAGATTTTCCTTGATGAACATTCTCATCTTTAGGAAGCATCATTTGAAGAGTTTGAACACTTTGTCCTGTTTTTCAAAGTTTTGCTTCAAGATTGTTTGCTCGTTTCAAAAACTCTTGATTTTCATTCTCAAGTTTTGTTTTAACAATCTGAAAATTTGAATTGGTTTTCTGAAGCATTGAATTTTCACTTTTTAACTCAGAGTTCTCTTTTAAAAGCGCTTGAACCTTTCTGTTGTTAAGTACCATTTGTTCATCCAGTTTTTGAATGGAACGTTTTTCACGATAAAGAGCTTCTCGATACCCAACTTCAAGTTCTTCCTTTCGTTTTAAAAGTGGTGTGACAAAATCTCCGTTTATTTCAAATTTCCGAGCTTGAGATTTAAGGTTCGAGATTTCAATTTCAAGTTCAGCTTTGCTTTTTGTTACTTTTTCAAAACCTTTTTCCATTTCTTTAAATCTCTCAAGCTCTTTGGATAATACGACATTCGCTTGCTTAGCTTTGCGATTGTCCTCTTTGCACTTTTCAAGTTCATGTTTGAAATTTTGGATTAATGAAGCAAATAAGGCACGATCTTGTTCATAAGAAAATCCATCCTGGGCAAGCTCACCTCCATTAGGATCCATATCTGGAGTTGCAGGAGTGATATTACTATCAAACCGTTCCACCACATATGTGTCACTTATGGACTCAGGATGCGCAGGATGTGTCTTATCATGAGCAAACACATTATCGAACGAAACAACATTATCATTATCGTTTGAATGTTGTACCATAGCCATTATCTCTATGTCAGACGAAGGTATGATATGGTCATCGTCAGTATCCCAAACAGCTTCATTCCTGTGTGTACCATCAGCATCCGAATCATACCTTGGAGTACTGGTTTCAACCTGCTGTTCTGAAGATGTATCATTTCCCGTGAAAACCAAGCTAGCATCAGTTGTTGTACCTTCATTGATTGTTTGTTCATCTTTGTCTGTCTCTCTCTCATTCCCCTCTGTTTCCTTTAATAGCACTTCTTTTTCAATCTGCTCTCTTTCCCATTTCTGCTTCTCCATTTCAATTCTTTCCCGTTCATTTACTTTCTTCTTTTCCAGCATCTCTCTCAGATGAAGTGATCTTGTAGTAAGCACCAATTCCAGTGTGTTCATTAGTGTAAGCAACTGATTTCTAAACGATTCAAATTCCAGGTATCTAATGATGCATTCACGCCATATTTGGCTTGTTGTTTCATAATCTGGAGAATTTTTGAGCACTCTGAAATCTAAGTAGAAAAACCATTTTAACTGCGTCTTTAGCGCTTGATATGCTACTATGCAGTCACTTCCTTGCTCAATTTGGTTCTCTATTTGAAATATGTTGTGCAAGAGTTTCCCTCTGAAGGTTGAAAAATCCATTTCAGATCCGAAGAGTGTTGCAAAAAATCGATGAAATGATCTACCCCATAATGGTAACCTTGCTTCTGAGATTGCGCCATAATGGTAACCTTGCTTCTGAGATTGCCACACAGTGAATCTTAACTGCTTTAAAGTGTGATTGACAATTTTCCTTCGAATGAATAGTGTTTGCACAACTTGAGGCATCTTTCCCACTTGAGAACTCGATTCCATTTAATTTCGGTGTGTGATAAGGTTGATGTTGGATCGTTGCAAAGATCTAGGAGTTGTTATTGATGATGGTTTAAGGTTTAAGAGTTGTGTTCGTTTGAAGTTAAGTCCTTTCCCGAGTTTTCTAAGTTGAAGGATTTATTAATGGTGATTTCTGATTTCCCTCCAAAAATTGAACTTGAAAAATTTCTCTACCAGAATTTGAAATACACCATAAAATGCAATTCTAAGGTTATTAGAAAATTTTGAGTTTTAATTTAAATTTTGACGCCAAATTTCACCGTAAAAATTCGAATTTTGACCTAAAAATTTGAATTTTGGGCCAAAATTTTCACCGTTACACCAAAATTTGAATTTCGCGTAAAAATTGAACGTTTAGTCACTCGCAAAAATTAAATTTTACTCAAATTTTCCCGCCAAAAGTGGATAAACTCACAAAGTTGATAACTTAGAAACTCGGTATCTAACAAAGTCGATAAACTCACAAAGTTGATAACTTAGAAACACGGTAAGAGTAGAAAGTTGATAAATCACAAACTCGAAAATCTACAAGCTCGGCAAAGTTCACAGAAACTCGACAACCTCTTCAGAAACTCGACAACCTTTACAATCTCGATAAAGAGAAACTCGACAACTTGAAACTTGACAACTTTGGAGAAAACTTGATAGGTCACAAAGTTGATAAGTAGAAAGTCGATAATCTTCTTAGAAACTCGATAGGTCACAAACTCGATAAGTAGAAAGTCGACAGTCTTGGAAACTTGATAGTAGTAGAAACTCGACAACTTTCTTAGAAACTTGATAACTTTCAAAACTCGACAACTATCAGAGAAACTCGATAAGATCACAAAGTCGATAACTACAGCCAAACTCGGTAACTTCAACCTAACTTGGTAGAAGTCACAAACTCGATAGCACAAAGTCGATAGATCAATAGAAACTTGATAGATTCTAGCCAGAAACTTTCAAACTCGAAAGAAAATGACAGAAACTCGATAGATCTTGAGAAACTCGATAATATTGTCGAATGAACAGTAACTATCCCAAAAAAAATTCCTAGATCTTTGTTAGGCTCTTGATACCACTTGTAAGACCTATGATCAATCTTATCACACTATCTAATAATCACTAATGCACAAGAGAGAAGAGAGATGTAAGATTTCTAGTAAGAGAGTAGAGAGATAAACATTCATTCATTAAGCACACACTCCTTCACACACATCTCTAATAGCCATCTTTCCAAATGGGTTGTGAGCTATTTATAGTTTCTTACATTAAGATGGGCTTAGGCTTTTCATGGACTAACATGTAGCCTATTAGATTAACTAAAAGCCCATTGACTATTCTAACTTAATTACACAACGACATATTACAAAAATATAAAACGTAAATGACCATCACTTTTATAAAAGCTAACAACAACACTTAAGGTTGAAGGAAGTTCAGAGATGGCAGATGAATTGGTCAGAAAGATATTTTACCTTGCAGAACAAAGAAAAGCCCAAACTAAAAGATTGACTACGTAGTGTTTGGAAGATCCTCACATCCACATTTAATTCAAAAGAAACTTGATGATTTGGGATAAATCACAAGTTTAGGGGAGGATTGTTGGGAATTAAATGTTTTGAAGTTAGTACTGCTGAAGAATACACTAACAGTACAAACTGCTAGTGTATAAGTAAAGACTGCTGGAATATAACTGACGGTACAAAGTTCAAAGTTAGTACTGCTAGTTATATCAGAAGGTACTGTTGCACGTTATACGTTTGTATTAAGGATAAGTATGGAAAGGATTTTGTGTATATCTTAATTAGTTAAAATTATACGGTGAATACTTATCTTGTAAAGGACTCCTTAAGTCTATAAAAGGAGATCCTAGGTTAGATGAATGAACGAATATCAGCCATAGTTTTTGTTAAGATTCAAGGCCGATTGTAACCCTAGTGATAGCTAGATCACTCGTATTATTCAAGCAATAATATTGAATCGTTTGGTGTTAACTTTTGTGTTCATTGTCCAATACAAAGCATTATTGTTCCATTAATCAAACCAACATCCTTCTAAGTGTGGTTAAGTAGATTCCGCATACTTAACTACATTCACTCAAAGTATCTCATATACGTTATAAAGGAGTAACATCCTAAGTGTATTATAATCCTCTCAATTAGTACTGATAAGTGTTTATTAGTACTACTGGAGTATTAGAGTCGGTTAGATTTGTATAGAATGTTTTGATAAGTATAGAAAAGATTCTTTAAAGATTTATCTTGTATATAAAGTAATTGTAAGCTGACTAGGACTCCTTAGTCTATAAAAGGAGGTTCTAGGGCATTGAGTTTTATACACATTATTCACGTATTATTCATAGCTTCAAGGTTGTAAAACCCTAATACTAAGAGAGTATTCGTATTAATAATATTGAAGTTGTTGGTTTGTTTATTCTTGTGTTACTGTTCTTCGTAATACTATTGTTTAGATTCCAAATAAACCTTAGTAAATTCAACACAGTTTCTATACTAGTTGTGTTAATTTACCTAGCATAACTAAACCTTTACAAGCTAAGGGAATTATATCAAGTATATAACTGGTATCAACAAGTGGTATCAGAGCTTGTGATCTAGAATCTGTGATCAAGAAGAACCTGTTTAAGCTCGATATTGTTTAGAACTTACTGAAGACATCGATTCAGACTCTGCACATATGGTTACTGCATCAAAGGTTCCTGTGCTCAAGGCTAATGAATATGAGATATGGAGAATGAGAATTGAGCAGTACATTCAGATGATTGATTTCCAACTCTGGGATATCATTGAGAATGGAAATGAAAAACCAAAAACAACTATATCTGGAGAAGGTGTTACTACAGTTGTTCCTTTTACAACTGCTGAGGAAAAAGCTCAAAGAAGACTTGAAGTTAAGGCAAGAAGTATGTTGATGAAGGCCATTCCTAATGAGCATTAGTTGAAGTCCAACTCCCTTAAAGATGCTAAATCTCTAATGGAAGCTATTGAAAAGAGTTTTAGAGGTAATGTTGCTACTAAGAAGACAAAAAAAAATCTTTTGAAACAGCAATATGAAAACTTTTCTGCTCAAGTTTCTGAGATGCTAGGTCAAACCTTTGATCGACTTCAAAAGCTTATCAGTCAATTAGAGATGTTTGGTGAAGTGATCTCTCAGGAAGATATGAATAAAAAGTTTTTGAGAAGCATGTCCTCTGAATGGAGCACACATGTTGTTGTGTGGAGAAACAAGGATGGTTTAGACACAATGAGCGTGGATGATCTTTACAACAACCTCAAAGTTTATGAACCTGATGTCAAAGGGACTAGCTCAAGTACTAATTCACAAAACATGGCTTTTGTGTCCTCCTCAAACAACTCTAGCAGTTTCAATGAAGCAATTACTGCTGCGCATGGGATTACTACTGCTAGTACTCAGGTTAATGCTGCTAGTGCTACAAACAGTGAGAACTTGAGTGATGCTGTTATCTATGCCTTCTTGTCTAGTCAATCTAATAATTCTCAGATTATACATGAGGACTTAGAACAGATTCATCCAGATGATCTTGAAGAGATGGATCTAAAGTGGCAGATGGCTATGTTAACAATGAGGGCAAGGAGATTCTTGAAGAATACCAGAAGACAGCTCAAGGTCAATGGGAAGGACAACATGGGGTTTGATAAGTCCAAGGTTGAATGCTACAACTGTCACAGAAAGGGACACTTTGCTAGGGAATGCAGGGCACCAAGGAGCCAAGACTACAAGAATGGAGAAAGCTCAAGGAAAACTGTGCCTGTGGAAGCAACTAATTCCACAGCTTTGGTGTCTTGTGATGGCCTGGGTGGATATGATTGGAGTGACCAAGCTGTAGAAGGACCAAACTTTGCACTCATGGCTTATTCATCTTCCTCTTCAAGCTCTGACTCTAAGGTATCTAATGAATCTGGTTATTCTTATAAATCTTGCTTAGATACTGTTGAGTCTTTTAAAGCTCAAAATAATCAACTAATAGAAGATTTAAGAAAGTCTGAGTTGCTTTGTTTAGGTTATAAAGTAGGTCAAGAGTCTATAGAGAAAAGACTAGAATTCTTTAAAACAAATGAAACTGAGTTAGTGGAAAAGATTAATGTTTTAAAGAGTGAGATTTATGTAAGAGATGAGCTTATCACAGAACTTAGAAGAAGGATTGATGTAGCTCAAAAAGAAAAAGATATAGCTCAACAAGAAAAAGATAACTTTCAATGTAAAGTAAATAGGCTTGAACATGCATCTGAAGGAGTAAACAAGATAATAGAGTGCCAACTTATGAGGAAAGGTTGTGGCATAGGCTATAATGAAGTTCCCCCTCCCATTACAAGGAAATTTATGCCACCAATATCTGAACTGTCTTGTTTAGTTGAGTCTGCTAATCAATCTGTAGGTAAGAGTAGTAATGCTAAGTCTAATGAGGAAAAGTCTACAGTTGATAGGAAGTATTCTGATGCACTAACTATTGAAGATTGGGAGTCAGATGATGAGGAGAAGATTGAGTCTATACCTAAGGTTGAAATAAAAACAGTTAAGCCTAGTGTAGAAAAGATAAAGTTTGTTAAACCTGACTTTGGAAGTAAGTTGACTAGAAAAATTGTTTATCAAGTTGAGCAACCTAGGAATAACACACACAGTCCTAGAGGGAATCAGAGGAATTGAAATAACATGATATCTCAAAGACTAGGAAGTGATTGGCAAATGTTCAATAAAGCTTGTTATTATTGTGGTAGTTTTGAACACTTGCAACAAAACTGTCATAAATGTCAAAAACCTGTTTGGAACTATGCTAGCAGGGTGAATCACCAAAGTTTTTCTAAAAATACTCACCCAAATGCTAAGAGAAATATAGTTCCAAGAGCAGTGTTAATGAAATCTGGGTATGTATCAGTTAATACTGCCAAGCAAAATGGTTCTAAAACAGCAGTATTAACTAATACTGCTAGACAAGTTGATACTGCTACCACTAAGAGAACAGTGAATGGTGCTAAATCAAGCTTACAGTTTTCAAATATGGCACATTCATCTGTAACAAGACCCATTCAAAGGAATACAACATTTAGTGCTGCTAAGGCAAAAGCAGTAGTTACTACTGCTAAGCCAAAAGTAGTAACTTATACTGTTTGTGGGGATCATTTTTATGCTGTTAAGGCCTCAGCATATTGGGTTTGCTAACCAAAAATAAAAGTTTTAGACCATGTTTTTAAACATGACAGTGCATCAATTGTCCGAAAGAAATTTGATTATATTGATGCACAACGAAGATCCAAGTCAGTAATGGCTTGGGTCCCCAAGAGAAACTGATTTTCTTACTTTATGTGCAGGCCAATCCACAGGTGGAGTTACAAGATCAACGAGTTATTGACAGTGGATGCTCAAGGCATATGACCGAAAATATGTCCTATCTTACACTGATAGTGACTATGCTGAAGGATGAAGATGGTGAATAAGTGGATGTTCATTTGTATAGATCAATGATTGTATCATTGATGCACCTTACTTTGTCAAGACCTGACATCATGTTTGCAGTGTGTGCATGTGCTAGATATCAAGTCACACCTAAAGTTTCACTTCATGATGTGAAAAGAATTTTTAGGTACTTAAAGGGTCCACCAAAATTGGGCCTTTGGTATCCAAAAGATTCACCTTTTGATTTGGTAGCATACACTAATAGTGACTATGATGGAGCAAGCTTAGATAGGAAATCTACAACAGGAGGTTGTCAATTCCTAGGGAGTAGATTGATCTCATGGTAGTGCAAGAAACAGACTGTGGTTGCAAATTCTACAACTAAAGCTGAGTATGTAGCTGCATCAAGCTGCTGTGTACAAGTGCTCTGGATTCAGAATCAATTGCTGGATTATGGGTACAGTTTTATGCATACAAAATTTTTTATTGATAATAGCAGTACTATGTGCATAATTAGAAATCCTGTTTATCACTCAAAAATAAAACATAAAGAGATAAGACACCATTTTATAAGAGATTGTAATGAAAAGAAGTTAATTCAAATGGTTGAAATTCATACTGATAATAATGTTGCAGATTTGCTCATAAAAGCTTTTGATGTGGGTAGATTTCAATTTTTGATTGCCAGTATTGGAATGTTAATCTTTAAAATCTCTTATCTCTTTGTGTTTTTGTAAAGTTTTGTAAGGATTAGTACTGTTATTAAGTCAATAAATTATTTCTGCTGCTAAGTAATTAATGCTGCTAGTTATACTTAGAACTGCTAGTTTCTGCTGCTAGTTGTGTTTACAACTGCTAAGTATAATTGGTGATGTGATTATTGTGAACTATGTTACTGAAATCATTGATTTCCTAAATGCAAGCCACATTAGGTTTGTATTAACAGTAAATCCTACTTTATACATTTCCCACATCAAATAGTTTTGGTCTACTGCTAAGGTCAAAACTTTTGATGGGGAAGAACAGCTTCATGCCTTTGTAGATGGGCAGAAGATACTTATTACTGAATCATCTGTTAGGGAAGTTCTTCACTTAGCAGATGCTGAAGGTATTGATTGTCTTCTAACTTCTACAATTTTTGAAAAACTTGCACTGTTGGGATATGAGAGGAAAAATGATTCATTGAAATTTTTCAAAGCATACTTCTCCCCACAGTGAAAATTCTTGATACATACCATCTTGCAATGTCTTAGTCCAAAGACAACTGGCTGGAATGAATTTAGAAGCAATATAGCATCTGCTATTATTTGCTTATCTGAAAATACAAAGTTTAATTTTTCCAAAATGATTTTTGATGGTATGGTCAAGAACTTTGATAAATCTACAAGTATATTTTATCTATATCCAATGTTTTTACAACTACTTATGGACAAATAGTTTTCTCAAAAGAAAATTCATTCAAAAACATATATCGCTCTCTCTCACACTAAAAAGATTTTTGCTAACATGAAGAGAGCAGGAAAAGATTTTTCAGGGAATGTAACACCATTGTCTCAAGAAATGTTGGTACAAACTCAAAATCTGGGTGAAGGTTCAGCAATCCCAGCTGATACCCATCACACACCCACAATTTTACCATCCACATCTCAACCCAAAAATACCTATACCCATAGGCTCACACAAAAGGGCAATCAGCTACCTCAGGCTAGTGCTGGTATGGATGCAGATGAGGCTGCCAATAAGGAGTAGGAAGGTAGTTTGGAAAGGGATGCTGCTAGCTTAGATGCAGAGCAGGATAGTGGTAACATCTCTAAGACTCAATCCAAGGCAACATCTAATGGGTCAAGTTCCCATGGAACTGACTAAGGTGATGGAAACCCCAAGAGCCAAGAAACCATGGGGGGCACAAGTGCTCATTCTAGGGATGAGGTTGTGTCTAACTTGCCCAGTGATCCACCTCTCGGGATAGGTAACACAATCTAAAGTACTGAGGGCAGTATGGAACTTATTAAGGAATTGATGGCTAGTTGGACCACTTTGACAAAACAAGTTGTTGATCTCACAAAGACAGTTCACTTTCAACAAGGTGGCATTACTTATTTGAAGAAGAGAGTTGCCAAGCTTAAAGGAAAGAAGAGGTCAAGAACTCATAAGCTTAAGAGGTTATACAAGGTGGGTACTGCTGCTAGAGTTGAGTCCTCTGTAAGTCAAGCAAGTTTGGGGGAGGATGCTCCCAAACAGGGGAAGAATGAAGACAATGATGCAGGGGAGGGTACTCAAGTAGAAGATGAAGTGATGATAGATGCACAGTTGGTTGATGATGAGCAGGTTGTGTATGAGAGTGATGAATTTATTGTTGCTGATCAGATGGGGAATGAAGTGGTGTTAGATGAAGCTGCTAAGGTTGTTGTGGAAGAGCAGGTAGAACAAGTTAATGCTGCTAGTGAGAAAGTTAGTACTGCTAGTGAAAAAGTTTCTGCAGCTGAGCCAGAAATTATTGTTGCTAGTGCAAAGGTTACTGCTGCTACTACAACAAGTTCAGAAGATGATCTAACTACATTGGCTCAAGCTCTAGCTTCTTTGAAGAGCACAAAACCAACAGTTAAAGGTGTAGTGATCAAATAACCATCATCTGCAACAATAACAACAACAAAACAATCACAACCACCACCACAGGGCAAAGGCAAGGCAAGGCAATTTTAATTTAAGAGCCTGTGGAGAAATCTCTTTCAAATACAAAGCAGATGATCTTAGATGAAGAAATAGCTAGAAAATAACAAGAAGAGTATGATGCTGAAGATCTAAGAATAAGAGAAGAAAGAGAAATGAAGGCTAGAGAAGAAGAAGAGGCTAGCCTGGCAGAAATTAATTCCTGGGATGACATACAAGAAAAATGTGAAGCAGATCACATGTTAGCCCAGAGGATGTGGCAAAATGAAGAACTACCATTAGAAAAAAAATCAAAGCTTTTCATGGAATTCTTAGCCAAGCAGAAGAAGTTATTTGCTCAAAAGAGGACTGAAGGAAAGAGGAACAAACCACCTACCATAGTACAACAAAAGCAGATTATGCAGACCTATCTGAAAAATATGGGTGGATGGAAACAAACTCAGTTCAAAGGGATGAGCTATAACAGAATCAAAGAAGAGTTTGACATAGTTTTCAGAAGGGTAAATACTTTCATTACTATGAATGAAGATGAGGTGGTAGGAGGTTCTAAGAGAGCTAGAGAAGAATTAGAATTTGAAACCAGCAAGAAGCAAAAATTAGATGAGCAAACAGAGCAAGCACAAGAGCAAACAGATCAAGTACAAGAAAGTGATGCAAAAGAAATAGCTTACCTACAACAATTGATAGAACTTGCAAGTGATCATGATGAAGAAATTGTTGATGTTGTTCCTTTGAGAACCAAGGTGCCAATTATTGACTGGAAGACTGGTGTAACACCCCCAAATTACCGCAGTGGAACAGTAGAGTCAAGGGAGTATTACTTCATAATATAGATCAAGGTATAGAAAACGACCTCTAAATGAGACGTTTTAAAATGTTACCATTCGAATTATTAAAATCAGAGTTAAACAATAGATTTCAAATATAAAGTTACATAGATGTTTCGAATGGTAAAAAATAAAGATATGAGTCTCCAAGTATGCAAATGACTCTAGAATCCATGCATCCACTATCGCCTTATTAACCTGAGATAAACATGCTAAAAAGTGTCAACCAACGGTTGGTGTCCCACAAGTTCATAGAGTTTAGTTTGACTATAAAGCATTTGAATAAAGATTTCACAGCAAATGCCTTGTAAATCCACTCAGTCCCAAGCCCCGCCCATACAAGACTTGCAACCTGTGTGTTTACAACCCACTGCTAACATAGTATGAATAACAAGGATTTCCCCTGCAAAGGCATTGTAAATCCACTCAGTCCCAAGTCTCGCCCATACAAGACTTGCAACCTGTGAGTTTACAACCCACTGCTAACATACGAGTAGAATAGATGTGTATACGATTACTTAAATAAAATCACACGAAAGAGTCTATGCATAAGCTACACATACTGGGAGCCTACTTCCCAAAGGTTACTGGGAGCCTACTTCCCAAAGACGACTGGGAGCCTACTTCCCAAAGATTACGGGGAGCCTAATTCCCAAAGACAAGTATGAAAGCGTATCGTATCATAAAAGTATAAATGTTTGAGTAATTACATCACAAAGCAAATCATATATTTGATAAACGAGTAAAGTAATTTAAAAATGTATCTCCCCCAAGTAGTTTAAAATGAATAAAAGAGTAAGAGTGGGGCTATGACTCACGGTGAACCGTGAAAGTTTCTAGAATGCTTGTAAAAGTGAATAAATATAGTTGAGCATGTATCTCTCCCAAATAGTAAATCAAAACGTATCAAAAGCAGGGGCTATGAAATCTCACCTTAGCTGTAAAGGTCAAAGTAAAGTTATGTCACAAGTATCACGGGAACGGCTCCAACACACGACCTAAATAATAGGAAAGTTTGAGATTTCAATGGTTTAAGATTGACAGAATGTGATTAATGATTGTGGGAAGATATCGGATAACGAATCGGTTTGTGATGAAACTGATTTGATATGCTTAAAATGCTTAAAGTTCAAAAATAATATTATACATAATATTATCATGTTTTTATGTTTATTTAAGTTACGCTTATTTGTCAGTAAGTATCATCCCTTCAAAAGTTGGTGGATGATGTTTATTTAAGTTACGCTTATTTGTTAAAAATTACGTTAAGTATATATAAACGTAACGTTAGTTATAATAATCGTACGAATTGTAAAAATGGGCAATTATACAATAGAAATGCATAACACAATTTATGTAATTGTTTATAGAATTAAGTTACTGGTTGATCCTTGAATTTATACGAAATTTACACTTTTAACCTTAACGCTGAAACATTTGCACCGTTAGTCCTTCGTTTAAGAAATAATTACATTCTAAGTCCAAAAAGGTTTTAAATATGACATTTTATGATTACTAGTTATTGGATATTCAATTCCCACCCCCAGGTTACTATTTTTAAAATTTATACCCAATTTTTCAAAATGTTTACACTTTTAACCCAAATAGTAAAATTCGTTGCATTTTTAGTCCAAAATGTACAAAACTTATATTTTAAAGTTTCCAAAAGTTTTACAAGCTTCATAAGGCTTATTCAAATTTAGAAAAACTACTTATTATTCAGAATAGCTTATTTTTGGCTTAATGGGCCTTAAATCGAAATAATGTAAAGCCCATTAAGAGAATTAGATTCGAGGGCTTCTCGAATGTTTTGGGCCTGGTTTTGGTCTAATTTTATTAGTCTAAAGACATATTCAAAGTGCTTATATCACAACTTATTCGCAAGTGCTTAATGGGCTTTTAAAAAGCCCATTCGACATGTATAAGAAAAACAGTTTCGAGGGTGTTTTAGTTGAGCGATTGAAAAGCTATTTAGAGAGCTTATTGTGGTAGCTTATTGCTACTGCTTATTTGTTAGGTGTATGGACAATCAAGTCGAGAATATTAATTGATAGGTCATTCGATCAAAAATGGTTTAAATAGGGGTGTTCTTAGTCGAATGAACAAAGGGGTCCGATAATATATATAACATATATGTTGTGTGATATGAATATATGATGCAACAATGATCAAAACATGTCTCGAAATGCTATAAAATGACTATGTAAGTGTCGAACAAGTATGAAATCCGTATTTCTAGCCATCCATGAAGGAGGTCAATGCGTAAAACGTAAAAATAAATAAAAAGAAAGCGTAAATACATAGAGAAAGCTATATACGTTCGAAATAAAACATGTACTAGGCATGGTGTATGTAAAATGAGTACAAGAGTAAGAATTTGGTTCGAGTATACTTACCACACCTCAAATGGTGGTGGAAAACACGTTTAAAACGGACTAGGAATGAAAGACCTTTGCACCAACTCGATAGAACAAGGACAAAAGAGTCGAGATCAACTCTAATGTGTTCTGAATATGGTCCGTATGACTAGAACTCAGCTTGTTCTTCTTTGAATGGGTAGCAGGAGGGAACACTTGAGAGATATTGAGAGTGAAAGAGTTTTAAAGATTATATGTGCATGTATGTGGTTGTATACGTATATGTATGCATATAGATTTCAAAAGATATAGTTTAATAAGGCAAGTTGGGAATATATTCGATCTTGGCAGTAGCAAGATAAGGGATTGAGGGAACAATATAGCTAGGACATGAGTATGCATCAACTGGGAGGTGTTTGTGTCTCGGCTAGATCAAGTGGGTGTACATATGTGTACTCGACATGGTTAAAATTTCCAAAACACATTAGTAATGTGTGATATTGCAAGGAAAGGTGAGAAATCATCTTGGGAACTCGTATTTGATCATAGAATATCAAATGACTTAGGTGAATTTAAGTTAATTCGAATTGGATTTAAAATGGATAATTATTGAGTGAACTTGTGCATGTCTCGAGGGTGATTTACTTTGGGTCTCGTTCATTGATCAAACGTTCGAAATAAAATGTGAGATTTATCATACCTGATTCCTTGAAGTATAGGGATTCGATTCATGTAAATTAAATGGTATCCTGTGTGTCAAAATAAGAATTAAAATAGGCCAAGTAAAGTGAGTTTGAGTCAAATTTGAGTAAAAATGAAAAAATGAAAAGTGGGCTTGCATTGGGCCAGGAATAGTAACAGGTCAAAAATATAATCAAGGGTCCGTTTGGTTATTATTGGTGTTTTAGATTGTCGTGGTGCGCGTGTGAGCTCGTTCCAACGTATAGTGAATCACGTAACAACGTTTGAATTATAGAATGTAATAAACAAAATTTTCAAATTTGCTCGTAAAAAATGGTTTAGTGAACAGTAACGATGTGTTAATACTAGATTAACATTCACCAATGACTAGGGAATTTTACGGGTTGCTACAACTAGTTATCATGGAAAGACTGCGTGGTGGGAGAAAATCAGAGTTGGTGGAAGTTCTCAAAGGTTTGTCACTTTTGCACAAATGCTCAGAAACTTTGACAGGGAAGATTTAGAGACCTTATGGACATTAGTCAAAGAGAAGTCTGGAGATACTAGACCAGAAGACATTTTGGATAGAGTTCTCTGGGGTGACTTGAAAGTTATGTTTGAAACTCATCATGAAGATAGAGTTTGGCATGATCAGTATAGAAATAAAGTTGTGCTTTGGAAGCCTTTTCAATCATGTGGAGTTCATACTGTGATGATGTGATGACTTCAAATCTACATGTTAGTGGAGAAAGTCTATCCTTTAGCTAAGCACACACTTGAGATGATGCTCAATGGTACAGTCAAACTTCAAGTTGATCATTGGAGTGAAATGGTATATCAGCTTCTCAAGAAAATGGAGAAACAACTCTATGGGGCTGATTATAAGAAAATGAGGGAATAGTATTTGGAATCATCCTCCTGGTGAAGGATTATACTTTGAAGGAAACTTGATGATTTTATGTGAAAATATCAAGTTTAGGGGAGGATTGTTGGGAATAAAAGCTTTCAAGATGTTAATGCTGCTCAAGATGATTAAGGCTACTCTAAGGTATTACAACTGCTCAGGTATTATAAAGAAAATGTTCCATGTCATTACTGCTGCTGGTTCATACGTTAAGACTGCTGGTTGAAGATAAAACTGCTAGAGTATGTTATAACTGCTAGAAGACTTCAAGGAAAATACTCTAAGTAGTTAATGCTGCTAGAAGAAAACTTAGTACTGCTAGTACTAAGTTACAACTGCTGAAGATTTAATGCTGCCAGAGGAAAAAGTTAGTACTGATAAGTGTTTATTAGTACTGCTGGAGTATTAGAGTCGGTTAGATTTGTATTGAATATTTTGATAAGTATAGAAAAGATTCTTTAAAGATTTATCTTATATAAAAAGTAATTGTAAGCCGACTAGGACTCCTTAGTCTATAAAAGGAGGTCCTCGGGCATTGAGTTTTATACACATTATTCACGTATTATTCATAGCTTCAAGGTTGTTAAACCCTAATACTAAGAGAGTATTCGTATTAATAATATTGAAGCTTTGTTTATTCTTGTGTTACTGTTCTTCTTAATACTATTGTTTAGATTCCGCATGAACCTTAGTAAATTCAACATAGTTTCTATACTAGTTGTGTTAGTTTACCTAGCATAACTAAACCTTTACAAGCTAAAGAAATTCGATCAAGTATGTAACTGGGATCAACAAACATTTTGCAGGAAAAACAAATAAAAGTGTTAGATTGATAATGAAAAAGTTTTTTGGAATGGAATTTGAGTTAATGTTGGTGACTCAATGTTAATGCTGATAGGCATAACTTACTGTTGTTGGGTTACTACTGTTGGGTTGTTCAGGGTACTATTTCATAATACATCGATTAAAGGTTTAAATCATTCATTCAATCAGTTAATCGATTTCATTCTTCAATATACTCTCTAAATACAAACCCAAAATCAACTTTATCGTCCAATCTCAAAACCCAACACAAATGGCGAAACTAAAGTTTGTTGATTCACACAATATGGTCGCATTTTTGTCTAAACCCACAAAGAGTGATGGGTTTGAAGAAATAGTGGATTTTTTGAATGCACACCTATAAGGTATGCAATCACTGTTAATCCTACTATATATGTTTCCTGTATTAAACAGTTTTGGTCTACTGCTATGGCCAAAACAATCAATGGGGAAGTATAGTTACATGCCCTAGTAGATGGCCAGGAGATAATCATCACTGAATCATCTGTTAGAAGAGATCTTTAACTAGCAGATGAGGAAGGTATTGATTGTTTTTCTAATTCTACCATTTTTGAACAACTTACATTAATGGGGTATGAGAAAATTTCAGAAAAACTAAATTTTTATGAAGTATTCTTCTCCCCTCAATGGAAATTTCTAATTCATACTATTTTGCAGTGTTTAAGTCCAAAGACTACTGCATGGAATGACTTTAGCAGTACTATGGCATCTGTCATTATCTGCTTAGCTACAAACCAGAAGTTTAATTTTTCAAAATTGATTTTTGATAGTATGGTTAGAAACTTGGATAATTTTTCTCGAAAATTTTTAATGTATCCAAGGTTTTTACAAGTATTATTGGACAAACATTTTGCTGAGAAGCCAACTCATAAGAGAATATATATTGCACCCTCTCACACTAAAAAGATTTTTTCAAATATGAGAAGGGTAGGCAAAGGTTTTTCTGGTAGAGTAACACCTTTGTTTCCAACAATGGTGGTACAAAACCAACCACAAATGGGTGAAGGTTCAGCCATTTCCACTGATTCCCAACACACACCCACCATTTTACAACCATCAACATCTCAACCTCAAAAGATTCAAAAAACTAAGAAGCCTACAAGAAAGGGCATTGAGATACCTCAGTCTAGTGCTCCTACAGTAATTGTTGCAGATGAGGCTGTCAATAAGGAGTTGGGTGATAGTTTGGTGAGGACTGCCACTACTGCTTCTTGCTTAGAAGCATAGCAGGACAGTGGTAACATCAATATGACCCAATCCAAGGCAACACCTAATGAACCTAGTTCCCCAAGAGCTAGTTCAGGTGTTGGTCCTTGGTGCCAAGAAACTATGGGGGATACCATTGCTCAAACTAGGTTTGAGAATGTATCTAAACAATCCAATGATTCACTGCTCGCAAGAGGTAACACACTTCGAAGTGATAAGGATAGCATGAAACTAAATGAATTGATGGATTTATGTACCAGTTTACAGAAGGAGGTCCTTGACTTAAAGAAGACTACTTCCTCTCAGCAAAAGGAGATCACAAGTTTGAAGAAGATGGTCAAGAAACTTGAACAGAAGAAGAGGTCAAGACCTCATGGGCTAAAGAAGTTATATAAGGTTGGTAGGACTGCTAGAGTAGAATCCTCAGGAGATGAAACAAGTTTGGGTGAGGATGCATCCAAACAGGGGAGGATTGATGCCATGGATGAGGAGGTGTTGGATGCAGGAAAAGAAGTTGTTGTTGAAGGTGTAAATGATGAAGTTAATGTTGTTTAAGAAGCAGTTGATGTTATAAATAGTACTAAGCTAATTATTGATGTTGCTCAAGTTAGTGATGTTGGTAATAAAGTTAGTGATGTTAATGCTGCAACAACTGTTAGTGCTGCTACAACAACTACTGTTGATGATATTACTATGGCTCAAGCACTTAAAGCTTTAAAAAGCACAAGACCCAAGGAGAAAAGGGTTGTTTTCAAAGAGTTGGGTAAATCTACAACAACAATATTTTCACAACAATCACAGGACAAAGGTAAAGGAATATTGACAGAACCTGTAAAGAAGAAAGATCAAATCAGGCTTGATGAACAAGTTGCTCTTAAATTACAAGCTGAATTTCATGAGGAAGAAAGACTTGCAGTTGAGAAAGAAGAAGCCAATATTGCCTTGATTAACACATGGGATGATGTACAGGCAAAGATTGATGCTGCTTATCAATTGGCTGAAAGACTGCAAGCAGAAGAACAAGAAGAGTTGTCTGATGCTGAAAAGGCTAATTATTTGTACAACTCTTAGAGAAAAGAAGAAAGCACTTTGCAACTAAAAGAGCAGAAGAGAAAAGAAACAAACCACCAACAAAAGCTCAACAGAGAAAGATAATGTGCACTTACCTAAAAAACATGGAAGGATGGAAGCTTAAAGATTTGACATATTTTAAGTTTGAGAATATCCAAGAGATGTTTGACAAAGCAATGAAAAGGGTAAACATATTTGTTGACTTAGAAACAGAGCAGGTGAAAGGTAGTGAAAAGAGAGCAGGGACAGACCTGGAATAAGAGGTTGCAAAGAAGTAAAAGGTGGATGATGATCAAGAAACAGCTAAGGTGGATGATGATCAAGAAACAGCTGAGCTTAAACAGCTAATGGAAATTATTTCAGATGAAGAAGAAGTAGAAATTGATGCTATTCCTTTGGCTAGTAAGCCTCCAAGGATTGTTGACTGGAAGATATATAAAGAAGGAAAGAAAATCTGCTGGAAAATCATAAGAGCTAATGGAAAATATCAGATGTATACCATCTTCAGTCAGATGCTAAAGAGTTTTGACAGAGAGGATTTGGAAGATCTGTGGAAATTGATAAAAGCTAAGTATGGGTCAACAAGGGCAGTGGAAGACTATGACTATGTGTTATGGGGTGATCTGAAAACCATGTTTGAACCACATGTAGAGGATGAAATATGGAAGGCTCAGCAAGGATATAAAGTATTGCAATGGAAGCTATATGACTCCTGTGGAGTTCATTTCTTGATGACGCAGTCTATGCAGGTCTACATGTTGCTGGAGAAGACATATCCCCTTACATTACCTACAATTGATATGATGATGAAGAAGAAGCTTCAAGTGGAATATTTCAATGAAATGGCCTATCAGCTTGTTAAGAAAATGGAGAAACAGCTTAACAAGAAATGAAGTGTTTGGAAGCATCCTCCTGGTGTTTATTAAGCTTTGAATGAAGAAACTTGATGATTTTGAAGAAGAATATCAAGTTTAGGGGAGGATTGTTGGGATTAAAAGCCTTCTTGATGTTGTTTGATCAACTGCTGCTCATATTGGAGTTACTGCTGCTCAGATGAAGTTAGTGCTGCTCATGAACTTCAAAAGAAAATGTGTTAAGTATTTACTGCTGCTAGTACAAAAGTTACAACTGCCAGTGCAAAGTTAAGACTGCTAGTACAAACTTAGTGTTGTTCAAGGTTAAGACTGCTAGTGCAAAGTTACAAATGTTAGTGTAAGCTAGTACTGTTAGGCGTTTTGTTAGTATTGCTTATGAGATATGTATTAGATATTTAAAGAAAAGATTTGATATACTTAGGAAAGTATTGTAAGCCGAGTAGGACTCCTTGGTGTATAAAAGGAGGTCCTAGGGCATAGAGTTAGATGCACAAAAAGTATCAAAAACGTATAATTCTTAGCTTCAAGGTTTTGTAACCCTAATACTTTGAGAGTATTCGTATTATTATTAATAATATTGTAGCTTGTTTGTTTGTTGAATTATACGTTCATTGTTTTAATGTTTCATTAACAATTCTTCTTAATATTAAAGATTAGATTCCGCATAATCTTTAATACATTCAATCACAGTTTCTACTATAGTTGTGTTAGATTTATCTAATATAACTAAACCTTTTACAAGCTAAGGAATTCAATCTAGTTCAACTGGGATCAACAGGGGCGTCAGTCCCTAACACTATGAATTTTGTACTCGTCGGGATCTATACCGACTCATCGAACGTAATTCACGCATTAAATACCCCTTATCAACCAACTATCCAATGTAGTGGGGCGTTTAGTCGGACGTTCAAGCTAGTATGCTAAGATAAAGTCAGTTTTCCAACTCTGAACGCAACAACAACTAATTCACAAAAGACGACAGTCAATAATCAATAACTAGGTTTCATTCAACTCTGAGTAAATACTAATAAACTTTGCCTAGCATGTTAAAGAGAAGAGAAGATAAACAAACAATCATACAACACATAGACATATTGTAATGATTAAAGGATGAATAACTTATCTTTAATAAAACATGGAAGTTAAGTGGGCTACAAACCCTACAAAAGCGGTTGAAATTTGTGCACCAAGTGGTCTCTCCAAGTTCTTACAATGAATGAGAAAAATACGAAAAATATATATAGGAATACAACTGTGACGGCGTCACTTTACAAGTGTGACGCCGTCAGCTCGCCGTCATTAGGGTTTCATTTATTGCACTGACTTAGTTGTGACGGCGTCACCTTATGGGTCGTGACGCCGTCGCTCTTCACTTTTCTGGTCCTGATGCCGTCAGCTCTAGGCCGTCTCCAGAGACTGAAGCGTCGTTTGGAAAATTCTGAAAACTTGATAATCGTTAACAACAAGTGACGACGTCACTTAGGAATTGTGACGCCGTCGCTGCTCCTTTTTCCAGCTATTTTCTTGACTCTGTCGTTTCTTGTCCAATCGAGCCATAAACGTCTCCATTTTCATCATTTGCTTCCCAAGTACCTAAAATTCAAATAGAAATGATTTAGGGTAATAATTGGTCGAATATGTACGGATTTAGAGGCTAAATGACCCCTTAAAAATGTATAAAATTACACCTCATCAGTCACCTCGTTTCGCCTATGGCATCTACAACTTTCTGTTCTAGAATACTCAATTAAAAATATTAATTTTCACCTACACACATTCAACCTAAAAGAATAACCTACCCATCAACAATGTTTATAGGACATGATAAATAAACTAAATCACGTGTTTTTTAACCGTTACTAACAAACCGCCCACAATTAAACCAAAAAATTGTTGATCACATAAAGAATCCACAAAAACCGATAATGGATTAAAAAACCGCCCATAATTAAACCAAAAAATTGGCAATCATGAAATTATTAAGATTACAACAGTATGTTATGATCCATCTAGATTATACATTATGAGTACTCATGGAACTATGAAGAACTTGATAAGAAAGATTAACAGCTATACGCATAATAAGCGTGAATTCTGTTGGCACATTGATTGTGTTGGTGCAAAAGGCATAAGCTTTTCAACAATGAGGGAAGTATTCAAAAAACCTATAAATTGGCAGAGCTATAAACATGAAACAATAATCACTTTTATTAGTTTTCCAACTATAATTAGCAACAAAATAAAAATAATAAGTCTAAAACAAAATCAAAAGACCAGCTGATAACATAAGTTAACAAATAGTATTAAAATAATTATCAATTACAGAACATATAATAGTATTAAACTAATCATCAATTACAGAATATATATTTACCTCAACACCATTGTCAAAAAAGTTTGGCCACTGAAAGAACACATCTGGTGTGGAAACCGGGTAAACTAAAAACTTCAGTTTTATTAATGGCTTCTCTTATTTTCTTAAATCTTTGTTCCACGAATGTGTAACTATAATCGAAGAAAGATTCAGCTTCTTTTTAGTTGGCATCGTTAAAACTATTGGACACTGCTTACAAAATCTTTGCTGCTCCAATATATGAATCGCTTGATACACCAATGGTGTCGATCTCTATACATGCAGTAATTCTCTTAGCAATATCTATATCTTTCACAAAAGTCCAACGCAACACATCAACTAAAAATAGAGTCCTATTTGACTTTTAAGGTTAATAAGGCTTCTAATAGATCCAAACTGTTTGATTGACCTCATCGGGTCAAAGGTGCTATCATGGGAAATACCAGATTCAGGTCAGCATTATCAGTGCTTTTGGAGACACTGAAAAAAGCATTATAGCCCATGAATCTTATTATCTAATATATCTAAACCCCAGGATTTGTTTGCTCCAAAATATTGTGCATAACAGTACGTGTAACAGTAAACAATGTTGATAAAATTTGTACCTATGAGTTGTTTCTACAGTGTTTTCTACAGTGATTTGGAAAGAAAAATATATATATATATATTTCCCACCCCATTCTAGAGCCTTCCTCCTCACAAAATACACACATACCCCCACCTCTTTATCTCTGTCGATCTATCTTCATGAAGCTTCTATCACCACAAAGAAACAATTACAACACACTCATCTCTCCCCTCTCACAAAAAAAAAAAAAAAAAAAAAAAAAAACGCAGACACAAACTTTATCTCTCTAAACAATTGTAGACTACATCAATCGGCTCTTTTACCAAAAGGTTAATGGCTGAATTTTTTTGAAGAGGGATATGCTTCCTGAAAATACAGACGCAGAGGGAAGGCCAGGTTGTGCACTTTTGATTTTTGATTTTTTTCCAGTGCTGTTAATTGATTATTGAGTAAGTAATTAGATTCGAGGGGGAACTAATAAAACGCCAACGAAAATTATGAAATTGAATATATTGAGTTTTAATTTGTAAATATCAATCTTTATGCGCTCATAACAGGATATAGAAAGGGCCGAGATTTGAGATTGTGTTTGAGTTGGATGAATTAAGTGAAAATTCGATTTAGGATTCACTTATATGCTTAATAGAATTGTAGCCGGTTTTCAATTTTACTGCTATGTTAGTAGTCACAATTAATTCATACTTTTAGGTTTCACTTGGCTGCCTTATGTGCTAAAAAGAAGTATAATGGTATTAACAAGTGTAGTGCCAAAAAAATAATTGCCCTTATTAGCTTTCTAAAAGCTCATTTGATATTAGAATGAATAAAAGCTATTCTACATTTTCATAGCACATAAGTGTAAAAAAAATAAAATAAAGATGCAACAATGGGTGCCTTATAGTTGAAGAGCAGTGCTAATTGATGAGATAAGAAGGAATAGATACCCTTCTTGGGCACAGATGTGGGAACATCAAGTGGTAAGATGGCCCGTTAGCTGAACGTGATAACAAATAATTGAGCTTATTAGTTTTCTAAAAGCTCATTTACTGTACAAATAAGCTGAAGCAAGCACCCCCTAATTGAGGTCAGCTCAGACATTGTTTCTTCTAAGAAACTAATATATGTAGGGAATTAGGATACGGACTCTAGACTGATGTACATGAGCATGTGTTGTACCCTTTGTGTTGAAGTTATCGTTTGTATGAGTTTGCATGATAGCAGTTGCTTATCGGTTTCTTTGTAACTTTTTGAAGACGGAGTACTTTAAAGAGGGGAAAATTGAACAGTCTTGCCAAATTCTAGAAGAAGGGTCCAGTCCTGGTAAATTGACTAATTCCAATTTACTTTATTAATATAATTTTTTGGGTAAAGTTCTTCTGAAACTGTTGCTTAATTTCATTTCAACTTGTTTGCTTTGCATAAATTGACGAATATTATGCAGACGTAAGATATGGAAGAATCGCGCTCTTAAATGCGTTCGATCCTCATTACAGATACCTTAGGAAAATTGAGACAAAACAAAGGGAAAAGGAAGAACATTTCATTTGGCTTTACCTTAGCGCCACCAATTTTAATTGCATATCTAGATTCTTCATCGAAGGTTAGTTCGTTTGATTATGAGGTTTATGTCATTTTTTTGGGCCGACTTAAATGTAGCTTTTGATTTAATAAGCTTTGTTTGTATTTGATTATTCGTATATGCGAATATGTTTTTGCTTTGATGAAATGTCTGCATCAATTTTTCAGATAAATTGTTGGTTGGAGAAATTCATTGTCATTCATGTTCTTCTTATGAACCTACTCTCATGCATTAAGTCAAAGGAGTTACAGCTTGCACAAAAGGATTGCATAAGCGACTATGAAATACATTGTGATAGGACTGGACACACGGTTAAGGTGGTTAAACCTTTTGTTCTTTTTGTGTATTGATATATTGAATTAATATGATTAAGTACGCGGAATTTACTTAACCACACTTAGAAGGTGATTTGTGTTGTGGAAATGGAACGGTTGTGTTAGTTCTATGACAAAGAAACAATGAAAGCTTTTCACCAAAACGATTCAATATTATTAATGATAATAATACGAGTGATCTTGAATTATCACTAGGGTTACAACCTTGAATCTTAAGTTCTTACAACTTGTGATATTCTTGTGTTTTGTTCTAAGTCTTAACAGTTATGAAAGTTAATTATTTCAACTTAACATCGACACATAATATCAAGACTAAGATCTTCTTTTATAGTCCAAGAAGATCTTTACATATTGCTTAAAGTCTAGCCGACTTACTTGTTAACTTATCTTGAGTGTGTCAGTACATAAGATACAACATGTATCTGTGTACACAACTTGTTAACTAAGCACATGGGGTAAGATATTATCTACCGTATATTGTTGACCAAAATACAAATAATATCTTTTCATACTTATCCATTTAGCAGCAGAATGTTCACTAGCAGCAGCAATGAGTTATCGCTAGCAGCAGGATCAAGTATCATTAGCAGCAGGATCAACAGCAGCAGAATGCTAAGCCTAGCAGCAGAATCATTTATCGCTAGCAGCAGAATCAAATGTTCTAGCAGCAGGAACAACATTAACAGCAGGAACCAAATGCACTAGCAGCAGAATCACACTTAGAGTTTTTCTTTGAATAGAACCCGATATTTAACTTCTTGAATATTTAATTCCCAACAATCCTCCCCTAAACATGTGAATCCATTTCAACATGTTTCTGAATTAAATTATGGATTGAAGATCTTTCAAACACTTCTGTTCTTCAAGATTAAATATCTTCTCAGTAATTCATCTGCTTTGTTCTTTGACTTTAACAATATCAACACATTGAACCAATCTTGGACTAAAAGATGGTGCAATTTCCTTGGATGGAGGAATTATAAGAGGCAATGATGCTGTGTATCTTGGATGCTTGTTTCAACAAGTGAAATCATCTATCAGCATGCCTTTGCAAGTGAAATTGAAACTTTTCTTCGTTTGACCTAGATAGAACTTTCTCCTTTGGAATGCTTCATCCCTTCTGAATATATATAATACTCCAGAATAAGCTCTATTCTTATCATTTTCAACCTCCTCATCATCTTGTATGCTCTTGTCTTCTCCTTCCTTTTATTGGTTTATCTTCCTTTTCTGGGCTATTATTTCCTCCCCTGAGATTGTTACTTCCCCTGAGATACAAATAACTTTTGTTTCCTCCCCTTGTTTGGAAGATCTCACTATGTACCAAAATATATCTTTCCTTATCATCTGATTCATCATTTAGAACTTGTTGTCAGACAATGTTGTACATGAAGCCATCAATTCCTTAAAAGTTTAAGTTACTGCCCTGATCACTTCTAGGTGTGTTAACTCCTATGAGAGGTGAATCAGTGGACATTTGATTCATGGTCCATCAATGGATGGTTTTTGTGAATCCTTTGAAAAATCCTTTTAAGAAATTATTTGACTTAGCAGTATGTTCATGATTTTAGAATTGAAAAATCATACTGCTTTCAACCATTTTGAAGGGATCAAGTGTATAACAGACACTTAATCAAAATTTCGGTTTAAAGCAACCTCTGGTTGTGTGAGAACCAATGTTGTTCAGTTATAAATAACTGCCTGTGTAAAGATAAACCTATTCAAAAGGCTTTCTTGACAGGGTTTCCAGCTCAATTGTTACCTCTAACACAAGTGTTAGATTCACTTTTACTAGCTGTTCTTGCTATCGGATGTCCTTAAACTTGCTCATTATACTTTAAAAGTATAAAATGATAGAAAGTGAGTTGCATCAGTTACTATCTGATCAACTAAGTCATCAATTCAATGTGAAATTTCATACTTAGGTTTCAAGAAAGAAGTTTTAAGGAGTTTTAAATTCCCAAACTCAGTCCATCATAAACCTATTATGTCAGCAACTAATATCTCAATTCTGCTGCTTCCATTTCACTTGAAACATCCTTTGTGTTCACGTATTCGTACCTGAAATTGTTAGTCTAAAACCAAAAGAACAATGTACAAAGTACTTGTCTTGCATTAGAATAATCATAAGACCAACTGTATGAATAACACATTTTAAATTTGTACTAGCAGCACAAACTTTTGTAATAGCAGCAGTAATATATAAAGCCAGCAGCAGAAACAAAAATTTATTTACATAAACACATTAGATTGAAAATTCAAAGATTAAGCATTCGAATACTTACTACCAAGTACTGAAATCTTGAAACATCAAAAGCTTTTGTTAGCAGATCTGCAAAGTTGTGTTCTGAAGCAACTTTAAGAACTTGAATTAACTTTTTCTCATTGCAGTCTCTTATAAAGTGATGTCTAATATCAATGTGTTTTGTTTTAGAATGTTGCACTGGATTTTTAATAATACAAATTGTACTACTATTATCAATATGAATAACAGTGTTTAAGAAATTGTACCCATAATCAAGAAGTTGGTTTTGAAGCCATAGAACTTGACTAGAGCAACTTGCAGCAGCTATATATTCAGCTTCAGTTGTTGAATTTGCCACACTTGTTTGCTTCTTACACTGCCATGAGACAAGTCTACACCCAAGGAATTGACATCCTCCAGTTGTTGACTTTCTGTCCAAGCTAGCACCAACATAATCACTATCCGAATATGCTACCAAGTCAAAAGGAGATTCCCTAGAATACTATATACCCAACCTTGGTTGACCTTTGAGATATCTAAAAATTCTCTTGACTGCAGTTAAATGAGAAACCTTCGGAGTAACTTGAAATCTTGCACAAACACAAACAGGGAACATGATATCAGGTCTAGATGATGTAAGGTACATCAAAGAGCCTATCGTAGATCTGTAAGTGTGTACATCTACACTCTCTCCATCTTCATCTTTCAGAAGGTGCTTCTCAGAGTCTATTGGTGTGCTTGCTACTTTTGAATCAGCAAATTGAAATTTTCTAAGTATCTCTGCAACATATTTGTCTTGACTAATAAATATGCCTTCAGATGATTGCTTAACTTGCAAACCCAAAAAGAATGTAAGTTCCCCCATGGAACTCATCTGAAACTTATCTTTCATAAGCTTCTCAAATTCTAAACACATCTCTTTCCTAGTAGATCCAAAGATAATGTCATCCACATACACCTGCACTAACAGAAGATCCTTCTTGTGCTGTTTGATGAAAAGTGTCTAATCAATCTTTCCTCTTTGAAATCCATTTTCTAATAAGTAGGAAGCTAGTGTTGCATACCAAGCTCTTGGTGCCTGTGGACGTATGGTCCGGACTGGGCCAGGAATGGGCCAGGCCCGGGTGACAGCGGCCCACTCTACGCTAAACCCTAATCCATGCCTTATAAATACATGGCATGGATCCCCTTATTCATCAGATTATAACAGGTTACCCTAAACCTAATAACTTACGATACACTATCGCACCATGACTAACTTGACCGTCAGAGGTGGATCCCGGGGCTACGGCCTCGGGTCCACTCCTAACGGGTTCTCTTTGTTGAACAGGTCTAATCAGGGCTCGAGAAGACGACTAACGGCCCAGGGAGAGTCGTTGAATCAGTCCGCGCCAGATTATGTATCAACAGATTGGCGCCATCCGTGGGACCACGAGTTCTACGCGGCCATGAACCACGAGTTCTACGCGGCCATGAACGACAAGTTCTATACGACCATTAATGTGCTCGTTATAATTTAATAGGTCGACTATTATTATTTAATTGGTCGAATATTTTATTATGGGTTGGAGATTATTTAATTGTGGGGCTACCTAGTACTGATTCAAGACTATAAGTCGGTGAGTTGTTATGCGCTTATTACCTCGTACTTTATTTTATTATGGGTTGGAGATTATTTAATTCCTAGGTACTGCTGCCGCTGTGTCATCTTGGAGATGAGGTAAAAGTGAATTTATTAAATAACTTCGTACTAGATTGGGACGTCTTCTCAGTCTACCAAGCTTATTCATGGAAGGTACTATTATTCGCTTTCTGGATTGTTTTTAAATTGGTGACGTAAGATACAAGTTATCGTAATCCAATAAATAAAGTCTAATTGGTGACGTAAGATATTAATACGTCCGCAATATTTTCTAAAAATTAAAAAGATATCTCAATATCTTTTGTGCATATCTTTTAAGATATGTAATCTTTTTTAAATATTGAAAAGATTTTACATAAATCTTTTAAACTTCATCGGCTGATCGCATGATGAGATTGCATGTTGATCTTATCTTCTTGTTTCACGCAAATAAGGGAAATTTACGATTTTTCTAAACTACGGTTTACGATATTTTATATGCATATTAATGAATTGGTCTCCTATTTTCCCTACATGGTAATGATTATTATATAATATGCATACTAATGATCTTTATGCATGCAATATTAATTGCATCCATTGGTTCTTTTACTTCCTATACATGCATCGACTGATGATCCACGTGCTCAATAACAAGCAACGTGTTTCGTTGATTACGGGAAGCAGCAAGCAGTAGACGTATATAACAATGATTGGTACGTCTGCCTATTTATCTTTATCTCTTTTATTAACGTATATCACTACGGTAGATATCCATTAAGATTTACAATAATCCTCAAAAATCTTGCAAAATATTATAAATATTCAAAAACTTGCAAGTATTAATAAAACGTCGCGGTTTCTAGCTAACTCCGCGACACGTTTTGCTTTATTATTGGCATAATATTTATGCATCAATATTATTATCTTTCGCTTACGGAGCGTGCCTACATGGCGTGCATGCACTTCTTAAGACCCACGCTGGCACAAGGATGAGTACACCTACTAAACTACTCGTTGAGTAAGAGGGTTGCAAACCCATCAACATCGGATCACGTATCCTTGTTAAACACTTTACTCTCAAGACGTTGGAGTAAGTATGATGTGCATCCCACGATGCGTGCACACCAATGCACAAGTGCGCGTTTAACAATTTAGGATTCAAGACTCTTGTCTCCTTAAAAAACGGTATTTACAGTACGCTGTATACTACTGTACAGATTTACAACAAGTAAATCTGGCAATATATTTTAAATATTCATAAGATTTTATGTAAATCTTTTAATTTGGTAAACACGATTTTACCTAAGTCACACTAAGTCCGCACGATCGGACCTACTTTATCTTTTAGCCGCGAACAGCGCAGTCACGATAAATCTACCCGCGTTAGGCCGTGCGTATAGAGATCTTCGCAGACTGGCGCCATGAGCGCACTGTCACGTACAGGCACTACGATGCTAGTCAATCGCCATGAGCGCACTGGACAAAATCCGTGGTCATCTGCGATCATCCACAAACGTTAGAGTCTATGCGGTCACGATACATCCATCTGCGTCTGTGCGTGCGATTGAAACTATTAGTCGCGGTCACGGTACGTCCATCCGCGCCATTTTTTTTTAATACAAAAGAAAACAGTCATGAGCGCACTGCGTTCGGACATCTTCGTAGATTAGCTACGTGCCACTTTTTTTTATGTAGTTTGTAAAACCTCACGATAGGATTTGCATAACTAAGTTTAATGCTCCTACACGAGTAGCACCATCAAACTTGGGGGGCTACCAGGGTATATAATACCATTGTTTCCGTACAAGTCACGCAGGCATATTTGGAAGCAGATCGTACGTAAGAGGTATCGCGAGCCCAGTACAAAGACGAATTTGAAAATTCGCACCATCTCGCCGCAGGGGAGACGTCCTCTGTCGTTTGTAAAGACGAATGTAAAGTTCGCACACAGCGCGCATGGCGCACATCTTTATCGCGCACGGCGCGCACCTTTGTCGCGCACAACGCGCACTTCTGCCACAGAAGTACGTCTTCTGTCGTATCATGCTGCACCGCTACTGGTACAAAAGGCACGCCCTTACCCAGGATGCAGCATACGGAATCCACCTTCACCATTGTGAGACAATCACAATCGCAATGTCAATAAGGACGCGCCTACAAGGTCGCGCTAACAAGGACGCGCCTATAAGGTCGCGCCAACAAGGACGCGCCTATAAGGTCGCGCCAACAAGTCCGCGCCAACATGGTCATCACGCACTGCACCACAGACCCAGTGCGCACTGTCGCATTTGGGCTGCGCGTTATGGTCATGCCATCATGGTTGATTGGGCCTACGCGGCCAGGAACAGAACTTAAGTCTAGCATAACATAGCCACGCACTATGTCATACTAAACTTGGGGGGCTTGTGGACGTATGGTCCGGACTGGGCCAGGAATGGGCCAGGCCCGGGTGACAGCGGCCCACTCTACGATAAACCCTAATCCATGCCTTATAAATACAAGGCTAGGATCCCCTTCTTCATCAGAATACAACAGGTTACCCTAAACCTAATAACTTACGATACACTATCGCACCATGACTAACTTGACCGTCGGAGGTGGATCCCGGGGCTACGGCCTCGGGTCCACTCCTAACGGGTTCTCTTTGTTGAACAGGTCTACTCAGGACTCGAGAAGACGACTAACGGCCCAAGGAGAGTCGTTGAATTCAGTCCGCGCCAGATTATGTATCAACAGTGCCTGATGAAGGCCATAGAGAGCTTTCACTACTCTGTACACTTTGTTTGGATGTAATGGGTCAATGAAGCCTGGAGGTTGTGAAACATACACCTCTTCTTCAATTGCTCCATATAAAAATGCACTTTTGACATCCATTTGGTAGACTATGAAGCCTAAAAATGAAGCATAAGCTAGCAACAGCCTAATTGCCTCAATCCTTGCTACAGGAGCATAAACCTCATCATAGTCTATCCCTTCTTCTTGTGTGTACCCTTGGGCTACTAATCTAGCCTTATTTTTAATCACTATTCCCCTTTCATCTTTTTTGTTCTTAAAAACCCATCTAGTGCCAATTACCTTCACACCTGTAGGTAAATCAACTAGCACCCAAACCTTTTGAATCTTGAACTGAAGAAGCTCTTCTTGCATAGCCTCTAACCAGCTTGAATCATCTAGGGCCTTAAGAATGTTCTTTGGTTCAGCATGTGAGAGAAAACATACAAACAAGCAAGAGTTTGAAAGCTCATGCTGTTTTGAAGCATAAAGGGCATCAAGAAGCCCTTGTTGGTCTGAAGTCATCAATTGATGTCTTGTCTTCACACCAGATTGTACATTTCCAATCACATGTTCCAGGGAGTAGACTTTGTGAATTCTTGTTTATGGAGTAGAAGGAACTTGATAATTTGATGGAAGATTGTTGAAATCCACCTCATTATCTGAGAATTTTGCTTCTTTTGTTTTTGAAGGGCCAGCAGCAGAGTCATTTGGCCGAACAGCAGAATCAGTAAGCTTAGCAGCAGAATCACCAGCATAAACAGATACACTACCAGCAGCAACAGAAATGCTACTAGCAGAAACATTTTGTTGTTCCTGAGTTTCATCTTCTTTTCTTTCATCTTCAACTCCTTCTTTAGCTTTGCTAGAAGAAGATTCATCAGTTGTTGAAGTTGATTCCACATTTGTACTTGACCCTATTGGCATTATCACATCATTTTGATCTTTTTCTAACTCTGCCTCATTTGTTGTATTAGAACCTGCAAAATCATTAGTTTCTGCAACAAAAGGCACATAATTCATTGAATTGGTTAGATACTCTAGATCAAATAGCCATTTTGGTCCTTGACCTTCTACATTGGATTTGTTTTCTAAAAACTCCACATGTAGGTTTTCCTCTACTATCTCTGTTCTTGTGTTGTAAACTCTAAATGCTTTGCTATTAAGAGAATATCCAACAAAGAATCCTTCATCTGCTTTACCATTGAATTTTCCTAAATGGTCTAAGGTATTGAGAATGGTCACATGACATCCAAAAGGTCTAAGAAATCCTATTGCAGGAGTTCTACCATTAAAAAGTTCATATGATGTCTTATTGTGAGGCTGGACAACTAAAACTCTATTTTGAACATAGCAAGCAGTGTTGACTGCCTCTGCCCAAAAAGTTATAGGTAGCTTAGAATCAGCTAACATTGTTCTAGCAGCTTCTATTAGTGTTCTATTCTTTCTTTCAGCTACTCCATTCTGTTGAGGAGTTCTAGCAACACTAAATTCTCTCCTAATACCTTTTTCTTTGCAGAAATCATCCATAACTCTATTCTTAAACTCTGTCCCATTATCACATCTAATGACCTTCACTTTCTTGTCTACTTGGTTTTCTATCTGTGTAATGAATGTCTTAAGGATGTTTGATGTCTCATCCTTAGTAGCTAAAAAGAAAACCCATGTAAATCTGCTATAGTCATCAGTAATAACTAGATAATATCTCTTATGCATTATGCTCATAACTGAAACAGGTCCAAATAAGTCCATATGAAGCATAAACAAAGATTGATTGATAGAGTTAAAAATCTTGGGCTTACAAGTGGCTTTGTGTTGTTTGCCTTTAAGACAAGCAATGCATGTTTGATCATTTTCAAATCTTTTGTGAGGTAAACCTCTTACCAAACCATTCTTAACAATTTTATTTATGGTTTTGAAATTAATATGACCAAGCCTTCTATGCCATTTCATTGATCCATCCAATGTGGCCTTTGCAAAAAGACAAGTTAAATTCTTTTTAGGAACAATGTTCTTCATGTCTACACTGTACATATTGCCCTTTCTAGGAATTCTAAGAAGTACTTGACTTTCATCAGGCATCTTAAAATCAGGAGAAAGTACAAGACATTCAGTCTCACAGAAAAGAACATTGTTCTTTTTGTCACACATTTGTGAGACACTAAAAAGATTATAATTTAGCTCTTTTACATAGAACACATCTTCAAAATCTAAATTTCCGGTTTTGATTGTACCTTTACCAGAAATTTTGCCACGAACACCCCCTCTAAAGGTAACATATCCTCCATTGAATGATTGAAAATCTGAAAGATAAGACATGTTGCCTGTCATGTGCCTTGAACATCCACTATCTGAGAATCCTTGATCTTCTTGTTTATCAGTTGAATGTTCCTGCACACAAATAAGAGTGTTAGTTTCTTTTGGGGACCCAAGCCATTACTGACTTGGATCTGCCTCTTGCATCAATGTAATTCAATCTTTTAAGGATAGTTGATGCAACATTGGATTTAAGAATCCAAAATGCTGAGGCCTTAACAGCATTTGCCCTGTTTCCCTTAGCAGCAGGAACTACATGCTTAGCAGCAGGAACTGCTAGCTTTGTAGTTGTTCCCTTTGGTCTCCAAACTTGTTTTTGAACCACTGCTTTTGTTTGATTGGGCCTTAGAACAGTTGTTGGTGCATGTTTGAAAGTTGTTTTTGCACCCTTAGCTGTTGATTTTGGGTTAATAGTCATAAATGGTCGAGCAGCAGGAACAAATTGTCTAGCAGCAGGAACCATTAGTCTAGCAGCAGGATCTGAGTTTGAGCCAGACTTCTTTTTGACTACTCTGGGGTTTGTTCTCTTAGAACTAGAGTGAAAGTGAGATTTAGGTGTTTGCCTTTTGTGGTTCACTCTATGGTTTTCATACCCAGATACCCATTGGTTGCAGAAAGCTGCAAGATGGTCAAAACTACCACATGTGTAACAAGCTTTGTTATAAAAAGCAAAGTCATCACCTAATTGGTTAGACTTGAGGTTGTTCCAATTTCTTTGGTTACCTCTGGGCTTGTTGGTGGTTCTATATTGCTCACAATATCTAACTGGTTGCCTAACATGCTTAATGTTTGATTTAGGCTTATCAGTATTGTGTTTGACTATCTTAGGAACACTTGTTCCTACTTTCTTAACCACTTCAGGTTTAGACATAACCTGTTCTTCATCATCATCACTATCAGTTGTACAATCTTCAACAACTATAGCATCTCCTTTCTTAACAAAGGACACCTTGTCCTGATAAAGTAAAGTTTTATCTAAACTTTTACTTATCTTTTCTACCTTAAGGCTCTTACTAGCCTTAGAACCATATTCCATGACTGGTTCTTGAAACTCAGCTAAACCTGTGTGTGCTAGGTCAATACCTGGAGGTGAATGAGTACCTCTATATGGTGGAGGAACAGTGTTATAACCTACACCAGAATTAGCTTTTCCTACAACTTGAGCTTCAAAAATCTTATTAACTCCCTCTGAGGCAGAAGCTAAAGCATCTACAGTTATCTTAACATTTTCTTTTTCATTTTTGTGTCTAGCTAATGAATCATTCAGCTCAACAATACACTCATCTTTGATCCTTGATGAGTGTCTAAATACTCCATCATTTCTGTCACATTTTATCTGCAAAATCATTTAAAAACATGCAGATATGCTTCATAATACAAAAATATCAGAAAATGTGTTTTTATATGATTCAGGAACAAAGAGATTGAAAACAAGTGAAAAACGAACAAAGTTTGCTAAATTGGCAGTTTCAGTCCCTCAACTTTCATAGCTTGTCAAATTTAGTCCCTAGGCATTTGTTTTGTAAGAAAAGTCACCAAAGGTCCTTTTGAAATCATAGGTTGTCATATTTAGTCCTTTGGTGAAAAGTTTCAATAATTTACAAGTTTGGTCCCTGCACTTTCAGAATTTGTAAAAATGGTCCCTGGGAAAATTTTATTGTTGGAAATCTCATGTATGGTCCCTGGATTATTGAAACATGGCAGGAATCACCCTTGGTTTATTTTGGAAGATGTACAACTTTGGTCCTTCAACTTTCAGAAATTGCAAAAATGGTCCTTGTGATAAAACTAACCAAACCGGACCCTTATTAAATTACCCAACCCAACCCTTAAATAAAAACCCAACCCAGTTACATAACCCAGCCCACAAGCCCAAAAATAAAACCCGAAGTTTGACCTTCGGTCAAACTTCTCCTTCTTCTTTCTCTAAACCGCCAAAACTAAAACCATACCACCCAAGCCCATGGTTTTCTCTGCTCTATCACCTCAACCCCCCACCTCATCACCAGCTGTCTACCCACTCCCTTCCACCTCCACAATCACCCAAAAATCCTTAATTGCTAAAAACCTGCTCGAATCCACTACTAGGACTTTTGGCGCCAAAACCTGTTTTAAAGGCTCAGATCAAATGAAGACCATCCAAGGGCTGGAAATGATTCAGAGACCAAGAGAAGACCAATCCCATCTCAATTTTGTATATATAGAGCTTTGTAATAGCTAGAAATATATAGTTAAGTTAGTAGTTAATCGTATTTCATTATTCAGTCTCTTATGTATTGTAATTTTCACTTCAGTTATTAATTCAAGTAAGTTTCAGCAATCTTGTTATAATTCCAAGCAATCTTTTAATTATACTCAGTGACAATCAATTTTTAAGTCAACTGTTAAGCTTAATAAAATCTAATACTGTTAAGTAACCATCACAAGCTCCAAAATACCTTGCAATAAGATTATATAAGCTTTATATAGCTTCCTGTAAGCTTATTTAGTGTACCTCAGTTCTCAATCTCAAATCATGAAGATGGTCAACGAAAGTCAACCTGGGATCTCATAAGCTATTCTGGGTATATAAGCTGATCAGGAAGATTGTTCTGGGTTTTCTAGCTTGTGTTAACAAGCTAGATTGGTTCTGTTCTAGTCCTGCTATCCCAATAGCCCCATCTCAGTTGTAAGCTTTTTCTAGTTTTTTGTAAAATTTCCAAGTTACTGTACAATAGCTTAAATTTAGCTTATTATTGCACTTCTCAGCTTTTTGATAGTTTATAAGTATATTTTATCAGTTTCATAGTCATTAATCAGCTCATACTTAATTTAACTCAAAATCAGTTAAAAAAAGCCATAATAAGCTAGCTTATTCAAAACTGCTTAATTGTATTTCATAATCATTAGTTAATACTTATTATAGCTTATTGTAATCATATTAAACTTAATCTAGCTTAAAATCAGTTGTTCACCTTGAAAATACCAAAACAGGCACCAATAAAGGGTGTTTGGTTTAAGCAGTCAATTGGTCAAATACTAGTGTTACTGTAGATTTACCATTAGACCAACTTTGTACCAGCTTATTACAGTCCATATAAGCCATTTTGAATTTTAAATTAGCAACTTAGATAGAAAATCAAGTTTTCTTGGGTCTGTGGTGAAATCAGACCTCAAGAAGGCCAAATAAGCCATTTTAAGCCTTAAGTTCATTTTGGCCTTTTTCATTGCTTTTCTGAGTCCTTTGTGATCCATTTAGAGTAAACAAAAGAGTTGGATTGGAGCCCTTGGTGTTGTGCAATTCTGCACAACTTTGTACATCAGCACACTCAGTGTATATTGAGTGTTTAAGCTGCTGATCTCACCTCATTTGTGGCTTATTTAGATAAGCTCAGGCTTTGCTTTTTGGTTTTCTGAATAGCTCATAGTACTAGCTCACTTTTGCCCCCATAATATTCAACTTATCAGCTTAATTAAACTGCTTAATCTTCCTTGCAATTTGGCAATTTTCCTGAGTTTCTGTTTTAACTTTGCAACTGCTTAAGTGCTCATTTGATTAATCTGTGGGATAAGCTCTTCTATTTAAGTTGTTTTAAGCTTAAATAAGTATATTAAACTTGTTCTGAGCTTTTGGTAAACTTTTGTGCTTATTAGCTTATTTTTGGCTTATTTGCCAAACTGCTTATTGGCCAAACTGCTTATCAGGGCTTATTAAACTTTTGATTTTAATTTTCCTAGCTTTTAAATATTAATTTAGACTTATCCTGAATTTTTTAGATTTTTACTAAGTCATTTAATATTTTTAATCTTTTTAATTAGTTTCTATTAGTAATTAAATCATAATAAATAGAATAATAATCAGAAAAATATAATTTTAATTTTCATAATTTTCTTTTATTAAATAGAATCCAGGAAAAATATAATCATATTTTTAGACCTTAAGAAAAATAAAAATAGAAAATAAGTGATAGCTTCTATTTAATAGAATTTATCTTTTTAAATTTTTAATTAAGCAAATTTCATTTTTATAATTTTCTTAGCTTCTTTTCATTTAATAATATTTATAGAAAAAGTTTTATATTTTTCTTTGTTTATTTAGTTTTTATTATAAATTAAATTAGTTTTAAATAATTATTAAGTAATAAATAATTAATAATAATTAGATAAAAAGTAAAATAAATATATAATTTCAATTTTAAAATAAGTTTTAAAGTATTTTAGAATAATTAGCTTTATTTCATAAACTTTTAGAAATTTCAGTTTTTGTCCCATTTTAGATTCCCCGTTACGCATTTTCAGTCTAATTGTTAATTATCCGTTGAGAATTTGTTTCTCATTTTGATATAAAAAAGCAAAATCCATATCATCTGTCACTCTAATCCAAAGCTTTTCACAGTTTTCCCATTCATACCTCGTTGGGAAACGATCCGGGTAATCACTTACCTGGTTTCACACTACACACGAACGTGAGTTTTTGCAAGTATCCTTTTTCACAAAGGGGTAATTTGTATTTATTCACGCGTATCCGCTGTCTGCATTTATTTATAAGTGTATTCAGCACGGATCAAATTTTGGCGCCGCTGCCGGGGAGGTTGTGTTGCGACTATTGTGTAGAGTTTTAGCGATTAGTGATTTGAGATCCTTCTTCTAGAAGTTCCTATTTCCCATAAACCATATAAAATACAAAAATATTTTTTTCTTTTCTATATATATTATCATATAAAAAATAAAAACACCAAAAACATTTCCCGTTTTCTTTAATAATAACAATAATAAAATATTACCATCGAGAACCAAGACAGAGTACTACCTAACTGGGGGTACGACCATAATAAGTTCCCAAACATCATATTTAAAACTTGCCTCTGTATCACTTGCGAATATCGGCTCACCTTTGATTGATAAACAAACTATAACGGAGGTTTAAGGATAGTTTGACATTAAATTGTCGGACTGAAAGAAGCGGGTTTTTAAGGAGCATTAATTGCCCACCTTTGCTTCTCCGCCACTCTGTGCGTTTATCTTTTAAAGAGCTACCGTACGCTTGTTGATTATTGGTTTAAGTTCACTTGTGTTTTGCTTCGTTCTTGATTTAATTAAAATATTTTATTTAGTGCATGCGCACTCGTTCTTCCACGTCATCAAGCCCTTTACGTGAACTCGTAGATATTCCGAGAAGACGTAATCGTAGACGTGCTGCCCAAATAGTCGAACCCGAGATTCGTACTGTTCTCACTGAAAATATGGCAGACGAACGCACAATGGCTGAGATGCTCCAAGCACCCACCGAGGGTTACGGAGATGCCATCGTTTTACCAGCCATCGAATCTGATCATTTTGAACTGAAAACGCATTTGATTCAGCTCGTTTCTACAAACCAATTCCACGGGTTTGAACGAGAGGATCCAACTTTCTATACTCATCAACACATATCTTAATATTGAATTGTTGGGTACGCTTCTCGCACCAAAATGTGACAACATATGTGTGATTACACTAGTTATCTTATTTGCCACAAACACATGGACTAAAAGTGTCATTATTGTAAAGTCATGTGTTTTGGCCCTATATATACCCCTCCTAGACTTCACTAGGAGGGTTGAAGCTTGTGTGTTTTTACATTTTCCTATTATCAATAAAATCATCAAGTTTTCCTCTTTACTTTTCTTTACTTTCTCTCACTAAACCTTTATCATGGAGATGATGATCTTTCATCATCCAAGACCTCCCGATTCACAATAACATCACCAAAACACGATTCATCAATTGGTATCGGAAGCCACGGTATTAGTTTTGGTTGATTTTGTTGATATTTTCTTGTCAAAATCGTATTTTTTGTGCGGATATAAACTGTTTTTTATGAATCTGTTGCACTAGTGATATTATTGGTCAATATTTTATTGTCAAAAAGTACCATAAACAGTTTATCTACGTTGTGTGTATCTGGTCCATTTTGTTGTCTGTATACATCTTTATCCTTTTTTCTGTGACTGATTTGATTAATTGCCGTGAAGATTAAATGGGTTGGTCTTTTTTAACCCGTGAATATTGTGGTAATATTGCTGATAAAAACTGATCAGAAAAAGAGTCAAAAAGGTGGACGAAAAGGAAAATATGGTCGGAATTTTGGCCGGAATCTCGCCTGAGTTCTTGGTCAAAAAGTCAAAACCCTTGTTTATCGCAGTTGCTTGTAAAGCAATCCAGATAAACCCTCTTCTATCTGAGTTCGGTTTCTTGTACAAGAAATGCGATAACATCCAATCTCGATAATTTTATCGCTGTTGAGCTTTTATCGCAGTTGCGTTTTATCGCAGTTGTGACAACGCTTATCGCAGTTGGTACAAGATCACTTATCGCAGTTGCTCGGGTCAATCGGTCAACGGTCTAACTTATTAAAGTTAAAAGAAATGGAGGAGATGAGAATCTGTAGACAACGAGAATCAAATGACCACAACTACAATAATAACAAATATTATCACTGCACAAACAAAAAAATCCTTTTTATCACATCCAACATCACTGAACACCAACTGCCAACTATCCTCGAAAACACAACTATCCTACGAAAACAGAATATCCATCACTGTCAACCATTACTACTCCACCATTCCTATCTCTATTACGACATGAAATCATTAATGAAATTAATAAGATCTCAGTTTGATTTATTTCGTATCTCATATGAGATTTTTTAGAACCGTCAAGATCTTCTCAAAACGAAATACTAATCAACTCATCATCGATCTATTTTCGAAGCTAAGCTTCGTTTATATCCGAAATTAAAGAAAGACCAATAACAATTATGTTATTGTCTATCTTTGTTTCGTTGGATGAAACACGATACCACATAAAAAACCTACCTGAGATCTTTTACATCACCTTGAAGCAAAATTTGTTAAGACAACGATTTGAAAGGATATAAGGAAGAGTGGTGGATGGATTTTTCGATTATGGTTTGGTTGATGTTTGGTGACTGCAGAGAAAAAAATTGAAAAAGGGGGCGGATTGTTTGATGTGAAGTGAGATTAGGGTTAAGGATTGGTATTTTATATTAAATACCCGTATGTTAAGGATTTTTGTTGGATTGGATATTTTTACACGTTAGACCCATGTTTCAATTTTTTGGTTATGGGCCGAACTATGTTAAGTAAACTTTGGGCTGATTGTGTGAAAATTGATCAATTGTTTGTATGACAGTGTGAGCAAAGTTTTAATAATTAATGGTTAATAGTCATATTTGTGTTTTCTATTGACAAAGCGACAAATTTTCACGGGGATACGTTTTTGACAAGATCGGGATAAAACCATTATCATAGTTCACTTAAACCGTCAAAAGGCTAGTGTTGGGTATTGAACCGCAAAATGTGACTACGGGGTTAATTCTTTATTATTTATTTGAGGTTGAAGTGGGATATCACGGGTGCGTGTACTTAGTATCTTGAAGATATCGGGGTTGGTTGGATGCATGATTCTTCGAGATCCTTGTTCGAGCTTATAACCTTCAAAATGATTAAGACTTGAGTTATCTCGTTATACCTGATGTAAGGAGTTACGTTGTTGTGCTCACAGTGTATAGCCATCACTTTAAAGGAGTTACGTTGTAGTGCTCAAGTGTCACACAAAGATGTGGATAATTCAAGATGAGTTCATATACAGAAAAGGATGGTTGGATGGGTATATGAAACGGCCTATGCTTTAAGGAGTTACATTGTAGTGCTCAGTATAGGTACTTAGTCAGACAATAGTGCAAGCTTAAGTCACAAGTTCGGGTTATTTTACTTCAGTCTCAAGTTCGTAATACTGGGTTTTCTCCATCAGTGGTCACTACAAAAAGCCGTCAGAATGATAATGGGGTCGGTAAAGAGTTAGATGAGAAGAGTATTGAAGAGTAGAGATTCTATCAGCAGTTGATTCTCACGGGCTATTTATGGTACTTCACACATCTTCGCTTAATTGGACATACAGGGTGTACGCTGCCTCCGTTTCCATCGTAACCATAGTGTGTATGCTTCCGATTCCGCGAAGACATCGTGGGGGAAGAGAGAGTAGATGTGCTTTGACTTTCTTTGCATTTTTTGCGAAAACACTCTTTTTCCAGATGGATCTGCATTCAGGGGGAAGAAATGTGCACATCGGGGACGCATAACAGACTCACGTGATCGAGCTTACAATTTTATTACTACCGGAAGACGTCCGCAGAGATGATCAGTGGTTCAGTTTTGTGATTTTGGTGTAATCGTTTCAACTTTCGCAGGGTGTGATGTGCGAAGTAGCCTACTTATGTGAGAAGATCTTGCTGATTTCTTGCATGTTACCCCCGAACGGAGCTTCCGCATTAAGCATAATCGTTTGATTGGTGTGGTTTACTATGTCATCTACAAATTCCGCTGCGTACTTACAACCTTCAAAAGTTAGAAGACGTGTTAACTACATCAAAGTTTCGAATTTGCTGAAGACGGTTGTCAGTTTGGGGGGAAGCTGATTCAGAAACTTCACCAATAAGAAGTGTACGAAGAAGCCGTTAAAGACATGCAGCATGAATTGGGGGGAAGTTAATCCAATTCATGTTTATTACATCATTTGACTACAAGTGAAGAAAAGTTCTCAAGCCGAGGTACAAGATATAGACAAAGAGCGTCAACTGTAATCATCCTCAGCACATGAAGAGCTTATGAAGACCTTTCTTTATTTGTATTTTTTTACTTGTAGGATATGATGTAAGTAATCCCATATGTTGCCACATTGGGGGAAGATTGTTGGGTACGCTTCTCGCACCAAAATGTGACAACATATGTGTGATTACATTAGTTATCTTATTTGCCACAAACACATGGACTAAAAGTGTCATTATTGTAAAGTCATGTGTTTTGGTCCTATATATACCCCTCCTAGACTTCACTAGGAGGGTTGAAGCTTGTGTGTTTTTACATTTTCCTATTATCAATAAAATCATCAAGTTTTCCTCTTTACTTTTCTTTACTTTCTCTCACTAAACCTTTATCATGGAGATGATGATCTTTCATCATCCAAGACCTCCCGATTCACAATAACATCACCAAAACACGATTCATCAGATCCATATGCACACATTCGTTGGTTCAACAAGTTGACCTCTACAATTAATTACAAGAATGTGCCACAAACAGTTGTCAAACTGATGCTATTTCCATTCTCACTCGAAGGGGCAGCCCGGATTTGGCTGGATAAAGAACCCCCTCGATCCATTGAAACCTGGGAAGATCTCGTAAAGAAATTTGTCAATTATTTCTTCCCTCCATCAAAGACGACTAATCTAAAAAATGAAATTGCTGGATTTCGTCAAGGTTTTGATGAAAACTTCGGAGAGGCATGGGACAGATTTAAAGATCTCCTAAGAAAATGCCCACATCACGATTTCACGGAGTTACAACAGATAAATACGTTTTATAATGGGTTGACCCAAAACGATCAAGATGCACTTAACGCAGCCGCCGGTGGCAATATCTTGAATCGTAAACCTAAAGAGGTGGTTGAAATTTGTGAAAATAAATCAAAAGTTCCTATTTCTCGAAACAAAGTGAATGTTCCTGTCACTCCTGCCGCTTCTTCATCCGGTAACTCATCAGAGTTAGCCTTTCTAACAGACGCAATGCGTTGTATGATGAAGGAAATGAAAGAATTGAAGAGTGAAATTCATAAACCGGAACAAATCAAAGCAATAAACAAAGGGTATTCAGCACGGATCAATCCTTATGTCATTTTTAAGTATATTAATGTCATTAGTATAACTAGATTCATTATTTTTAAAATGTAAGATTTGCTTTTCTAGAACACCTAGACCTCTTTTATGATTAGCTAAATTAAAAAGAGCATTAATGATGAACTCAAATAAGTACATTTTATTATCATTATTTATCCTATTTATTTGACTTGTTTTATTATATTATATATGAGAATCGATACATTAATGTTTACTTTAGTAATTCTCAGGTAAAAACAAGCATTATGTGAAACTTGGCGATTTTGGACTAATTATGGAGCAAAACAAGCGAGATGTCAAAAGTCTACTGAAATCCAGAAGATGCTTCGTACCTCACTCAACAAATACGACGCAATATCATACTTAGATGAATTCGAAGACCATTGCCTGACTTTGAAGAATGCACCGCATGCAATTCTGTCATGCGCCGCATATGAAACTTTGGTCAAAGAAGAAGATCAAGCTCGTTCTACTCCAGATACGCCGCAATATACTTCTAACATACGGCGTATCACTATCAAGATTTCACCAGTTACAATCCAAGACAGCTAAAGTACATGCGCCGCATACAAAGAACAAGTTACGCCGCATCTGAAGACGGTGTACGAATATTCCAGAATATATTAATCTTGGACCCCACGCGAAGTTAAGTTAATGCGCCGCATCTATCAACTCAATGCGCCGCATCGATCCCTCAGACAGAAACTATAAATACCCCAAGGTCAGACGAATTTAAGAGAACCTTTAATATAACTCTAGAGCCGAATTCAGACGACCAAGCAGCACAAGACACACCTCAAACAAAGATACAAGAGCTGTAAGAAGGTCCTGCATGTATTCAATTCATTAAGTAGTTTTGTTTTATTGTTTTAGTACGCCTTAATTCATCAGGATTGATGGGCTTGTGTCATGTGACTACGGAAGATCATGCACTCCCCTTAATATTGCTTTCCCATTAATTAAAGTTTATATGTTGATGTCTTTGGTGACTTTTATTAGTGCATTGATAACCTCTGTGTCTAGCTGAGTCTTGCTTGGGTCGCCATGCCCCTTCCTCGCCTATTTATTCTAGCGTCTCTAGAAAAGTAGGATAGACATAAGTAATCATTAAGGGTTTACTCGCCGATAAGATTAGAGCCAACGAGAAAGGTTTAATTATATACACTTCATATAAAACTAGCAATAAAACAAGTGACAAGCTATTTAATTATCAGGACAGGTCTTCTTATTGTCTCGCGTATCTATCTGTGTACGTGTGTGCTAATCGCTGATTCGTGCTCATTAGTTTAGTTTTCTATTTAATTATAACCAAACTATGCCAGTCTCTCAGGCTGAACCCCCTTGCGTTAGATTAGGTTGTATAACTAACTTAGGATATTAAAATACTTATTAGAATAACTAGGTAATATGTTCCACTCTTAGTGATCGACACTCTGCTTACCATTATATTCATACTGACCGGGTACACTGCTCGTTAAGTGTGTGTGTTATTGATAAGTCGGCTAAATATAAATTTAAAACTTGAGTAGGCATTGATACTGCTAAACCGCAACGACACATCACGCGCATCAAGTTTTTGGCGCCGTTGCCGGGGAGTGAATTGTTATTATCTGTTAATTTGATTAAGTATTTTAATTAGGTTTTTCTTTTTAGTTTTTTTTTAGATTCTAACCACTAACCCTGTTGTATATTAGATAGATTGCATTCATTGTATAATTTTCATATTTACTGTTTTTGTGTGTTTTTGTTTTCTGTAATTTTTGTTTCTTTTTGTTTGTTTTTATTTTTGTTTTTCTTTTTTCAGTATTTTTCTGCATTCTGCTGTCGTTGTATTGAGCTGATACAAACGATACGGCGCATCTGTTTTCACAGATACGGCGTATTGCGTTTAATTTTTATAAAATACAACGCGTTTAATAAATTCGAGTACGACGCATCTTTCCCCAAGATACGGCGTATTCTGTTTTTAATAAGAAATTTTTCTAAATCCTAACGCCATACGACGCATCTGTTTTAACAGATACGGCGTATTTTCTATTTAAATTAAAAACAGTTTTTCGAATTATTAAACAGAAGCGACGCATCGATCTTTATCGATACGGCGCATCTACTAAATCAAAAATCTTGTATTTTGAAACGTAACGAAAATACGGCGCATTAGCTTTTGTTAATACGACGCATTTAATTTTAATAAATATAATCGATTTTTGATAATTTAAACTTGATACGGCGCATTCTAATTCATAAGCGGTGTATCTGTTTTCTGAATAAAAGTCTGATTAAATTTTAACGTAATAAGATACGGCGTATCCAACTTTCTGGATACGGCGCATCGTCCGCAGATATCAGCCATTTTTATTCTTTATATTCGTTTCTAAATTCATTAATTTCTCTTCTAGCGAACAGATCCTACTGACGATTTTACCTATGATGACAGGTTTTGCTATGGAAGATATGTCAATGAACGGATATCTTGCTAAGGAACTTATGAAAGATAAGCACAATGAAAAGTCCCGCACCAAAAAGCCGTTAATTCTGGAAAGTGATGACGAGTGTGATAACTATGAAGTTAGCTTGAGCAAGTTCCCAGCATTAAGCATTACTAAAAGCTCAGAATTGGAAAAGGAACTCTTGCTTTCGGATTCATTCGAAAATTTCGATGCTATTACTTGCAACTTACCTACGATCGATGCTTTACTCAAATCCGTATCTCAAACCAACATGCCCTTCTACTCAGTGGAAGTTTATGAAGATGTCAACTTCAATGTACTCACGATTGATGCCGATTTATTTTCTTGGGAAACTCCTCTTGAAGCTACTTATATGGAATTCAAACGCTTATGCAATATTGAAGATGGGATATTCTCTTATGATTTACTAATGAGCTACACTGAAGATGAATTGTTACTCTTATGGCCTATCATTGAATCTAAAGGATTAACTTGGACGACTATCGAAGAAAAATATGGGAAATTCCAAATTGAATACATGAACTCAGCAAATGCAGTCAACAAATCGAGCAACAAAAGCTATGGTAGAGGAAATATCCAACCTATACAAACTTCTTATATGCCTTATTCCGAACAGTATTGGGGATTAGATAAAAGCAATCTGGATGATGAAAGAATTTATGCTGAATCGGATATACTGTTTCATAAAAAGTTGGTAAGGTTGATGGATATCTCTTTAGAAGAATGGCTTGAACTTAAATACGGTGATCCCAAATTTGCTCCTACAAATGAAGTCAAATGGATTGTGACCTCATGGTTGACACGAAGTTTTAAAGAACAATTTAATGAGTTCATGGAGATAAGGAGGAAAATGATTGGTAATACTAGCTTTGACGTTAACTACGATCCTAACAATGTTGATTTTTCAGATTGGTTAGCTAGTAAGTTCAATAACCATAAGATCATGGACTGAGCTACTAAAGATGTGTTATGGGTATATTGGATGAGAGGGGAAGATGAGGACGTAGAAAGCAACAATGGATCATCACATGACGATTCAACGATCGAGGAAGGCATTGAAGAATTGTTCAACATAGACATTGATGTGTTCAATTATGAGACACCCTTGTGCAAACAATTCAAAGAATTTAATTACCTTCTTCAAATCGACGCTGATGTGCTAACTGGAGATCTACCAGGATTCAAAACTTATGATGAGTTCAAAAACACCTGGTACTACGAATGGAATGACCAGATACTATGGGTCTGGGATAAACCATGGGAATTTGGGCATATTAATCACACTTGTAAACCTTTCCGTTTCAAGGATGGAAGTAGTGAATGGCTAACCTGTGATTGGAAGAATGATGGAACCTGCAATGGGGGAAGTATAATTGGAATGAAATGAGTTGGAAACGATGTATACTTTGAAGACTATGATTGGTATGAAAAAGTTGAAGACTCCCCACGTAGAGCAGAGGCTTTGCAAGAAAAAGGTAGAATCAAATACTTAAAAGAACTAAAGGGAGCATCGAATACTACTTTCTAGGAATGGGTGCATAGAAAATGTGATGATTACACAAGGCTTAATCGACGCTTACAATGGGAATTGAAAAGAAAGTGGGACGAGACTCAAGATTATTATCAATCCATTAACTTGGTTAATTATTATCCCTATGATAATAACGATGAGTCACGAGGAAAATTAATTGATGAACTTGATGACTATTTGAATAAGGATCCTTACTTCAAGTTTGTTGATAAAGACGAAGAAGAATTCATCGAGAGAAAATGTCGACTAATTGGGATCACTTATAATAACCCACCCATGATAATTTCTGAAAAATTTGAAGTCATCAAATACTCTTTGGGACCATATGAGGAATATGTTGCGACGAAGACCAAAGAATATATTAGATTAAGTCGAACGGAAGAAAATGTTGCGGAGCTATACGGTAACATCTTTCGGATGAAAGAAGAAGGATGGCACGTAACAAGAACAAAATAAGGAGCTGAACGTGATTCTAACTTGAAGACTCTGGAATAAAGACAAGTGCTGACCGGGAGACAACCCGAAGGAAAAAATTTTACTTTTCTGTTCTGTGTCGAGTCTATCAGACCTGCAGAAGATGCGACGCATCTCCATCATAAGATGCGATGCATCACCTGCACTGGTCATATCTTATTTCATTTTCTGCATTTTTATTTTTGACTTTAAAACTTTCTGTTAGTTTATTTAATGCGGCGCATCCCTGGTTAAGGATGCGACGCATCTTTTATTCTGATTCGTATTTATTCCAGGCTCGATACGGCGTATCTTCTTCCATAAGATACGGCGTATCGACTGACCTGATGATTTACAGTTTAATTTTTTAGGTTTTATGTTGTTTTTGTATGCTTGGATTAGATGATGAGATATTAGATGAATTTAGAGAAGAAGATGAAGAAGATGGGAGCTTGTTGTTATAGAGAGAGAGAGAGAGTGTAGACAAAAACAAAGAAAAATTAGATTAGAAAATGTGAAGCTCCAACCCTCTCCTTGTGTGGAGAGGGCTATATATAGTTCCTAATACTTGTGCCCCTAGTGGGCTGTGGGGTGAGCTGACAGTGGGGAAAGCCCCGACCCACTCCACAAATATATGTAACTACACTAATAATACTAATAATACAAATAGTACTAAACTACTATAAATAAGCCTACGAGCTATGTGAATGCTAAATAGATGCTCGGGGTGACCGAACCTTCATCAGAATATTTATATTCCTAACAATCTCCCTCTAAGGGAGGTCACCCCGGAAATAATAACTTGAATTCTAGCATTTTGACTTCTGAAGTTGTCTTCATAGCTCGTAGTCTTTGATTCTTCAACGTCTTTGATCATTGTGCTTTCAGCAGTGAACTTTTGATGACCTTTCCTTTGTCTTGGATGATTTTGAGTATTCTTCAAAAATATCATCCAACATGTATCTTCAAGCCATCTTTCAGTAGTATGTCTCCATGTGATGTGTAAATCTTTGAGCCGACATGCTCACACTATTTGGTGTCATGATCTTTAGCATCAGAGTTTGCAGGAGCCGTATTAAAGGTCTTTTAGGTTGATCATGACTTTGTTGAGTTTTAATGATGATGTAGTGTGAACATGTGGTAGAGGATTGGCATCTTTTCTGCAACCAGCTACAACTGCAACCAGCTACAGCATTTAACAGATACAACCGTCAGAAGTTCCTGCATACGACAGTTAGCAACAAATCGACCGGTACTTACAGGTTTGGACTTCGAAATTGTTAACAGCATAGTGTGAAAACTTTCTCTAATCCTCACCAAGACTGTTCCTAATCGAAAACCCACAGAGGGTTTTTTAAGATCGTACCGTAGCATATCAACGATTAGGTGAGTCGCTGGAGATCACTCCACGACTGTAGACCATTTGAAACCGCCGCGATCACTAAGCGTAATCCACAGGGAATTACCGAAGTGACCTGCTTTCAGGGCTGCTTGATGTTGACCCTGGCAGGAATTTCCATTCAATCATTGAGAATTACATTAATAAATTCTCTCATAAATGTTCTGGCAGATTGCTAAGATCTGCGTAGGACTCATGAGTTTACACCTAGTGTCCTTAATGTTGAACAACTAGTGTAGAAATAATTCGTGTTCCTATGAGATCTTATTATGAATCTCGTGGCTCTAGACTCTATAGTGCGTTTCGATTTAGTGAGCGGAGGCTGGAGAAGACTGCCACCTTTTCAATATCATCTAACTCGGAGTTAGAGAGACGATAGGAATGTATTGAACTCCGTGACAATTGAAACAAGGATCCTTTGAGGGACCTTGAGTGGCTAGGGAGGGTTGTGCAGCGTATCACTGGGTCCATGATACTTTGTCTTCAATGTCAGCAATCAACTAAGTGATTCTGACAGCATATGAATTGACCCGGTTTCTGCCTAAGTTTGTAAGGAGGGCTTCTTTCTTTTCACCTTTTATCTTTACAATTCTTTTACATTCTCACTACTAGAAAAAAGGCCTTTAATGACACATTTTTTATGACACACACAATATAATGACACGCAAAATCGTAAGTCATAAAAAAACTATCATAAATTGTAAAATCTGAAAGCTAGACGACAGGCATTTTTGTGTGTCATAAAATTCGTGTCATATCTCAAATTTTTTAAAAAACACGGACTTCCACCCTCACCCAACTCATTTCATTTTCACACTCATATCTCTAAAACACACACACGCAAAAAAAAATAACTCTCTCTCTCTAAAACACACAATCCGACAGCACCACCACCATCCGACGCACCACCACCATCCGACGCACCACCACCGGACTCCACCTCCACCAATACCACCGAAACTCGAAAAATAACCGATCGTATGTTAGTGTTTTGAGGTATTTTGATATATCTATGATTTTTGAACATTATTTTTGTAGATCTATAATATTTTTCGTTATTTATAGTTTTTTTTGTTCTTTTTTTGTAGATGTATAGATTTTTTTGTCGATCTATAATTTTTTTTTATAGATCTTAAACAAAGCCGCCTGCCTTTTCAAACAAAGTAATTTTTTTGTCATAGTTTTATAAATAAATGCTAATAAGGAATAAAATCAATAATTTTTTAGATAAGCGAACATTAATTAGCCTAACAGATTATATCTGTCTTTTTTTTTTTTCCAAGGGAAGATAGTGGATCTAGAGCTGCTGCTGCTGTTCTTGATGGCGTTATAGGAGGGACTAAAAGCAATAGCAAAGCCGCCTGCCTTTTCAAACAAAGTAAATCAACTTTTTCTTAAACATGACATGGATCTTAAGTAACTTGTCATAGTTTTAGGCGCTTATAAATAAGGAATAAAATCAATATTTTTTTAGATAAGCAAACATTAATTAGCCTAACATATGATTATTTTTTCAAGGGAAGATCGTGGATCTAGAGCTGCTGCTGCTGTTCTTGATGGCGTTATCGAAACAATAGCAAAGCCGCCTGCCTTTTCAAACCGTGCAGTCCGAAGCTATTGATGCTAGGTATAATTTTTTTTAGATGTTTATTAATATGTATAAGTTAGTTTTTATGCTATAATCACAAACAAACATATTAATGTTTATTAATATGTTTATTAATATTTTCATATAATTTTTTTTAGATGTTTATTAATATGAGAATTTTCTAAGTGTCTGAAGTTGCTGTCATCTTTAGTGCCTCCATATATTGATCAAAAGTCATCTTTAGTGTCTGAAGTTGATAATGTGATGATTATATGTTTGTTTGTGATTGTTAATAGGTAGTTGTTGTATATAACTTGGACTTATGTGATATATGTGCCTATAACTTTAGAATGAGGTCGAGAATAATGAAAAATGGGGATTAGATAGCATAAGCCATAAGTCATTGAGTTATATGTAACTTGTTTGGGGCGATTCACTGAATAATTTGGACGGCAGTGACTCGTTTAATGAGATTCATGTTAACTTATAGTATTGGGTTATTCGGGTACTTCACTTTAGTTTTCATGTTAGAGGTAAGTTATTTGGCTCTTATTTGGCTCAAGGTGTTTTAGATGAAGTCTGATTTTTCTAAAGAGAACATGCTCTCGGCGAATTAGATATAATCTGCAACGGACATTATTAGATTAAGGCAAAAGATTCGTCCTGGTTATTTATTCTAGCGTCCTTTTTCATATAATATTTGGAATGGGTTGGTGCTTCTGAAAATGAATTCTGAACATCTTATTTGAGTTATTTTTAAAGACGGGAATGGTGAGTTGCTTGTCTGTATGTTCTTATTGGAGTTGTATATATGTTAATGAATGGATACTTTTTATGGAAACAGGCATAACTGGTGACGGAAGATGCTTGTTTCGTTCTGTGGTGCATGGTGCTTGTTTGAGATCAGGATGATCTATTCCAAGTGAAAATGTTACTAAGGAACTTGCTGATGATCTCAGAGCCAAGGTTTTATATAACTACATCTTCACATTTTAAGTTTGAGATAATCCGTTTATAATGTTTGGATACAACAAAATGATTATATTTAGGGAATGGTCTTTGTTCCAAGGGACTAATTTCTTAATTATACCGTAAAAGAACTAATAACCAGATGGGTCATCTCAAGACTCAAATTTATTATAACTGATAGTAGAAATTAAAGGTTTAATTATCAAAACATATGAAAGCTATACAACAGAATGATATTCTGTGATATTTTCGTTTATAATTATCTAATTATATAGGATCAGTTTACGATTATCTTGCAACAAAACTGATTCTGATCATTGGGGTCTTACTAATGTTGTTGCTTTTAATGAAACTATACATCAACGTACCTGATAGGTTGTGAATGAGTTGATCAAGAGACGATCTGAAAGTGAATGGTAAGGTGAACCTTTGTATAGTAGTTAGTGTTCTCATCCGTTAAATAGAGCCAATGAAAAACAATTTAATCCGATTTTTATCACTTCTTGCAAATGAATGAGCAGACCATGTTTTTCAGGTTCCTTGAAGGTAGTTTCCAACTAAATATTACATATTGATTAAACAGTGAAGGCAGGAGAAGAAAATGGGTGTTTCCAACTCTTGTTCAGTCCCATACTTGTGAGGTAAATTTCAATCCACCATCTATTTAATTATTGGTTAGTTTTCGGGCACATGCATGTTCATACTGAAATTGTATGCAGGAAACTGAACAAATAATCAGACGTCGTGAGATGAAGATTGTTGGTCTATCACCGTATTGGTTTGATGCAGCTGAAGGCAGTGCGGTTTTGAACACAGTTAATATGAAATCAATGTTTCTTTTGACCGGACCAAATGGTGGCGGGAAATCAAGTCTGCTTCGCTCAATATGTGCAGCTGCACTACTTGGAGTACGCGGATTTATGGTACCTGCTGAGTCAGCATTGATTTAACTAGAATAACTAATTGATCAGCATTTGTGAATTTATTTGTATTATGAGATTATCTGTAGTTGTATGAAACGCATTGTTTTGATATATATGAAATGCTCTTTTTTTCTATTTGTGTATTTATTTGTATTATGAGATTATCTGTTATTTAATGTGGGGATATTATTAATTTTATAAAAAAAAAATTTTAAAAAAAATTTGAACCATGACACGCAAAAAATGGGTCATAAAATAGCGTCATAAAAGCGTGTCATAAAATTATGACGCGCGAAATGCGTGTCATAAAGCTTTATGACGGGTCGATCAATGACACCAAAAAGCGCGTCATCTGACCCCTTTTATGACACGCAATGCGCGTCATTAAAGGCCTTTTTTCTAGTAGTGTCTTCAACCCCTTCAGTGCTTACCGAGACTTCATTACTAGAACCTTGTTGGGTTAGTTCCAGTACTAGCTCCATCTCAGTCGGCACTCTTCCCTAATTCACATTTCTCCTTTTTTTAATCATACCTAAGGACTTCTACACTATCTAGTGGATTGTCCCTGGGTAGATACCTCCGGCTCTGGCGGGATCGTGGGAACTTGAACCTAACCTTACCATCCTTATAACTCCATGCATTAGATAAAATGGTCGGTCTTTGGTGTACTTCCACGATTGCCAAACCAAATCTTTGAAAAATCTCTCAAAGTGTTCATGATTAAGAAACACATTTTAGTAACACCTTGAGAGTTTTGAATTTTTCAAATGCTCCCCCTCAACACGTGCTCAAGTGTTTTAATTATAAATTTGCACATGTCGGGTGAAGCTCGCACTTTTGAATTGATTGATTTTTCAAGAACATGATCATCGCGAGACACGCTTACATCACTAGTAAACTAGCTTGAAATTATTACCCGTCCAGATCACATTCAAGGAAAGTCGCTCGAAATCGGTACATTCTACTCAGACACGTCCTTTGCGAGACACGCTTACATCACCAGATAAACTGGCTTGAAATTATTACCCGTCCAGGACATGTCCTTTCGACTACTGACTTTAGCTATCGTCAATTCATTGGTGAAGTCTGAGCCTTGCTCACATAAGATGCATGCCAAATCCTTTGCTCCCCCTCAATAAGTGCATTGGTATACAAAAGAGTTTAGCACTTACTAGAGAGCTTACTTTCACATCCAAAACATTTTGCTCCCCCTCAATATGTGCATTGATATACAAAATGGTTTAGCACATACGGGAGAGCTTACTTTCATGTCCAAAACATCACATTTTATCAGATTTCATATTTAAATCACATTCTCTCCCCCGATCAAAAATTTCAAACCATTTGAGATTTGTGATCCCAATTGATTTAAATAAGTTAGAAAAATGTGGGAGAAAATGTGTCCGATTTAATATTTTCTGATAATGGAACATACTATGCTCCCCCTTAAACTAAGAGGGAGATTCACTGCTTATTATGCACAATTCGACAATTATGACACAAATGATATTGACCTTTTTGCGCAGATGATGTAATCACCCGCTTTTCTGAGTTAGTCGTCAACATCAATTATCCATCCACCAACAAATCTTTCGCAAATGTCGTTGATCCCCACTTGGCGAGACCAAAATAGATGAATGGTGGTGGCGGTGGTGAAAGTGTTGTTGTTGTTGTTGTTGTTGTTGTTGTTGTTGTTGTTGCCGACGTTGTTGTTGAGGTGAATTTCGAGCCAATCAATAGAGTTTGAACGTCTGATCAAATGGTTAGAATGGGAACTGGCACATTCATTTTGGCTATGGAATCTGCATAAGAATATCAACACAGATATACATACATACAGATACACTATTCCTTAATAGCTACCCTTCAGCAGCTTGCCACATTATAATACCAAATTCATTTAATCAAACCACAGTCATGAAATACGTCAAACTACTATCTAGCATGAAGAGCAATCAGCAATCATGAACATGGCAATTCACTCATATTTCATGATTCAATTCAGGACCTTAGGGACAAGATTCTAACATGATAACTATATACCTAAGCGAATCCTGAGAACATATGCACTATATCAACAACAATTAAGCCGCAATCGACTAACAAATGTCAAACAACATTTGAAACTCATTCATTCAGATCATACAAATGTCAGTGGAGTATTCAAGAACATCAAACACGATGGGTTTTCTAACTTCTTTTAGATTTTGAGTTTTAAAGTATTTGGGGATTAAACGAGGATTCCAAAGTAACACAAATGAACCTTCTAGATATATAAAGCTAGGAAACTATAAGCACATTGCACATAATGTCCTAAACTTTCTAGCAATTAACACATTTGGCCATTTGATATAAGTTTTAGTAAGATCCTCTTCAACTAATACCCCATTAACTGCAAAACCTTTTCTAACAATTATGAGTTAACCAAGAAACCCGTTTGATGAAATAAAATTTGAAATCACTCTCCCCCTCAATCATTGACCCATATTCTAGTTAAAGGGCTATAGTCATTGATTGAGTGACAAATTTTATGCACAATCCAAGTCTAAAAGAATTTCAAACAACACGTAACCACCAAGTGTCTCACAAATAGTTTTCAGAAGAATCATAGAAAGAAAACTATTTGCATACAAAGAAGATTTCTCTTCTTTTACAAGAAATGATGCACTGAAACGTACATCAAATCAGGGATGCACGGATATGAAGTAATCCATGCCCGGATGAACTTCACCCGTTGTTAGGAACAGCCGTCTTTTAGCCAACGTGCTTTCCTCATTTTGAAGCGCGGGTTGCTATCTAAAGTAATAGCAAGCCATTTAGACATGTTTTAACCATCCATTTTAACTTCTGCTCGAGCTTCATTTAAAGACCCGTGCCATTATTGAATGACATTTCTAAGTCCGTAAATGTTATCGATAAACAGAAGACATGCCTAGGTGAAGCTATTTTTGGTATTTTTTTTTTATTTTTTATTTTTTTTTTTTTTTACGATTCTCTATTTACAATTAGCATGATTTTTTATATTTTTCTATTTACAGTATGGTATAAGATACGTACAAAATATGTTACTCAGTTTAAGACGATGATGACATGAATACCGAAATGAGGATACGTTCAGCATGTGGTAGAAATCTGAAGTCAACATCTCTTAAACTTTCACCACCAAAGCTTTCAAGGCTCCAAAATAATCGTCTGAGCTTGAGCCTTCTTAATGTGAAGCTTTGATAGCTTCCCCCCAAACCGACAATCTTCCTTTTGAGCAGTTTCAAAGCTCTCTTTCGAGCTTACGAAAGGTAAGTGTACCGCGAAAACCGTAGCAAACCCCATTAAAAATTGCTGCTCCTTTAAAGAATAACCATCGAGATTCTCCGATCGGGGGACCATCACATAAATCAGCAACGAATCATCTCACACTTAAATTAACCTTCTCACATTTTTTCCTCGCTGAAGTCTGAAGTAACGCATACCAACGCATACCAACAGTATCCAGAGACCACTTCCCCCAAGTAATTGAAGAGATGCAGCCAGTCTCGATATATGAAGCCCAAAAACCCGAAGTACACACTCAATCCCATTAATGAAGTCGACAAAGCATCATCAAGATTAATTAAGACCCGAAAATCCCCTTATCTCCTTTCAGGACATTGCAGATGAGAATTGTTACACCACATTCAGCTAAGTCCCGAGTGTAAGCAATTTATCCCGTATGTAGTCGACATGATAACACCAAGACAGTACCATAACAGCTACTGAGTACCGGATGTACACATTTCCTTCAGTAGGATACCGACTAACCATAGGAACCATCATACAATTGTGTGCCTCTTTTATCATCATAAACTGACATTCTCTTCCCACATGTAGTTGGAATGATACACCAGAAGGAACAAGTTAGAGCACTGATTTTCTCTGCGGTTATGACATTTGTCTTCCCGGAATAATCTTCAATTGAGAAGAAGTATAAAGCTCATCATGTGTACTCATTGTGCATTCAGATGTATGTCTCCTTCCCCCTTGCTAGTTTTGATACCTCAGAATCAGCAACACATTTTAGGAACATATTCTTGAAATATTGTGAGAAGAACAAATTAGGCTCAAGTAGATCAAGTGAGAATCAACCGCTGCCGAACCCATCTCTGACTATCTTTATCAACCCTTAACTAGGCTATTCAAAGTGATAACTGATGAAGAAAACCCGATGATGCGTGGTTTTGCGACCTTACAACAGGTTTTACCTCTCGAGGGATCTCAAGAGGCTTGCAATCCCCACCAGGCAGTGTACCTGACCGATGTAGTATAGTGTAGTGGCAAGTACCGGGGGATTGATCGTTCTCTAGGGGAATAGTGTCATTAGGATTGAAAAACTACTCAAATAGGTCTAAGGGTGAGGGAAGATTCTTTTTGTATTTTTTTTATGTTTTTATAAAAGCATGTAAAATCTCGGGTTTGAAGGAGTGGGCAGAATTAGTTGCTAGTCAACTAACCCAAATAACTACAATTGCAAATAAAATAAAATAACTAAAAATAAAAAGGTTGTGGAACTTATATGGAGAGAAATGTGTTTACTTAGATTTCCTTACTCCCTAACTATTTTTTACCGGTTGATTAGTGTGTATTAATTGCGTGGATGACGGGTGTATTCCTTAATACCAATCGGGGGGTGGCGTACGTACTTCCCCAACTCTACAAGCTCCTACTTCACTCCTATGTCGAGCCGGCTAAGAAGCTCCTAACATGGGATCACTAGAATTCGCTCATGCATTAAATACAACCAATTAACCTTAGTACGCATTGGTTCATGTTTCTTAAGACGTTCAAGCAAGTTACCGTATAGGAGGTTAGCCAGTTTTCTTAAGCCTAACATCGATAAACAATCATCCAATACAATTAATAACACACCAACAACCAATAATCAATAGTTAGGTTTCATTATATCTAAGCAAACACAAGATAAATCTAGCCTAGCATGTTAAATAAAAGACAAGAACAAGATATAATCAAACAACACATAGACATATTGAATGATTAATTGATTACTTATCTTCAATTGAACATGGGAGATCCAAGGGTATAAAACCCTTAAAAATGGCAGAAAAATCGTCTTTGGGTTTCTCCTCACAAAGTTGCACACTAATGACTAAAAATTATGAAAATATATATATAGGAAATCAGATCTGACGGCGTCACGTTATAGAGCTGACGCCGTCACCTCGCCGCGGTTAGGGTTTCTTGATGGCCTTCTTGACGCCGTCCCCTTTTAATCCCCCAAAATCCTCTCTGGCGCGTCAAGGGTTGACGCCGTCAGGCTTGGGCTTGACGCTGTCAAAGGTACTATTCCAGCAGATTTTGAGATTTTGTCGTTTTCTTCACTTTTATGCTCCAAAAACGTCCAAAATGCTTCCTTTTCCAGATTTCTTCTCCAAAGTACCTAAAATGACAAAAGGAACGATTTAGGGCAATATTTGATCAAATAAATACGATTTAGGGCTTAAATGACCCCCTAAAAGCGGTACACTTTTTGCTTCATCATATACCCTTACACTTGAGATTTGCTTGTCCTCAAGCAAATGCGCTTTTATTCTAATCAAAATACAAGTTAGGGGTCATTTAACGCTAATATAAAAGTAATTACAACAAATAGTCATTCCACTTTAATCATAATAAGCACGGAGATTACAGACTAGCACCTCACAAGTAGTGTTTAGATACTCACATCTCTCAGGTGTCATAAAAGTATATCTCATAAATGAAAATGGATAATATCTCTCACTACCTGTCATAGCAAATAGATTACCATAGGCTTGGGAAAGGATCAAAAACCTCCTCCACTAGGCGTAAGCACCTAAGATAAACTATCAAAGAGGGCTTTTAAACGGGTTATAACATTAGGTGTAGGGATATGATAAACACGGTTTTGTTGGATAAAGGATATTTTACTGGTGGCGAGTTAAAGATCTTGATTAATTACATGTACAATATGGCGTTGCTAAGCCAAGATTAGACTCGACTTAAGCTAATGAAAAAATAACAAAAATATAAAATAAACATAAAATGAAACGGGATGGTAGTCCGTATGTTTTTTCTACTTTTTTTTTTTTTTTTTTTTTTTTTTTTTTTTTTTTTTTTTTTTATTGCATACACTCTTACCCTACCATCCAAAATAATACATCGCAGGGGGGTTGTATCCCCCTTACACTTGAACTTTTACATAACTTTACAATTAACTATTCTAATGACTCGAATTAAGATAATCGAAACACTTGGAGTACTTTTAAAATATTTAGCACATATGAGGGTAATAATGTTGTTCTTCCCCATTACTCCATTACACTAGTACTTTACCCATGAGTCCCAATCGTCCCAAAACAATATGTACAAGGATATGACTCGACTTAGCAACCATGTAATCAATTAGATAATTAACTTGGGGTTTAAACAAATGTTGTCACAATAATGCACTAAAAATGAGTGCATACAAGGTAGGCTAAGGCGATTTGGGTGTACATTTAAGTGGGGTGTAAACAAATTCTTACTTTAAGTAAAATGCTTAAAGTTAGAAACGAAAAGATAGGCTCTGAGGGGTGTACTAGGGGTATCGTGTACTAAAAATGAGTACAACGCAAAGGGTGTGGGAGAATTACTTGACCAATGTAGCCAATGTAATTATAACAAAAACACAGGTGTAAAACAATGGGTTAATCCTAATGCCTCTTATCATGTAGTAAATCTAACTACACGAATGTATTCTCACTTGTGGCCTTGGAATGGTCCTAACGCAAGTTCTAGAATCTAAGTGCTACCGGTACACACATCATAGCATAAATGCTTTTCCTACCAATTCTAGGGGCGAACCTCACATATTTGGGGGTGGAAAATTTTTTAGTGGTACGGTTTTGTGCTAGTCATATAACTCCTATCCGTGAGACGCTCATTAAGACCAAAGTTTCACTCCTATATGTTGTAAAAAATTTAAATTTGGCACTAAAATTGCCTTAACAGGTATTTTTCTCAGTTTTATTACACATCTACCATTAAACAAACGAAAAATCAAGCGTAATAGCATTCTCAAAAGTATCGTACTTTACCCCCCCCCCCCCCCTTACACTTAAGATAAACATTGTCCCCAATGTTCAAATAACAAGATGTAAAAGTAAATAAGGTAAAAGAATGAAATCAAATACTCCCCTGATTCGCTCGGTGGATAAAGAGGTAACATGGTTAGATCTTCTTCCAAGGTAATGTTGAAGCTTCAAGATTAAAGCATTGCCAAAAGCTAGATTCCACATACATCTCCTTGTCCAAAATAACCTGTTAAACCTGAGAAAACAAACACGAAAACCTGCATAACATCGGCGGGATAAATCTGTATAAGGATATAATGCTTGTGGAATGATTATTTTGCAGATTCCTGGAGTTTATAAGGTAGAGATTTAATAAAGCATTTTATGATTCCGGAAGAAAAACAAAACTTTCAAAAATTTCAGAAAATTGAAACCTGACGCCGTCAGGTTGTAAAGCCTGACGCCGTCAGAAATGATCTGACAGATTTTTCATGTTAAGTTTCCGGAAAATTTCTGGAAAAACCTATACCTTACTTCCTGGAATTCCTGCAAAATATCATTATGACTCAATACAAGCATTTGACTCAAACAATTACTAATATGTATGTTAATTTATTATTGTTATGATTCATGTTCATTTGTTCTAATAAACCGATTTGGATTTCCCTTACACTTAACTTTTGCAAAATACCTTTATATGTAGTTAAGACGAAGTTAAAAACAAGATAAAGCATTTTCACAATTTAGTTTCGAACATGAATCAATAATAATAAAAATTAAGCATACATACGGAAGCAAATAAAATCAAACAAACAAATAAATAAACACACAAAGCAAATAAAGCTTGGGTTGCCTCCCAAGAAGCGCTTTTCTTTATTAACGAGTCTTGTAGCTAGACTCAAAGCCAGGCTTATCTAGTGTCGCTTATGCTCACGTATCCGAGTGTGAGCCATCTAATTGTTGCCTCATCTTTCTTGTATTCATCATTCAGCTCAAGACATCCATGATAATATCTCTTATTTTTCTCATGTGGATATTTGAGCCCCTTTTTCTTATCATTCTCACTTAACAAGTCAATAGGCACAAGTCTATTGCAAGATTCAATGGACAAGTTCTTAAACCTAGGATGTGATCGGGGCATTTGGTAAACTAAATCTTCATCCCCATCCGAGAATGTAATTAACCCGTCCACAAGTTTTTCGTCAAGGTTGGTCAACCTTTTGAAGGGTTCTCCAAAAATGACTTGGGTTAATTTGTTATCAATAAATTCTCCTAAGTTCTCCATAACCATAAAATCAACCAAATACACAAAACTTCCCACGAATACGTGTAGTGGCTTAATCCTAGCAACAATTTTATCTCCTTGATATTCTAGCTCATCTACCATGATTTTATTATAATTAGCGCGAGAGATAATGTTCATAGGCAAAGATGAGTTAATATAAGCATGAAAACTATGATAACCAATTTTACATGGAAATTGCATGTTAAAGAGGCTATCCTTTTCGATCTTAGTCCTAGGGTCAACATACTTAAAGGGATCAATTTCCTCTTTTCTCCATTCCTCGTTAACTACTTCTCCATTACCAGCATCCTCATTGGAGTCAGAGTCGTAAAATGGACTAACTGCATAGTCATTCTCATGGTCAGACTCCTCTATCTCAGAATTGTTACCAAAGTGGTGGTCGGGTGAAAGGTTGTTGTTTCTACGATGGGGGCGGGAACGGGTAGTTGGAAGTTTGCACGGCGGAAAATACGAATAACAGGGATCAAGCGATCACTATTACTCATGAGGTAGGTGGAAGGTGTCACAAACAAAGGTACAAAGAAATAAGATAGACTAAAGAAAACCTAGAAAAATAAAAATAAAAATCTCACAAGAAAGGAATCTAGTGAGTAGACCTAATAAAATAAAAATTCAACCTAAACAATAACTATTCCCCGGCAGCGGCGCCAAAAACTTGATGCGTGGTTTTGCGACCTTACAACAGGTTTTACCTCTCGAGGGATCTCAAGAGGCTTGCAATCCCCAACAGGCAGTGTACCTGACCGATGTAGTATAGTGTAGTGGCAAGTACCGGGGGATTGATCGTTCTCTAGGGGAATAGTGTCGTTAGGATTGAAAAACTACTCTAATAGGTCTAAGGGTGAGGGAAGATTCTTTTTGTATTTTTTTTATGTTTTTATAAAAGCAAGTAAAATCTCGGGTTTGAAGGAGTGGGCGGAATTAGTTGCTAGTCAACTAACCCAAATAACTACAATTGCAAATAAAATAAAATAACTGAAAATAAAAAGGTTGTGGAACTTATATGGAGAGAAATGTGTTTACTTAGATTTCCTTACTCCCTAACTATTTTTTACCGGTTGATTAGTGTGTATTAATTGCGTGGATGACGGGTGTATTCCTTAATACCAATCGTGGGGTGGCGTACGTACTTCCCCAACTCTACAAGCTCCTACTTCACTCCTATGTCGAGCCGGCTAAGAAGCTCCTAACATGGGATCACTAGAATTCGCTCATGCATTAAATACAACCAATTAACCTTAGTACGCATTGGTTCATGTTTCTTAAGACGTTCAAGCAAGTTACCGTATAGGAGGTTAGCCAGTTTTCTTAAGCCTAACATCGATAAACAATCATCCAATACAATTAATAACACACCAACAACCAATAATCAATAGTTAGGTTTCATTAGATCTAAGAAAACACAAGATAAATCTAGCCTAGCATGTTAAATAAAAGACAAGAACAAGATATAATCAAACAACACATAGACATATTGAATGATTAATTGATTACTTATCTTCAATTGAACATGGGAGATCCAAGGGTATAAAACCCTTAAAAATGGCAGAAAAATCGTCTTAGGGTTTCTCCTCACAAAGTTGCACACTAATGACTAAAAATTATGAAAATATATATAGGAAATCAGATCTGACGGCGTCAGGTTATAGAGCTGACGCCGTCACCTCGCCGCGGTTAGGGTTTCTTGATGGCCTTCTTGACGCCGTCCCCTTTTAATCTCTCAAAATCCTCTCTGGCGCGTCAAGGGTTGACGCCATCAGGCTTGGGCTTGACGCTGTCAAAGGTACTATTCCAGCAGATTTTGAGACTTTGTCGTTTTCTTCACTTTTATACTCCAAAAACGTCCAAAATGCTTCCTTTTCCAGATTTCTTCTCCAAAGTACCTAAAATGACAAAAGGAACGATTTAGGGAAATATTTGATCAAATAAATACGATTTAGGGCTTAAATGACCCCCTAAAAGCGGTACACTTTTCGCTTCATCACCCGATATACCAAACTTGAACCTGAAGATAGAATTCCCCATTCTTGTGACTTACGCTTGCACTAATGTTGGAAGAATGGTGTCTCGAATTAGTACTCCAAGCAAATCTCTAAGTACTCAATACCCAACCAAGGTATGAGACATTAACACCTCTTATGATTATCCACAACGTCATCGGCGTGTGTCACTGAGTACTACAACATAACTCCTTTAAGTGATAGTTACCCCGACTGCTGGTAACTAGATAACCTAAGTCTACAACTTAAATCTTAAGCACGAGCAAGTTATCATTGAAGGTCATGCATCCAACCAACCCCGACTTCAAGATAGGATAAGATCACGCCTTTAAGGAAGTCAACTTCAATCTCGAATAAGTGATACCTGATCAATTCCATGGTCACAATTAGATGCCCAACACAAGTGAGTGAACCAACAACCAAATGTGCATCGAATCACTTATTCACACTTCTCCCCCTCAAAGATTGCATAGGAGGATGCCATCTTTGATTGAACAAGTGCATCATCAAGATTAATTAAGAACCGAAAATCCCCTTATCTCCTTTCAGGACATTGCAGATGAGAATTGTTACACCACATTCAGCTAAGTCCCGAGTGTAAGCAATTTATCCCGTATGTAGTCGACATGATAACACCAAGACAGTACCATAACAGCTACTGAGTACCGGATGTACACATTTCCTTCAGTAGGATACCGACTAACCATAGGAACCATCATACAATTGTGTGCCTCTTTTATCATCATAAACTGACATTCTCTTCCCACACGTAGTTGGAATGATACACCAGAAGGAACAAGTTAGAGCACTGATTTTCTCTGCGGTTATGAAATTTGTCTTCCCGAAATAATCTTCAATTGAGAAGAAGTATAAAGCTCATCATGTGTACTCATTGTGCATTCAGATGTATGTCTCCTTCCCCCTTGCTGGTTTTGATACCTCAGAATCAGCAACACATTTTAGGAACATATTCTTGAAATATTGTGAGAAGAACAAATTAGGCTCAAGTAGATCAAGTGAGAATTAACCGCTGCCGAACCCGTCTCTGACTATCTTTATCAACCCTTAAGTAGGCTATTCGAAGTGATAACTGATGGAGCAAACCCGATATACCAAACTTGAACCTGAAGATAGAATTCCCCATTCTTGTGACTTACGCTTGCACTAATGTTGGAAGAATGGTGTCTCGAATTAGTACTCCAAGCAAATCTCTAAGTACTCAATACCCAACCAAGGTATGAGACATTAACACCTCTTACGATTATCCACAACGTCATCGGCGTGTGTCACTGAGTACTACAACGTAACTCCTTTAAGTGATAGTTACCCCGACTGTTGGTAACTAGATAACCTAAGTCTTCAACTTAAATCTTAAGCACGAGCAAGTTATCATTGAAGGTCATGCATCCAACCAACCCCGACTTCAAGATAGGATAAGATCACGCCTTTGAGGAAGTCAACTTCAATCTCGAATAAGTGATACCTGATCAATTCCATGGTCACAATTAGATGCCCAACACAAGTGAGTGAACCAACAACCAAATGTGCATCGAATCACTTGTTCACACTTCTCCCCCTCAAAGATTGCATAGGAGGATGCCATCTTTGATTGAACAAGTTCATATGAGGTTGATCCACTGTTCACACTTCTCCCCCTCAAAGATTGCATACGAGGATGCAATTTTTGATCGAATGAATAAACGTCCAATCTGTGATGGAAGTAGATCCACTGGATGTCTGAACGAGCATGGAGCAAGTATGAAGCCTTTTAATGAGAATAGTCAGAAACAAGAAGAGTCGTATGACCATTTCGCAAATCTCAATCACCATGTAGTTTATTCACCCTTCTCCCCCTCAAAAATTGCATATGACGACCAACTGCCATTTTTGATAGAGCAGGTGAATAAGAATATACTCCAATGTACGTTTATCCCCTTTGGTGACTGAATGAGCATTTGAAGAACATGAAGCTTGATGAGAATGGTCATAAATAAGAAGATTCCTCTTCTTCCGAAGATAAAGCGCACTCAAGCGTACGCCTTTCTTTTCTTTGATGAACGGGGCCTGAAGAGATGTCAGCAGACGCCATAGTCGATGAAGAACGAGGCCTGCACTGATGTGTACAGACGTCATAGTCGTTGATGTTCATCAAGCTTGAATTGTTTGAACCCCTACATCATGAGATATCACTCTTTTTGGCACCCAAACTCTGAGTCTTTCCTTAATACGAGGCCTGAACGATGTACCTGCACTTAAGTAAAGACTTCCTGCATTGACATTAAGAGTTTGTTTGCATTTATATGGGTTAGTGATATCAGAATTTAGACCATTTGGGGTTTCACTGTCAACCTTGGTTTCGCACTTAGTGAACATCTTTCGAATAGGTATCCATCTAAGACCAACTATCTTAAAAATTCTACCCGTCGGTATCCATCTAAGGCAAGATCTAGGAGTGTTTGGTTTCTCATGTACAGTGGAAGACTTGTTTAGAGAAGACCTTTGTTCTGCATCAATCTTCCTACCAGGTTTCTGAGTATAACCCTTTGGTTTTACGGGCTTATTGTTTTTCTAGTCTTAGATGATTGAACCTTAGCACGTGCATTCACTTCCTTCAGGAGTTTTGTTATACATTCATCATGGGTTGCATTAAAAACACATTTATGACAATTTGAGCAAACAAAGTGTTTGGAGTCAGAGAAATATCTAGGTTTCTTGGAGTGATCTGATACATGAATTGCCTTAATTGGCACGCAACTACTCTTAGAAACAGGCAAATTCCTATTCTTTTCATGTGTGGTTTTCTTAGCATCCACTAGGATTTGATTCTGAACAATGTCTTTACGTCTAACATGTTCCTTTGGTGTCACAAGTGACACACGCGTTGAACTAATCCTAGAAGAACTAGATGCACTCATGTGATGTGGTTTTGCAACAGCATATTCCTTTTCACTAGGTCTAGACTGTGAAGTGACTGGTTTTGACAAAACTTTTTCCGCATCAACTTGGGAGGCAAACCGTGTGTTTGAAACTTTTGGTCGTTCAGATCTAAACGCAGTCAGTTGTCTAACAACTGATTGGTTCCTAAGTGGTGGTTTCCCCAAGATTGATGGTTTTGCAAACTTAGTGTTCACACCATTTTCGTTCAATTTTCTCAACTCGTTTTTCAACGATGCAATCGCAAAACCCTTTTCCTGAAGTTGAGCTTTGAATTCATCAATTTTGGCAATCAAAGAGGTTGTCTGTTCTACAATCTTAGATTTTGTTTCTTTGATTGAGTCACACAAGTTTTTACATTGCATTTTTAAAGCCTCATTTTCGGTAAGTAATTCAGCCACATTAGTGTCATGTTTAGTCTTAACTTCATTGCACATGTCATGCATATCAGCCAATCTATTTTTCAGGTTTTTGATTGTTAAGTTTTTGGCTTCTAACTGAGTTTTCAAATCGTTTATCATAAAAAATTCACGGAATTCAGGAAATTCCGGATTTTTACATGGTAGTTTAGTTTGAAGACTTTCTTCCTTTTGTTGTATTGAGATTTCAAGATCAATACAATGTTTTTCAAGTTTTAAAAATCTGTTTGAAAGTTCATCATAAACTTCTTTTTCAACCATATCATTTGATTTGAAAGACTCAACCGTAAGCGAAGAACTTGACGCATCATTATTTTCAGCATCCTGATCAATTTCTCCCCCCTTATGATTCATATTTGTTGAATCAGAGGTGATATTGCTATCAGTCTTTTCCAATAGATATGAATCATAAGTTGGTATAATTTGATCAGTATGTTGTTGTTCATTAGAAAGAACATTATGTTGATCAGACAGATGTACCTCAGCAGACAGTACTTGATGATTTTCTGGTTTGAGAGCTGCATCCACACACAGTGAGATATCAACTCCTGAGCTGTTATTATCATCATGCTTGTCTAATTCTGTCCCATTTCCTATAAGTTGAGCCCTTTCATTAATGAACCCCTTAACATTACTCAGAAATTGTAGTAATGTCCTTCTGAACACGTCAACCTCGAATCCAGTGTGTTTAGCAAAACACCCTTTTGTCATTTGACTGTCATAATCATAGTCCGCAGTGTATTGCGAATCAATGAACACCTGGAGTTGGTTGTTCATCACACCCAAAGCAGCTCTGGATCTTGCTTCAGATAATTCTTCTTTGTCGAGTTGTTGTTCAAGTTGATCCAAATATAGAGTCATTTTGACTGTGAAATCATGAACATTTTGACCAAAGAGTGTTGCGAAAGCCCGTGTGTAACCCATCACGTATTCAGGTTTATTAAACAGAACCTTGAGATGTGAATGAAGTAATCGAAAACATTCAATGCAGCTTTCCTTTGCATTAGGCGACATTAGTGACTGAATCAACTCTTTCACTTGCGAATTTTGGCTCGAAGATTCCACATTAGTAACATCAGAATCACACACGTTTATTTGTTGTACAAGGTTGGAATTCATTTGTTTATCATACGTATCGTACAACTTGAGTACCTCAGATATGAAGGAATCTGAAGTAGTAGACATGATGTAAACGTGCACGGGATTTTACAATTCAATGATTTAAACCGAGAAATAGATTCTTTCGCGGGATTATACAAAAATCAAGAATAAACCATGAAATGATAATGGTTACTTGACTGTGTTATGATAATGATTCGGGTCAGCTTGAAAGGGTTTAGGTGAATCCAAATGCCCACCGTAGTTATATCCAATAAACCCGAAAATATCTAATAACTAGCACGGTAGTTATATCAACGAGCCCGAAAAATCTTACCCAAAATTAAAATTAATCTCGGATAATTGAAGCACAATCAAAGACCGTGATCCATAGGTTATACCACAATACTTAAAAAATAACCTCACAATGATTACTTGTGATCACAAGCCAATACAATTCACCCCAGATAAAAATTTAAACCAAAACAAAAATTAAATCGTCCTTGAGATTGCACCCTAGAACTTCAGCCAAAACAACACAAAAGATAAAATTGTCCTTGTGATAACTGTCCACAGCCCAACTCAACAAACAAAATCGTCCAAATGTTTTATCAGCCCACACATTAAATCACACGGCCCAAAAAGAATACAATCCGAGCCCAAACCAAATCCGGTTAACACTTAAACCCAAATATTTATATGTATAATAACTACACAAATCACACTTATCCCCCACTTATCCCTAAATCATAAGAACCCTAATAAAAGAACACGCAGCCACCCACTAATAACCTCCTCAATCCTTTTTCATTTCTTAACCACAATCAAACGTGGCAGAGGTATGAAGTGCAACCACAGATCAAACACCATAGAAGTATTGGATGTAGAAAAGAAAAATTCGTCCTTTGTGATTGACTTTGTTGTTTACACGAGCAAAGGCACCCACGACTTACCAATAACTTCCCGATCTAAATATGGTTCTCAGGTAGAGTTCTTGTTGTGCTCAGTTTATATCAAACCGAGAAAAAGAGAGGGCGAAACACACAAGTTTTTGTTCTTTTCTTTTATTTTCGGATGGAGTGATCTCGTTGATGTCCGGATGAGATGAGACAATGGTATGATTTAGGTTAGATGTTAAGTTGATAGTTGATATTGATGTTGAAAGAAAAAAAACTTTGTTGTTGTAGTTAAGTTTATCTTTTGAAAGGATTTGTTGTTGAATCTAATGATTTGTTGTGATTTGATATTGTTATTGTTTAAAGTAGAATCGGACTGATATGGGTTTGTTTTATACTATGTTGTAACTTCTTGTTTGTTTAAGATCTGCTGTACGATTAAGAGTTGTGTTCAAACCGTTACAATGAACAACCCGCTGCTATGAACCGACCAATCAAACTGCAACCACTAGATCACACAACCAAGCCGCTGGATTACAAAACCGCTGTCACCTGTAAAAACCGCTAGCAATAAACCCGCTACTAATTAAAAAAATATATCAAGCCGCTAGCAATTCTTGAGTCAGACTAGTCAAACAGCCAGTCGCTTTCACCTTTTGTCTTGTTTACCAGTATAAGCAAAAAAGACAAACCGCTGGTTCAAAAGTCCTTTTGTCCAGTTTACCCGTTTAAGTAAAAACCAACAAACAGCTGGCAACGAATCAGGTCACAACAACAACAACAACAAAAAAACAACCAAACCGCTAGCAAGAAATGACTGTCAAAACAGCTACCAAGAATAGACCCACCGCTTGACAAGAATGCACTTACAATTCACAAATAAGCCACAGAAAACTATGAGATGAGAAAAACAAAATGTTCTTGAGACAGTCAACACATAAACTAAAGCACACTCCAAAAGTTGAAGCCCAGTTGGATTTGTTTAAATCAGTGACTCATAAACGAAGAAAGAGAAAGAAAAAAAATTGTTCTTGAAAACTAGCAAGCCAAACCGAGGACAATAAGCTAGCAAAGGGTTCTTGACTTGTGAACATGCAAGAAATGGAACGAGCACAAGATTAGCCTCAAATCGTTATATGAGGTATAAACTTCCAAAATAGTGTTCAAACAAACCATACAAAGAAATACACCACACCTTACAGTCAAAGCATTTAATCTTTATCAAACCTTCAAACCTTTTGGATGCAACAACAGTCAAAGCCCAAAATGAGTGTAACTGTCAAAGCCCAATGTGATTCGAACCATGAACTACCTAACAGTTTTTCCTGGAGTGGTGTTCGAATAGAAAAAAAATAAAAGCAAGAAAAATATAGACCACAAATCCAAGCACACACAATCAATAGAACCTAACCATGGATCTTGATACCAATTGTTGTTTTTGTATGCTTGGATTAGATGATGAGATATTAGATGAATTTAGAGAAGAAGATGAAGAAGATGGGAGCTTGTTGTTATAGAGAGAGAGAGTGTAGACAAAAACAAAGAAAAATTAGATTAGAAAATGTGAAGCTCCAACCCTCTCCTTGTGTGGAGAGGGATATATATAGTCCCTAATACTTGTGCCCCTAGTGGGCTGTGGGGTGAGCTGACAGTGGGGAAAGCCCCGACCCACTCCACAAATATATGTAACTACACTAATAATACTAATAATACAAATAGTACTAAACTACTATAAATAAGCCTACGAGCTATGTGAATGCTAAATAGATGCTCGGGGTGACCGAACCTTCATCAGAATATTTATATTCCTAACATTTTATTTTTACTAACTACTAATGTATTATGCAAGTTTGAACCTTCTTAACTCAGGTGTGTTAAAGCCTAAATGGTATTATAGATTCCTGTATTTTTGTGGATACCTCATTTATGAAGCTTAAACGTTCTCATCCACAAGAAGTTGATTTTTGCACTTATACGAATAATGGAGGATCATACCGAGCAAATCTCAGGGGAGTTTTTCTGTTCTAATTCTTTTATTTTCCAGTTTTTAACCTTTGACACAAACAACGAGGACGTTGTTTAACTTAAGTGGGGGGATGGAGAATTAGAACACTTACTTGTCCTAAACTTTTTCAAAATATGCTTAAAATGCGCTTAATATATCAAAATTTAAATTTTTTTTAGCATGTTTTTGTTTAAAGTCTAAATTATATAAACCGCACACATAACTCTATTCTTTCAAAAATATTAAAACTTTAGTGTGACGGTGACTTGTAAACTTTAGAACTTGGCTTGTATACTATTCGAGACCACCATAATGAGTATTATCTATATAATTGGAGTGACTTGTCTAAATTGGTAAATTTCTAGGATTACACCCAAATAGCCTTTATATGTTATGTGATATTAACTAACTACACTGGTTAGTTAACCCCCATATAAACCTTTTGTTTACTCTCACTTTTAGAGTAAGATACCCCTAGAAAAACCATCAGAGCCATTCCTTTCGTTTCTTACACCTTTGTTATAATGTTTCGATACACCCTTACACCTTAGCCTACCCTGTAGATTAAAATCCGTGGTTAATTGCTTTAGGAAAAGTGTGTTTCCTTACATTACCTGTGTTCGCGTGCGTAATTCATTATCTTTGGTTAGGTCGGGAAATTGCACAATGCAATAGGTATGAAAGTAAATATTGTATAACTTTTAGTTTATTTTTCGTGTTTTTGCTACTTTTACTATTACAGTGATTTCTGAAAGTATGAAGAGTATGGAAAAATTATCCGAAAAAATAGTTATAGAAAAGTTGTGAAATTTTACACATATATGTTGATGTCAAAAAAAATCGAAAAAAAAATAAAAAAATAGAAAAGAAAAAGAAAAAGGAAAAGTTGGAAGTTTGTTTTAACCAACTTATGTAAAGTTTTGTATTAAGTGGGAGATATCACCACTATTTGTTGTATATTATATTTATGGATTGAATGGGAGTTGGCCGTTATGGGAACGCCAACTAAGGTTATTCTTTGATTGAGATTTTGTTGAGTATAATTCGTGTCTACCTAAAGCATGTGTTTCAAGTGTTAAAGCGTGAGTTATTCAATGATATGAGTCTTATTCATGGGATGGTTGGGAAAGTGATTAACCACACTTAGGATTTTAATTTATCTGTTTTGTTTATTTTTCATTTTACACCAATTTGTATCCCAAATATTATCCATACCCTATCATTCTTCATCCAAACCTTTGATTTATTGAGATTAGGGATTTGAGCAATCTTAAGTATCGTAGTCGTGGATTCGGCTATGTATTTATGATTTTGTCGCCCTTTTTTATATAATATTATTGGTGAAGATTACTTGGTCCTATCTTTAGCCCATTCGAGTTAAGGAATTGAGCAATTGCAAGTATCGTGGTCCTGGATTCGATCATGTATTTGTAATTTTGTCGCCTTTTCTGGAATATGAGATCGATAGAGATTAAAAAGGATGATCAACCCTTAACCAACAAACCCTTTTTACCGCTTTAGACTTGTTACTCCTTGGCTTTAGTGGGGGAGATGCGTATACTTGCCAAGCCTATGATAGAATATTCGTCACGACTAAGCAACTAAACGATTTAGAATTATTTTACATTAAAAATTATTTTGGTTTCTACTTCGTTAAGTGTTTGGTTGTGTGATTATGACAAAACAAATACGTTCTTAAATATAAAAATAAATCCTAATATCTTTTAGGATACATTTTCATATGATTAATTCTAAGGTTTACTTGGGGACAAGTAAAGTTCAAGTGGGGGGATATTTGATGAACTCAAATAAGTACATTTTATTATCATCATTTATCCTATTTATTTGACTTGTTTTATTATATTATATATGAGAATCGATACATTAATGTTTACTTTAGTAATTCTCAGGTAAAAACAAGCATTATGTGAAACTTGGCGATTTTGGACTAATTATGAAGCAAAACAAGTGAGATGTCAAAAGTCTACTGAAATCCAGAAGATGTGCCGTACCTCACTCAACAAATACGACGCAATATCATACTTAGATGAATTCGAAGACCATTGCCTGACTTTGAAGAATGCGCCGCATGCAATTCTGTCATGCGCCGCATATGAAACTTTGGTCAAAGAAGAAGATCAAGCTCGTTCTACTCCAGATACGCCGCAATATACTTCTAACATACGGCGTATCACTATCAAGATTTCACTAGTTACAATCCAAGACAGCTAAAGTACATGCGCCGCATACAAAGAACAAGTTACGCCGCATCTGAAGATGGTGTTCGAATATTCCAGAATATATTAATCTTGGACCCCACGCGAAGTTAAGTCAATGCGCCGCATCTATCAACTCAATACGCCGCATCGATCCCTCAGACAGAAACTATAAATACCCCAAGGTCAGACGAATTTAAGAGAACCTTTGATATAACCCTAGAGCCTAATTCAGACGACCAATCAGCACAAGACACACCTCAAACAAAGATACAAGAGCTGTAAGAAGGTCCTGCATGTATTCAACTCATTAAGTAGTTTTGTTTTATTGTTTTAGTACGCTTTAATTCATCAGGATTGATGGGCTTGTGTCATGTGACTACGGAAGATCATGCACTCCCCTTAATATTGCTTTCCCATTAATTAAAGTTTATATGTTGATGTCTTTGGTGACTTTTATTAGTGCATTGATAACCTCTGTGTCTAGCTGAGTCTTGCTTGGGTCGCCATGCCCCTTCCTCGCCTATTTATTCTAGCGTCTCTAGAAAAGTATGATAGACATAAGTAATCATTAAGGGTTTACTCGCTGATAAGATTAGAGCCAACGAGAAAGGTTTAATTATATACACTTCATATAAAACTAGCAATAAAATAAGTGACAAGCTATTTAATTATCAGGACAGGTCTTCTTATTGTCTCGAGTATCTATCTGTGTACGTGTGTGCTAATCGCTGATTCGTGCTCATTAGTTTAGTTTTCTATTTAATTATAACCAAACTGTGCCAGTCTCTCAGGCTGAACCCCCTTGCGTTAGATTAGGTTGTATAACTAACTTAGGATATTAAAATACTTATTAGAATAACTAGATAATACGTTCCACTCTTAGTGATCGACACTCTGCTTACCATTATATTCATACTGACCGGGTACACTGCTCGTTAAGTGTGTGTGTTATTGATAAGTCAGCTAAATATAAATTTAAAACTTGAGTAGGCATTAATACTGCTAAACCGCAATGACACATCACGCGCATCAATTAAGTAGCTCTTCTCGATGAGCATCAAATCTCTTACTAAGGTCTTCATAAGCTTTAAGATTAGAGCATGATTCAGTACAATTTATGATAGAATTTACCTCTGAATCAGAAAAGGCCATTAGAGCAATCTCATTGGCAACAAGAGCAGCATTTGGTAGTGCATCCTTTTCATTAGCCATAGAGCTCCAATCATATCCAACACCATCAATTGCCAACATAGCCTTTGGCTCTTCAACTATTACTTCTTTTCTCTTATCTTGCTTATACCATGTGTTCCTATTATCCTGCTTCCTTGGGCTTCTACATTCTTTAGCAAAGTGTCCTAACCTATGACAGTTGAAACACACCACTTTCTTCTTATCAAACCCAGCAGTTTCATTACCATTTATGATAATTTGCTTCCCAGTTTTTTGCCAAAACTTCTTAGCCCTCATGCTAAGTAAAACAACTTGCCACTTAATATCCATTTCTTCCAAATCATCACCATCTACCTGCTCAAGGTCTTCATGATTTAGAGGAGAACCACTATATTGACTGGTTATAAAGGCATAAAATGTTGGATCTCAAAGTCCAGCAACATCCTTTTGTGAACTAGTAGAAGGACCACCATAAGTAGCATTAGAAACACTTTCAACTTCATCTACCTCTTCAGTCTTACTAATACTAGGAAATGATAAGAGTGCAGCATTCCCAGAACTAGTACCATAGTTTCCAGACTTCTTTAGACTTTGCTCAACAATTTTGAAGTTGTTGTGCAAATCATTGAGTTTCATGGTTTCAATGTCTGGCTTGTTCATCCAGACAATAACATGAGTATGGAACTCATCAGGTAGACTTCTCAAAAACTTCATGTTGAGATCTTCCTTCTCTATCTCAACACCCAACACAGCTAACTGACTGACAAGCTTGTGCAACCTTGAGAACAGCTTATCAAGAGTTTCATTGCTAAAAGCAGTAAAGTTTTCAAATTGTTGTTTCAGCAATGTCTTCTGTGTCTTTTTGGTAGTTTCATTACCACCAAACCATGCACAAATCTCTTCAAAAAGAGTTTTTGCATCAAGATACTTGTTAAAAGATAGCATCTGCTCACCAGGAATGGTCATAAGCAACAAATTTCTTACTTTTTGATCATTTCTCTTCTGTATCTTTTCATCATTGGAGACTGGTCCAGTATTTCTTTTCCTAAGAGTTTTACCTTCAAGAACAACATCTGAATAGCTTGGTGAAAAAGAATCACCATACATAATGATATCCCAAAGAGTATAATCTTGAACCATAAAATATTGCTCAATTCTCATCCTCCATAACTCAAACTCATTCTGTTTGATCATGGGCAACTTTGCAGCAACATTTGAAACCTAAGCATCTTGTACATCCATTTCTATTTTAGCTTCTAAATCAACTATATCAGCCTTGCTCTGATACCACTTGAAAGGACTGGACACACGGTTAAGGTGGTTAAACCTTTTGTTCTTTGTGTGTATTGATATATTGAGTTAATATGATTAAGTACGCGGAATTTACTTAACCACACTTAGAAGGTGATTTGTGTTGTGGAAATGGAACGGTTGTGTTAGTTCTATGACAAAGAAACAATGAAAGATTTTCACCAAAACGATTCAATATTATTAATGATAATAATACGAGTGATCTTGAATTATCACTAGGGTTACAACCTTGAATCTTAAGTTCTTACAACTTGTGATATTCTTGTGTTTTGTTCTAAGTCTTAACAGTTATGAAAGTTAATTATTTTAACTTAACATCGACACATAATATCGAGACTAAGATCTTCTTTTATAGTCCAAGAAGATCTTTACATATTGCTTAAAGTCTAGCCGACTTACTTGTTAACTTATCTTGAGTGTGTCAGTACATAAGATACAACATGTATCTGTGTACACAACTTGTTAACTAAGCACATGGGGTAAGATATTATCTACCGTATATTGTTGACCAAAATACAAATAATATCTTTTCATACTTATCCATTTAGCAGCAGCAATGAGTTATCGCTAGCAGCAGGATCAAGTATCATTAGCAGCAGGATCAACAGCAGCAGAATGCTAAGCCTAGCAGCAGAATCATTTATCGCTAGCAGCAGAATCAAATGTTCTAGCAGCAGGAACAACATTAACAGCAGGAACCAAATGCACTAGCAGCAGAATCACACTTAGAGTATTTCTTTGAATAGAACCCGATATTTAACTTCTTGAATATTTAATTCCCAACACATTGTCAACAAGGTAACTTCTAAAGCTTATCAGGATATCACTAACAACAAAATGGGTTAGTTGGTGGGTTGGGTAACATGTCAAGATGGGTAATTTTTTAGTTGAATTAACCCATGGTTCTTTCGAGTTTTGAACTATTTTAATTAAGAACTATTGTGCACAATATGAATAAAAAATCTAATTAATAGTAATGAAGATCTGTTGGAGGTTGTATGCATTTTATTTGTTCACAATTTTTTAATGAAGATGTGTTTATTCTTTCATTTCCGACTAATTTACCGGGTTTTTGTAATTTTGCAGAACGCAAATATAACAGGTTCGGTGGATCATTAGAGAAAAATTTACAGGCTCAAATGTAAAAGCGAGGTATGACCGTATGTGTACTTCTCTCATCTTTATTTCATTAATTTTTTTATTGGTACTATTTGGCAGTCATATTATCATATTAGTGTTTGACTAAACGGTTAGGGTGTTTGGATTAGCTTATTACCAAATAAAAGGTCATTTTAGAGGTTGGAAGAGTGATCATGTTGCACCAGAAACTTCACATTTTGAAAATAAAGCTTAAACTGAAAATTCTGAAAATTCAATGTACTTCATTAGGATTTTAGCGTATAATCGTTTTGATTTATGATCTTAGGTTGGACCGATTGTGACTCGATTTAACAATTTGATACCAAAAATCATGTAACTGTATATTTTTATTAAACGGCAACACGCATTAATGTATTTCTACTAATATAAACTTGCCAATTATATACTCCTATGTTAAAACTTTATAAAAATTATATGTATAGGAGTAGCTTGCTTCAGAGCAGCCTATTGAGTCAATTTCCTATTTGGGTTGCTTTAAGGAAGATTGATGTAATCATCAATTAACTAAAAGGTTATGAATTCAAAAACAATTACATCGTTTTTTCTTCACAGATTATGGTAATAATGATATGTAGCAATGCAACATTTATGCATTAACTAATATTTTTCTACTATGCATGCATACAAAAAGCATAAAGCTGGAAAGTTATTTCAAAGAACATTCGCATAGATGCTGATATGTTGTGGCTTTTAGAAACTGACATTCTGATTTACCTTAAAGCTCAGGTTTGTTTCATAAACTTTACGTCAATTTTTTGGTTTATAGTGTCATATTGTTTAACGGTTTTGTTACACAAGAGATGTAACACCCCGTGCCCGCTTTGACCAAAACTTAAAACTTTACGCGGAAACGCTTTACCTTTACTTTTGACCATTTAAAAAAATCCTTGAACATAACCAAGATGACCAATTCTGAACTTATAACCAAGATGACCAATCTGTACCATAACCAAGATGACCATTCTGGACCATAACCAAGATGACCATTCTGGATCTACACTTAGGTTCAGATTTTGGAACCTAAAAGTAGATCCTGGGAAGATTGATGAGTGTGTAAATACTCATCATTTTTGTCGTATCTGAACTGCCAAAACATCCAAAAACACTCAGAAATGCATCAAAATACTGAAAATATCCCAGGGAGTGTGTTTTATAAGTTTCAAATGCAAAATGTTTGAAAACAATTGAAAAACGAACAAAGTTTGCAAAATTGGCAGTTACAGTCCCTCAACTTTCAAAACTTGTCAAATTTAGTCCCTAGGCATTTGTTTTGTAAGAAAAGTCACCAAAGGTCCTTTTGAAATCATAGGTTGTCATATTTAGTCCTTTGGTGAAAAGTTTTAATAATTTACAAGTTTGGTCCCTGCACTTTCAGAATTTGCAAAAATGATCCCTGGGAAAATTTTATTATTGGAAATTTCACATATGGTCCCTGGATTATTGGAACATGGCAGGAATCACCCTTGGTTTATTTTGGAGGATGTACAACTTTGGTCCTCTAATTTTCAGAAAATACAAAAATGGTCCTTGTGATTAAATTACAAACCCAACCGGACCAAGTTTTAATATTAACCCAAAATCCAAATCAAACAACCCACTACCCAAAATAAATAACATACCCCAGCCCACACAATTAAAACATAACCCGGCCCACTCCATTTTAAATAAACCCAAAACCAAAACCAGGGTTTGACCTCAGTCAAACCCGTCTCCCTCACACAACCCCGCCAAAACCAGACACCTCTCCATACCAGGTGGTTTTGGCCACTTGCTACCACCACCTCATCACCAGCTGTCTAACCTCTCCCCTCCACCTCCACATCCTCCCAAAATTCTTTAATTGAAAAAACCTGCTATTGATACTTTTGGCGCCAAAATACAAGTGGACAATTGAGATCAATTGAGAGCAATTCAAGGGTTGGATGATGATTAGTGATGTCGACAATGAGTTTCCCAGGAATAATTAGTATATATAGTTCAATGTAATAGAAATTAGAGTAGTAGGTAGTTTTCAGTTGTAATCGTATTTTCAATTCAGTACTTGTATTATTGTAATTTTAAGTTCTAGTTGTTAATGAAAGTTAAATTGAGTTCAAATAATCTCAATTCAGGCACTCTTGTTCTAAATTTCATTCATGCTAAGTTTCTAAGTTACTGTTAAGCTCAATAAGCTCGAATCCTATCCAGAAGCTCTTAAAAACTTCCATACCTTTACTATAAGCTTATACAAGCTTAATATAGCTTTCTGTAAGCTTATATAGTTGTTAGCTGTTCTAAATTTCAAATGATGAAGATGGTCAACAAAAGTCAACCTGAGGTCACATAAGCTATTCTGGGGGTTAAAAGCTATTCTGGAAGGCTTATTGTGGGTATCTAGCTTGTTGTTAACAAGCTAGGTTAGTTCTTGGTCCTTGTTCTTTGTTTCACAGTCCAAATTAGTTGTAAGCTTCTTCTTTCAATTTTTGCCTTGTTTTTCATATAGCTTCTAAAAAGCTTATACCTAGCTTTTAATTACCCATTAGCTTTTACATAAGTTAGTTAAAGTTAGTTTAGTACAAAATCTTAGCTTAATAATTATTTTCAGTTCAAAATAACCAAAACAGTTTCATAAAGAGGTGTTTGGTTTAAGCTGTCACTAGGTCCAAAATAGCTTCTACTGTAGATTTGCCATAAGACCAACTTTGATCCAGCTTTTATAAGCCATTATAAGCTGTTTTCTAGATCTAATAAGTCATTTACGTCTAAAATCAAGTTTTTAGTTATTTGTGTTGATTTGAGGCTGTGAAAAACTCAAACAAGCCAATTTAAGCCACAATCTCTTTTGGCCTTTGTTTTTTACTTCTCTGTGTTCCATTTGGTCCATTTAGTAAAGTCCCAATAGCTTAGAACTTGCACCCAAGTCTGCACACAAAATCACACAAGTCTGCACATAGCAGACTGCACATTTGCAGATTTTCAGGTTTTTAGAGAACTTTGGTGATTTTTCATTAACACATCACAAGCCCTCATGAGCTGATTCTTTGCACCTATAAGCTCACCCAGCCCATCTGCAAGCTAGTATTTTTAGTTTGATTTTTAGATCTTGCTTAAGCCCTCAAATAAGCCCTGCAAAACAGGCATTTCTGCCCTGTGCAGAGTCTGCATCAGCAGACCAAAATAAGCTTTGGCTTATTTTGAGCTTTCCAGCTTATAGGCCTAGCTTTTCTTGGTTCCTTTAGCTTGTTCATAAGTGTCTCAGTCCATTTCATCTTTGTTCCATAAGTTCTTAGCTTATTTTCAAGCTTTTAGCTCATCAAGAAAAATCACAAGCTCAAAAGCTTGGCTGTTAAGCCATTAAGCTTCTAAACTGCTTATTTTTAAGTTCCAATAATTTTGTCTTCATTAAAGTTTCATATTTCCAGTAGCTTAATAGATTTGTAAAAGAAAATCCAAGAAAAGCCCACATAAAAATAAGTGATAGCTTCTATTTAAGCCATTTGGCTTATTTTCAGCTTTTTCATAAAGCACTTTTCAATTTTATATTTTTCTTATCTTCCTGTCACCTTAAAATAATTTAGGAAAAAGTTTCAGATTTTTATTAATAGTTTTAATATTTTTAATCTATTAATTAGTTTAAAATAGTAATTAAATCATAATAAATAGAATTTTAATCAGAAAAATATAAATCTTTTTTACATAATTTTCTTTTGTCATTTATAATCTAGGAAAAATATAATTATATTATTAGACCTTAAGAAAAACAAAAACAGAAAAATAGTGATAGCTTCTATTTAATAGAATTTATCTTTTTAAATTTTAATTAAGCATTTTTCATTTTTATAATTTTCTTAGCTTCTTTTTACTTAATAATATTTATAGAAAAAGTTTTAGATTTTTCTTTGTTTATTTAGTATTTATTAGAATTTAAAATAGTTAAAAAGTATTTAAAATAGTAATTAATTAATAATAATTAGATAAAAAGTGTAATAAATATATTTTCAGTTTTAAAATAAGTTTTATAATATTTTAGATTTATCTAAGTCATAATTTCATTTTTCTAAGTTTATTTCTTATTTTCTTACTTTTTAGGTAATTATTTAATAGTTAAAAATAGTTTTTAATTAATAATAATTAATTAATAAGTCAAATAAATAATTTTCTTTTTCTAATAATTTTCTTTTATTATTAGGATTGTAAAAATATAATTTTCATATCCGTAGGCCTTTTATTTATTAAATCTCACTTTTTATTTTGTACGTTTACGTTTATTTAAATTTAAACGTACGTTTTTAGATTTTAGACGTTTTAAGAAATTTGGTTCCCTGTATTTATTTCCATAGCTTGTTTAAAGCTATTTCCTTTTATTTCCTTAATCCAATAATTCAAAATCCCTTTTCCATTCAATAGCACTTGATCACAATTCGTCTTTAAACACAATTTCACGCTTCGCTGGGATATAACGACCCGGGAAAATACTATACTCCTTGGTTAGTTGTCTTCAATTGGTTTGAATTTATTTGACCACATCCGTGGTTGATTTAAGTTGACTGTTTGAGGCCAATCAAATTTTGGCGCCGCTGCCGGGGAGGTGTGTAGCGTGTTTTAAACGTTTTGCAGCATCGTGTTTTTGAAATCCAATCTGTGTATACCTTCTATCTCTTGTGTATTCATCATATATAAAGCAAAACGCTCGTGAAGTTAATTCGTTTAACGGATCGAGTACCAAAAATATCGTATTTCAATCTTCCATAAAAATATAAAACACAAAAATATTTTCTTTTGTTTCTATATTATATATATATATATATATATATATATATATATATATATATATATATATATATATATATATATATATATATATATATATAAAAGATAAAAATACAAAAAGAATTTCCGTTTTCTTTGTTTAATAATAACAACAATAAAATTTATCATCGAGAACCAAGACAGAGTACTACCTAACTGGGGGTACGACCATAATAAGTTCCCAAACTAAAGATTAAAACTTGCCTTTGTATCCTTGTGAGTGGTGTACCTTTTTCAAAGAAGCCATTCATCTTGTGATTATTGGTTTAAGTTCACTTGTGTTTTTCTCGATCTTGATTTAATTGAAAATTTTTTGCTAAAAGTGCATGCGCACTCGTTCTTCTAGGTCATCAAGCCCTTTCCGTGAGCTTGGAAACATACCTCGAAGACGTCGTAGACGTTCTGCCCCATCAGTCGTATCTGAGGTACGTACTGACCCTGTCATCATGGCAGATTTGCCAATGAATGAGCTTCTCCAAGCACCCATCGAGGGTTATGGAGATGCCATTGTTGTTCCAGCTATTGTAGCTGAGAGTTTTGAGCTCAAAACCGGGTTACTGAATCTTGTAACCTCAAGCCAATTCTACGGTTTTGAGAGGGATGATCCTCATGCTCACATTCGATGGTTTAACAAGATTACATCTACCATCAAATACAAGAACATCCCTTCTGACTCAATCAAACTTCTTCTATTCCCATTTTCTCTCGAGGGACAAGCCCGGATATGGCTTGAAAAACAACCCCCTCGTTCAATTGAGACATGGGAGGTCTTAGTTACAAAGTTTGTAAACGAATTTTTTCCACCGTCTAGAACGACAAGTCTTAAAAATGAAATCATCAAATTCACACAAAGATTTGATGAATCGTTTAGTGACGCTTGGGATCGTTTCAAAGAATTGCTTCGTAAATGTCCTCATCATGGTTTCACCGAGTTGATGCAAATCGACACTTTCTATAATGGTGTGAGCCAATCTGACCAAGATTCTCTCAATGCCTCCTCTGGAGGTAACTTTTTGAGCAAAACCATCAAAGAAGCTTTAGCGATTATTGAAAATAAGTCTAAGGTCCGTACTGCACGCACAAAGCCATATCATTCTCAGGCTAGTGCTGGTCCTTCTACTTCATCTCCCGTGAGTACTTCTAGCACCGATGCTAAGATTGAAAAACTCACGGACGTTATTCAAGCTTTGGTTCTCTCAAACCAAAAGAAAGTCACTTTCACACAAACTCCTTCACAAGCTGAAGTGAAGAAAGTGGAAGTCTGTGTTACTTGTGGTGGCCCTCATGCATACTACAACTGTACTGCCACCGATGGTAGTCCTTTTGAAGTTAATGCTATAGCCGGTACTTCAAATCAGGGAGGTAATCAATACCGTCCTCAAATGGAACCAAGTTACCGAGCTAACACCTACCAAGGACCACCCGGTTTTAATCAGAACCAGAATTTGCAAAACCAAAACCAAAACCAACCTCGAATGAACCAAGGTTATCAAAACCAAGGGAATTTCAATTCTGGACAGAATCTAGGTTTCCAACACCAAGGAAACTTCAACCGAAACAATTACAACCAGGGAAATCATTTTCAGGGAAATGGTAATCCAAATCAAGGGAATTTTCAACATCAAGGTTATAATCAAAATAACCGAATGCAAAATTTCCCTAATCAACCTCAAGCCATTCCAGGCCCACAACCATCATCTGATGAGTTATTGAGGCAATTCATGAAAGCTCAAGAGGACACAAACAGGTTGTTGGTCAGCCAGATCTCTGAGATAAAAAAAATCTTTAAATGATCAACCTTCGGGCTCAGGAAAACTTCCGAGCAACACGATCGTCAACCCGAAGGGCGATGTTAAGGCGATCACAACCCGAAGTGGTGTTTCATATGATGGACCCACTATTCCTACTACCACTTCTTCTTCTTCCCCCCAGGTAGTGGAAAGTGAGCCTGAGGTAACCAAGGACCAGGTACTTCCTACTAATAACGGAGGTACCAACAACGTCCAACCTCAAGTTATCCCGAAACCCAAGACTAAACCTCGAGTTGTCTTTGAACATCCTGAAACCCCGGTTGAAAACCCTAAATCCAAACCTTCTATTCCTTACCCATCACGTTTAAATGAGCAAAAGCTCCGCGAAAAAGCTAGTCAGCAAATGGATAAATTTTTCCAAATTTTTCAAGAATTACACTTTGACATAAGCTTTGCGGATGCTATCAATCTGATGCCCAAGTTTGCATCCACAATCAAACACTTGTTAAGCAACAAGGAAAAACTGTTTGAAATGGCAAAGACTCCATTAAATGAGAACTGCTCAGCAGTTATCTTGAAAAAGCTTCCCGAGAAGCTTGGAGATCCTGGAAGATTTCTACTACCTTGTGTCTTTCCAGGAATGGTTGAATGCTATGCCTTGGCCGATCTTGGTGCAAGCATCAACCTGATGCCTAAATCAGTATGGAAGAAACTTTCTCTTCCTGAACTTACTCCTACCTGCATGACTCTTGAGCTTGCAGATCGTTCAATATCTCGTCCACTTGGCATTGCTGAGGACGTATTTGTGAAAGTTGGAAAGTTCCATTTTCCAGCTGACTTTGTGGTTGTTGATTTCGATGCTGATCCTAAGGTTCCTCTCATTCTTGGAAGAGGATTCCTAAGAACGGGCCGTGCTCTCATAGATGTATTTGAGCATGAAATCACATTACGTGTAGGTAATGAAGCTGTTACCTTTAACCTCGATCAAACTTCGAGGTACTCCTCAAATTATGATTCTGAATCGGTTAACCGAATCGATGTCATTGATATTGTTTCAGAGGAGTACTCTCAAGAGTTTCTTGGTTATTCTCATAATTCTGTGAGTGGGGATCCCACCACATCTTCTTTACCTATCATTTCCGACTCTTCCCCTTCTCTCACTCCGTTTGAGAGAAGTGATTTCATTTTGGAAGAGATCGATGCTTTTCTCAAGTGTGATTCATTTCTAGAAGGGATTGATAACGCTGAGATTGATCTGGAGGGAGATATTCTTCTTCTTGAGAGATTGTTAAATCAGGACAATTCTCCTCCACTCCCTCCCGTTGAACTTCATAATGAGGAAATCAAATCAGTTGAGAAAACCGATGAATTTCCTGAGGTCGAACTTAAAGACTTACCGCCTCTTCTTGAGTACGCATTTTTGGAGGGTGATGATAAATTACCCGTCATTATTGCTAAAGATTTAAGTGATGAGGAAAAGACTGCTCTAATAAAGGTCTTGAAGTCACACAAGCAAGCCATTGCTTGGAAACTCTCCGACATAAAGGGTATCGACCCTGAATTTTGTACTCACAAGATTTTAATGGAGGATGACTTTAAACCAGCAGTCCAACATCAAAGAAGGGTGAATCCTAAAATCCACGATGTTATCAAACAAGAGGTCCTCAAACTTCTTGATGCAGGATTGATTTATCTCATCTCTGATAGTCCTTGGGTTAGTCCCATTCACTGTGTTCCAAAAAAGGGTGGCATAACTGTTGTCACAAATGATGAAAATGAGTTGATTCCAACTCGATTGGTTACGGGGTGGCGTGTTTGCATTGACTATCGTAAGTTAAATGATGCCACCCGTAAAGACCATTTTCCTCTACCTTTTATGGATCAGATGCTTGAGAGATTAGCGGGAAACGAGTACTATTGTTTCCTTGACGGTTTCTCGGGTTACTTTCAAATCCCCATTGATCCACAAGATCAAGAAAAGACTACCTTCACATGCCCTTATGGAACCTTTGCTTATAAACGTATGCCTTTCGGCTTATGTAATGCTCCAGGCACGTTCCAGAGGTGTATGATGGCCATATTTATCGATATGATCTGGAAAACTATGGAGGTCTTTATGGATGACTTCTCGGTCATTGGGGATTCGTTCCAAGCATGTCTCTCCAATTTAGAAAACATGTTGAAACGGTGTAAAGACACCAATCTTTGTCTAAATTGGGAGAAGAGTCATTTTATGGTCAAAGAGGGCATTGTCCTCGGCCATAAGATATCAAAGAATGGGATTGAGGTTGACAGAGCTAAAGTTGATGTCATTGCTAAATTACCTCATCCCGCTACCGTCAAAGGTATTAGGAGTTTTCTGGGTCATGCCGGTTTCTATCGTAGATTCATACAAGATTTTTCTAAAATAGCCCGGCCTATGACTCATCTCCTTGAAAAGGATGCTCCTTTTATCTTCTCACCCGAGTGCATCAAAGCTTTTGAAACACTAAAGAAAAAGCTTACAGAAGCACCCATTCTAGTTGCCCCCGACTGGGATTTTCCCTTTGAGCTCATGTGCGATGCAAGTGATTTTGCTATCGGTGCAGTTCTGGGGCAACGAAAAGCCAAACACTTTCAGCCTATCCACTACGCAAGTAAAACCATGACTGAAGCTCAAACTCATTACACCACTACAGAAAAAGAATTGTTGGATGTGGTGTATGCCTTTGAGAAGTTTTGGCCATATTTGATCTTAACGAAATGTGTAGTGTATACGGATCACTCGGCTCTCAAATATCTCTTTGCAAAACAAGATGCAAAGCCGAGATTGCTCCGTTGGGTTCTCCTCCTGCAAGAATTTGATATCATTATACGTGAAAAAAAAGGAGCTTAGGAATATGTATATTCAGCAGAAGACTCGGTCACCCCGAGTACTTATTAGATCATCATAGCTCGTAGGATTATCTGTAATATTATCAGTAGCTTAGTATTATTATTATTAGTATTAGTAGTATCTATATTTGTGGAGTGGGTCGGGGCTTTCCCCACTGTCAGCTCGCTCCACAGTCCACTAGGGACGTAATATGTAGTAGTATATATACCCCTTCCCACACATGGGAAGGGTTGGACCTTTTGAAGCTAATATTACACTAGTTACTTTCTCTCTCTAAAGGCTCCCATTTCTCTCTCTAAAACTACCTCTATTCGATCCATACAAGCATCAAGATAGTGATTCATGCATTGTGAATACCCTACAATTGGTATCAAGAGCCATGGTTAGGTCCATGAGAGTTGGTATTCACGAATTAGTGTAGTTCTTGAGGTTTCTTGTTGGATTCGACTTGTAGTTTTAAGTTTTTTTTATTTTGTTTGTTTAGTAGCATAAATCTCAATTTGTACTTTGTTTAGTGATTAGAAGTTGTTTTTCTTTGTACTTTCTTGATTAAGATTAGTATTAGAGTGGTATTTAGTGTTTGGATTCACAGATTTAAGGCTCGTGTGGTGTTTGTGGGTGATTCGAAGGTTTTTCTTTCAAAAGTTCTTGGATGCGGTTTGTGTTGTTTGGACGATTCTTGAATGCGGTTTGTGTAGCATCGAGTACTCGGTTTGTCTTTATACTAGTTTAGGCAAAAGGACAAACGGCATTGATAGTGACAGGTTTGGAAATTTGAGCCAACGCGGTTTGTCTCTACGGTGCGTACGCGGTTTGTGTCTACGGTGTGAACTCGGTTTGTCTCTTTGACGCACACGCGGTTTGTGTCTACGCGGTTTGTGTAGCTAGTGTGAACTCGGTTTGTATCTCCACTGTGAACTCGGTTTGTCTCTTGGCACATACGCGGTTTGTATATCCGGTGTGAACTCGGTTTGTCTATTTGGCGAAGACGCGGTTTGTATCTTTGGTGTGAACTCGGTTTGTCTCTTGGCACATACGCGGTTTGTATATCCGGTGTGAACTCGGTTTGTCTATTTGACGAATACGCGGTTTGTATCTTTGGTGTGAACTCGGTTTGTCTCTTTGGCGCACACGCGGTTTGTGTCTCCTGTGTGAACTCGGTTTGTCTCTTAGGCATATACGCGGTTTGTGTCTACGCGGTTTGTCTAGGCGGTTTGTGTCTTGGTGATTTTAGAAATTCCCGCGAAAGATTCGATTTCTCGGTTAAATCACAAGATCAGTAAAATCCCGTAGTTACTATGGCTACCACATCAAGTACATCATCAGATGATATTCAGGCAGCAGGATCTGACACTCGTCCACCTATGCTAGATAGGACGGATTATGAGTCTTGGGCACAACGAATTAGACTTTACTGCTTGGGTAAAGATAATGGTGTAAACATTCTTAAGTCAATTGACGAAGGACCTTATCAGATGGGTACCACCAGAGACGTTGTTACAACTGGTGAAGATGGTACTGTAACTTGGGGCATCGACAGACCTAGAAACTACAATGATCTTAATGAAGAAGAAAAGAAGAGGTATGATGCCGATATTAGAGCTTCCAACATAGTTATTCAAGGTCTTCCAAAGGATGTATACAAGCTCATCAATTTTAACACTGAAGCCAAGGCTGTGTGGGACAACGTTAAAATGTTGTTGGCAGGGTCAGAACTCACAAAGGAAGATCGTGAGTCACAGCTGTATGATGAGTTCGAGCATTTCAAAATGAACCCAGGAGAAAATGTCACAGATTACTATGTGAGATTTCATAAGTTGGTGAATGATATGAGAATGATCAGAATGACTATGCCCAACATCCAACTTAACTCAAAGTTTGTGAACAACATGACTCCGGAATGGGACAGATTTGTTACTGCTGTCAAACTCAACAAAGGCTTAAGGGAGACTAACTATGAACAGCTGTATGCTTACCTGCAACAACATGAGAAGCATGCTGTCTATGATCGGGTGCTGAGAGAAAAGTTGAATCCTTCAACTACGAATGACCCACTGGCTTTCATGACAAATGTACAACCAACAATCCAATCATCATCCTATCCAAGCTATCACCAACTTCACTCACAAGTACCTGCTATGAGTTCACAACTTGACTCAGGCTACTCTCAGACCGACAAAATGATTGACAACCTCACCAATCAAGTATCTCTACTGGTTCAACAGTTTCAAGCATCACTCCCTCAGACCAACAATCAGTTAAGGAATTCTTCCAACCCACGCAATCTAGCAATGGTGGAGGACGGGAAAATTGTGGTCCAGAATGTGCAAGGGAGAGCTGGTAGAAACATGGGTCGAGGTTATGTGCAGAACAGAGCAGGAAATGCCAATCAGGGGCAAGGAAAACAGATCAAGTGTTATAATTGTGGGGGGCTTGGACACATTGCTAGAAACTGCAATCAACCTAAACGTCCTCAGAACTCAGATTACTTCAAAGACAAGATGCTGTTAATGCAAGCTCAAGAAAATGGTGCTGTATTGGATGAGGAAGAGTTATTGTTCTTGGCAGGAGATGGAGGAAATACTTTTGATGAAGATGTGGATGAGAAACCTGTTCAGGATCTGGCACTTAATGATCCTAACGTCTTCAAGGCAGATGACTGTGATGCATTTGACTCTGATGTGGATGATGAACCTACTGCTCAAACAATCTTCATGGCTAACTTGTCTTCCCTGGCCTCATCTCGTCAAGCTGGTTCTTCTAATGCATCCGTGATTTCTGAGGTACTAAAAATTTATGACACATATAATATTGTCGAGGGACATCAGATTCCCGAAGAAGTACATCAGGCGGTTTTTTCTGACTCAAGTGATGTTGATATGGAAAATAGCAATATTGTCTCATATGAACAGTATTTGAATAGCAACAACTTGCCTGATGTACCAAATGGTGAATCCTTTGTCAATAATGATGTGTGTGCTATGAGTAATGTACGTGCCTTAGACAATGCGAGTAATGTAGATAATGCATGTGTGTTACCATGAGAACCAATTGCCTGTCCCTGATAATAACTTGATCACTAGACTTAACATCTATAAAGAACAAGTTGCTATGTATGAACAGCGTGCTAAGTTTGAGCTTAATGGTCGTGAGCAGAAATTAGAAGGTCAAATGAGTACACTTATTAAAGAGTCTAGAGTGCGAGAAGAAACATTAAAGTTAGAGTTAAGTTCTTTGAAAAGTCAACTAGAACAGTCTGTCAAACAAAAACAGGAAGCACAAAAGTGTGTAACAACACTTAAGCAAGAATTCAAACAAAAAGAAACAACTCTTTTAAATGATTTCTCTAAACTCAAGACGTTAAAAAATAAGCTTGAAGATAAGTTGTACACACAAAATCAAACCATACAAACTGCTCAAATGATTCATAAGCACAGAAAGTTGAGTGATAAGCATAGTAAAATCATGATAGGTGAACCAAAGTCGACCATCCTTAGGGGTATGCAAGTACTTCAACCTGCCCTATATGATGGTAATGTGATGATTAAGCCTATTCATGACCAACCTGAGCATATCTACACTGATGAAGAGGATGAGTTAAGTGAGAAAACGAAAGAAAAAATGAATGAGAAAATGAGGGATCCCGAATGCATAGCCCGACGAATAATAATCAAACCCCATGATTATTATGAGGAAAATCGTTTGACTGTGTTTGCTCCTCAAAAGAAGTTAACACCTGAACAGATATTTTGGAAACAAGATAGTGAAAAACTTAAGGAAGATAAACTTAAGGCCAACACCCCCCTCATTAGAAAAGTTGCATCCATAACGGTGTATCCTCCCAATACACCTAGGAATCTGGTGCCTTTGTCTCTTCCCACTGAATGCAAAACCTTTATTAGCTTATATGTGCTTTGGCAATTATTTGCTGATTTTGAGAAAACATGTAAGAAGAGAATCACACCAACTGGCATTACTGAGGGGGAAAGGTGTTTTGAACATGCAAAAAGGTGTTACTTGACTGAGGTCATGCCATTCTTTAAACTACTTAAAGAACATTTTGAAGGGTTGTAAACTGCCCTTAAGGCCGAAATAAAGGAAATGGAAGTAGTGTTTAAAGATATGGAAAGAGAGGTGAATGAATATGCAATAGAACTTAAGAGTCGTGAGATTGAAAGAAAAAACATACTCATTACTAACGACAACTTGCTTGCTAAATGTATTTCACAAGATGTATTTTATACTGTCTCTGATTCTGCATTGTCTGCTTGTCAATTTAATGAGTATGCTATTGCGTTAAATGTCACCCAGAATCGTGTTGTTGAGCTTGAGGGGGAGAATTTAAAATTGCTTGAAAAAATTCAACAAGATGACCATGATAATATGGTTAAACGTTTTTCAAAATTGGAAGTCGAATTTCTCAATTTGCAATTGAAATATCAACACTTAAATGAAAAACAGAAAATATCAAATGACAAGACATCCTTGGATGCTCCTGAATTTGATACGTATTTTGAATTAAGCAAACGAGATGAGACAATTCAAGCTCACACGAACACGATTCGACTGCTGAGGGCCCAAATTGCCCAATTGAAATCCAACAAGTGTGAAGCATATGGCACCAATAAACCTTCGTCTTCAGATTCTCAGAATTTTCAATATCAAAACACCATAAATAAGTTACATTATGAAAATGAGTGTTATCGAGAAGAAAATTCAAAGGTTAAACAACATTTCAAAGAGTTATATGATTCTATTAAAGTCACAAGAAACAATCACAATGATCAAATAACCTCTTTGACAAATGAAATTGAGAATCTGAAGGTTCGGGTGAAAGGTAAAATGCCATGCACCACTTGTAATGGTGATGCACCAAAGGCTACTAATAGTAAAAAGTATGATGTTGATGTTGGGGACATTCCGTTTAAGCTTAGAAATAACAGCCTTGCCCATCAAACATATCTAGATCATCTTAGAGAAGGCCTTGACACACTTCGTGAGGTAGTTGAAGAGGATAGGAATGATAAGCCACTTGATCAAGCAGTTGTCTATGCATGCAAACTCACGAAAAGGATTCAGGAAAACTTAGAATATGCCATAGGCTCAATTCCTAAGTTTAGAGGCCATAGAGATAGATTTGTTGCATCATCATCCAATGTTGTGAACAAGCATGTAGCCTTTGACCTACCACCCAAAACATCAGAACACAACACATCATTATCAGGAAGGCATGTGGCAGAAAAACAAACTAATGTTACCTTTGATGCTTCTACAGGAGTAAAAAGTGACACCCAAGCTAGCGGGTCAAGGTCTAGAGGAAATGAAAGAAAGGATATGACTGCGCCAGCTAAGAATGATCACTTGAAGAATGTAGAAGCCCAACCTAGGAACAATAAGTTTACAATGAGTAGGATGAATCGTGTTGATTCTAGTATCAAAAGTACTGTAATTAATTCGAATTCTAATGCTATCTGTAAAACTTGCGACAATTGTTTAATTTCTGCTAATCATGATGAATGTGTTGTGTCTTTTCTGTTGTCTTCTGCATCATCCCATGTTAAGAATGGTAGGATAACTAAAGCATGCAAAAAGGTTTGGAAAGCAACAGGAAAAACATTTGCTAGCGTAGGCTATCAATGGAGACCCACTGGAAGGACATTCAATTTAGGACAACCGTGCACGTTACCTAAAATGAATAAGCATAAAATTGTAAAAGTTAAGGAATGGAGACCCACTGGAAGGAAATTCAATTTAGGAAAACAGAGACCATTGCCTAAAATGAATATGCATAAAATTGTGAAGAATAAGGAATGGAGACCAACTGGTAGAATCTTGCCTTTAGAATCACAATGCCCTCCATCTAGGTCTTGTCCTGTCTCAAGTTCTGTCTCCACAGAAAAGATAGTAGCATCTGTGAAATCTGTTGTTCCTGAATATGTGTGTGCTGACCAAATGGACCCCAATTGCACTTGGGGATCCACATTTTTCAGTTATCCATTGTTGTCTGGTTTCAAATGCAGGTCGTACAAATCGTCCTGTGGTATTTGGACTCAGGCTGCTCAAAACATATGACTGGAGATCGCTCGCGGCTCAAGAACTTCGTGAAAAAGTTTATCGGGACAGTTAGATTTGGGAACGACCACTTTGGGGCTATTATGGGTTATGGAGATTATGTGTTTGGTAATAGTGTAATCTCAAGGGTATATTATGTGGAAGGACTAGGACACAATCTGTTTTCTGTGGGTCAATTTTGTGATTCAGATCTGGAAGTGGCTTTCAGAAAGCATACATGTTTCGTCAGAGAATTGGATGGTCTAGATCTCCTCAAGGGCAGTCGGGGCACCAATCTATACACCATCTCAATTGAAGAAATGTTGAAGTCCTCTCCAATATGCTTGCTTTCTAAAGCCTCTAAAACAAAATCATGGTTGTGGCATCGTCGTTTGAACCACTTGAACTTCGGCACCATAAATAATCTTTCCCGTAAAGATCTTGTTAGAGGGATGCCCAGACTGAAATATGAGAAAGATCATCTCTGCTCTGCATGTCAACTGGGTAAAAGCAAGAAGCAAACCCACAAGCCTAAAACCATCAACACCAACTTGGAAGTTCTTCACACCCTCCACATGGATTTGTGCGGTCCAATGAGAATACAAACCATAAATGGAAAGAAGTATGTTCTGGTGATAGTAGATGATTATTCTCGGTTCACATGGGTAAAGTTTTTGAGAACCAAGGACGAAACTCCAGAGGTTATCATTAAACTGATAAAACAGCTGCAAGTAAGGCTAGATAAAACTGTCAGAATCATCCGCACAGATAATGGTACTGAGTTTGTTAACCAACAACTCCGTAATTTCTATGAAAGTATTGGCATCACGCATCAGAAAAGTATCCCTCGCACGCCTCAACAGAACGGGGTGGTTGAACGAAGGAACCGTACTCTGGTGGAGGCTGCAAGGACCATGCTTATATTTTCAAAGACACCGATGTTTCTCTGGGCAGAAGCTATAGCGACAGCATGTTACACTCAAAACCGATCCCTAATTCATCCGGTTCATGAGAAGACTCCCTTCGAGTTAATTCATAACAAGAAACCAGATCTTTCCTTTCTGCGTGTGTTTGGTGCTCTTTGCTATCCAACTAACGATAGTCAAGACCTGGGAAAATTAAGAGCTAAAGCAGATATAGGTATTTTCGTTGGATACGCACCAGACAGTAAAGGGTATCGAATCTACAATAAAAGGACCCGTAAAATCATGGAAACCATTCATGTTACGTTCGATGAGCTGAGTGAGCTACCTGTTTCAGGACAAATCAGTTCTGGACCCGATCTTCACCTTTTGTCTCCTGGACCCATTAGTTCAGGACTTGTACAGAATTCCACGCCTGCAGATTCTTATGTGCCACCTACATGTGAGGAGTTGAAGAAGTTATTCGATCCCATGTTTGATGAATACTTTGAGCCAACAAATGGAACCATCCCGAGTGAATCAGCTGTACTTCCTATGGATGAGGTTCAAGCCCCACAAGATTCAGAAGGACCTGCAGCTTCAGTATCAGTCAGTCACAATGCTCCTGCTGCCAGTCAATCGCCTTCGTCATCAAACACTCAAACTTCTCCAGTAATGCAAGAATCTTCAGATAATAACTCATTAGAAGTTAATCCTTTTGCTCATGTTGAAGAGGCTCCTTTTGAAAACATCTTTGCTCCTGAACTTTCATCAGACACAACCTTACTTGAAGATCACAGCACTGCTTCATCTGTTCACAACCATCAACCTCACGACCATCTCAGGAAATGGACCAATGATCATCCAATCGACAACATCATAGGCAATCCCTCACGTCCAGTATCCACTCGTAATCAACTAGCCACTGATGCACTATGGTGCTTCTTCAATTCCGTACTGTCTAAAGTCGAACCAAAGGATGCCAAAGAAGCAATGACTAAAGATTGCTGGTTCCAGGCCATGCAGGATGAAATCCATGAATTTGATCGACTTGAAGTTTGGGAATTAGTGCCTCCTCCGGAGCGTGCAATGATCATTGCTTTGAAGTGGATCTTCAAAGTGAAGCTTGACGAGTATGGTGATGTCCTAAAGAACAAGGCACGGCTAGTTGCTAAAGGGTTTAGACAAGAAGAGGGCATTGATTTTGAAGAATCGTTTGCTCCGGTTGCTAGAATTGAAGCTATAAGAATCTTCCTGGCAAATGCTGCTAGTCGTAATATGATAGTCTACCAGATGGATGTCAAAACGGCATTCTTGAATGGTGACTTAAAGGAAGAAGTTTATGTGAGTCAACCTGAGGGATTCGTGGATGCTGAACACCCTACTCATGTTTACCGCTTGAAGAAGGCTCTTTATGGGCTAAAACAGGCGCCAAGGGCATGGTATGATACATTGTCCAAGTTCCTCCTAGCGAACAGATTCTCCAAGGGTGTTGTTGATCCTACACTATTCACCAGGAAATCAAGAAACCATCTACTGCTAGTTCAGATATATGTAGATGATATCATCTTTGCTTCAACAGATCCTAGTGAATGTGATAGTTTCTCAAAGGAGATGAATTCCAAATTCCAAATGTCCATGATGGGACAAATGTCATTCTTCTTAGGACTACAAGTTTCTCAAAGTCCCGGAGGCATATTCATCAATCAATCCAAATACGCCAACGAGATCCTGAAAAAGTTTGGATTCCATTCAAGTGAACCTGTTGACACTCCCATGGTTGATAGAACGAAGTTGGATGAAGATCCTTCAGGGATTCCAGTTGATATCACACAGTATCGAAGCATGATTGGATCTTTGATGTACATCACGGCTAGCAGACCGGATCTTCTGTTTGCTGTGTGTATGTGTGCTCGGTATCAATCCAGACCAACCAAGAAGCATGTTGAAGCAGTGAAAAGGATCTTCCGATATCTTCAAGGCACGGTTCATATGGGTCTCTGGTATCCTAAGGACACTGCAATGGAGTTAACGGCATACGCAGATGCTGATCATGCGGGATGTCAAGACACACGTCGAAGTACTTCAGGAGGAGCTCAATTTTTAGGGGAAAAGTTGGTTAGTTGGTCTTCTAAGAAGCAGATGAGTACTTCAATATCATCTACTGAAGCTGAGTACATTGCTATGTCTGCTTGCTGTGCACAAATCCTTTGGATGCGATCACAGCTTTCGGACTATGGATTCTCATACAACAAAATTCCCCTATATTGTGACAACAAAAGCGCCATTGCTCTTTGTTGTAACAATGTTCAGCACTCCAGGTCAAAACACATCGACATCAGGCATCACTTCATCAGGGAACAGGTGGAAAAAGGAATTGTGGAGCTATACTTCGTAAGGACAGAGTTTCAGTTAGCTGACATCTTCACCAAGGCCCTCCCAAGAGAAAGGTTTCAGTTTATTCTCCCACGCCTTGGCATGAAAAGCATGACTCCTGAAACCCTCAAGTGTCTTCAGGAAGAAAAGGAGGAGTAAAGGATTGTCTTCTTATATCCTTGTACATAGTTGTATATATCTTAAATCAAAAAGAAAAATACAAAAATATAAAACCTATAAAAACCATAAAAAATCGAAAAATCAGAAAATACCAAAAATAGTTCTACCTAGGCATGTCTTCTGTTTATCGATAACATTTACGTATCTAGAAATGTCATTCAACAATGGCACGGATTCTTAAATGAAGCTCGAGCAGAAGTTATACTAACTTGTTAAAAACATGTCTAAATGGCTTGCAGTTACTTCATACTGCAACCCGCACTGTACAATGGGGAAAGCATGTCGCCAAAAAGACAGCTGTTTCTCCAACCGGGTGATGTTCACCTGGGCATGGATTACTTTATATCCATGTTCTCCCGACTTGATGTACGTTTCAGTGCATCATTTCGTGTATTAGAAGAGAAGTCTTCTTTACATCAGACTCTTCATCTTGTTTGATTCTTCAAGAGAGTCTTGATGTTACACAAGGTGGTCAATTGACTTAAAATTTTCAAATTTCTGACACCTTACCAAATTTGTGCAACATCAGCAGTGACACTCTCTCGTTGTTTCAGGGGAGCATCGTATGCTCCTAACTCAGAATACGTTTAAACCTGACCACATTGTCTCCCGAATTTTTCTAAACATATTTAAATCAATTGGGATCACAAATCTCAAAGGGTTTGAAATTTTTGATCGGGGGAGAGAATGTGATTTAAATAGGAAATTCTGATAAAATGTGATGATTTGGAAGTTAATGTATGCTCTCCCGTATGTGCTAAACCATTTCGTAAATCATGGCACATATTGAGGGGGAGCAAAATGTTTTGGTCATAAAAGCAAGCTCCTCCATATGTACGAAAAACTTTCTTATATCAATGCATATATTGAGGGGGAGCAAATGGTTTTACAAAACAATGGATTATGGCATAATGTGGCTGTGACTCAGAATTGACGAAACTTGAACTGTCATCAATCGAAAGGATTCGTCTTGGCCGGGTAATAATTTCAAGCTGGTCTAACCAGTGATGTAAGCGTGTCTCGAAAAAGATGAATCTAAGTAGAGTGTACCGTTTCGAGAAACTTTCTATGGACTTGACCAGGACGGGTAATAATTTCAAGCTGGTCTAACCAGTGATGTAAGCGTGTCTCGAATCGGTCATGTTCACTGAAAGTGGATCAATTCAAAAAGTGCAGGCTCTACCTAACATGTGCAAATTTATAAAACAATCAACCGAGCACATGTTGAGGGGGAGCATTTGAAAAATATAAAACTCTCAAGTGTTTACAAAATGTGTTTCAGAATCATGAACACTTTGAGAGATTTTTCAAAGATTTGATTTATGGCAATCGTGGAAGTACACCAAAGACCTACCATTTTAATTAATGCATGAAGTTATAAGGATGGTTAGGTTAGGCTCGAGTTCCCACGATCCCGCCAGAGCCGGAGGGATCTACCCAGGGACAATCCACTAGTTAGTGTAGAAGTCCTTAGGTATGATTAAAAAGGAGAAGTGAATGAGGGAATAGTGCCGACTGAGATGGAGCTAACACTGGAACAAACCCAACAAGGTGTTAGTTATGAATTCTCGGTAAGCACTGAAGGGGTTGAAGAATGAAAAAGAATTGAAAAGAGAAAGGGTGAAAAGAAATAGCCCTCCTTACAACTTAGGCAGAAACCGGGTCAATACATATGCTGTCAGAATCACTTAGTTGATTGCTGGCATTGAAGACAAAGTATCATGGACCCAGTGATACGCTGCACAACCCTCCCTAGCCACTCAAGGTCCCTCAAAGGATTCTTGTTTCAATTGTCACGGAGTTCAATACATTCCTATCATCTCTCTCACTCCGAGTTAGATGATATTGAATAGGTGGCAGTCCTCTCCAGCCTCCGATCACCAAATCAAAACGCACAATTGAGTCTAGAGCCACGAGATACATAATAAGATCTCATAGGGACACGAATCATTTCTACACTGGTTGTTCAACCTTAAGGACACCAGTTGTAATCTCATGAGTCCTACGCAGATCTTAGCAATCTGCCAGAACATTTATGAGAGAATTTACTTATGTAATTCTCAATGATTGAATGGAAATTCCTGCCAGGGTCAACATCAAGCAGCCCTGTAAGCAGGTCACTTCGGTAATTCCTAGGGGATTACGCTTAGTGGTCACGGCGGTTTCGACCAGTCTACAGTCGTGGAGTGATCTCCAGCGACTCACCTAATCGTTGATTTACTACGGTAAAATCTTAAAAAGCTCTCTGTGAGTTTTCGATTAGGAACGGTCTTGGTATGGATTAGAGATAGTTTTCACAATATGCTGTTGACTATCTCGAAGTCCAAACTTGTAAGTACCGGTCGAATTATTGCTAACTGTCGTATGCAGGAATTTCTGGCGGATGTTGCTGTGGAATGCTGTAGCTGGTTGCTGTTGTAGCTGGTTGCAGAAAAGATGCCAATCCATCACCACATGTTCACACCACATCATCATCAAAGAAGTCATGATCACCCTAAAAGACCTTCAACACAGCTTCTGCTCACTCTGATGCTGAAGATCATGACACCATATCGTGTGAGCATGTCGGCTCTAAGTATATTTCATCACATGGAGTATTACCACAGAAAGATGACTTGGAGACTCAAGTGGGATGATAATTTCAAGAATTGCTCAAAGTTCATCCAAGACAAAAGAGAAGTCATCTGCAGATCACTGATGTTTGCACAACAAGCTATGACATTGAAGATTCAATGATTGCGAGCTATGATGTCAAGATCCAAGGAAGAAGTGCTGAAATTCAAAACATTACTTCTGGGGTGACCTCCCTTAGGGGGAGATTGTTAGGAATATGAATATTCAGCAGAAGACTCGGTCACCCCGAGTACTTATTAGATCATCATAGCTCGTAGGATTATCTGTAATATTATCAGTAGCTTAGTATTATTATTATTAGTATTAGTAGTATCTATATTTGTGGAGTGGGTCGGGGCTTTCCCCACTGTCAGCTCGCTCCACAGTCCACTAGGGACGTAATATGTAGTAGTATATATACCCCTTCCCACACATGGGAAGGGTTGGACCTTTTGAAGCTAATATTACACTAGTTACTTTCTCTCTCTAAAGGCTCCCATTTCTCTCTCTAAAACTACCTCTATTCGATCCATACAAGCATCAAGATAGTGATTCATGCATTGTGAATACCCTACAATACGTGATAAAAAAGGAGCTGAAAACCTAGCTGCTGATCATCTATCCCGATTAGAGAACCCACACCAAGATGTTTTCGAGAAAAAGGAAATAAATGAAACATTTCCTCTCGAGACACTCAATGCGGTTACTTTTCGAGGAGATTCTACTACCCCATGGTTTGCCGACTTCGCAAATTACCATGCGGGTAACTTCATAGTGAAAGGGATGTCGACCCAACAGAAGAATAAATTCTTCAAGGATGTTAAACATTACTTCTGGGACGACCCCTACTTGTTCAAAATCTGTGCGGATCAAGTCATCCGACAGTGTGTTTACGGACAGGAAGCTATTGACATTCTCAAAGCTTGCCATGCTGGACCCACTGGGGGCCATCATAGTCCAAACTACACCGCCAAAAAGGTGTTTGATTCCGGGTTTTATTGGCCCACAATCTATAAGGATGCCCAAGATTTCATCAAAACGTGTGAAGCTTGTCAGCGTCACGGAAATATTTCACAACGAAATGAAATGCCACAAAATGCAATTCAAGTCTGTGAAATCTTTGATGTCTGGGGCATTGACTTTATGGGGCCATTTCCATCATCTCGAGGAAATAAATACATTCTCGTGGCTGTTGACTATTTGTCAAAATGGGTTGAAGCAAAAGCTTTACCCACCAATGATGCCCGAGTTGTTGTAAAATTCCTGAAAGCTCTTTTTGCCCGTTTTGGAACTCCACGTGCTATAATCAGTTATCTTGGTACGCATTTTTGCAATGACAAATTTGATAAGGTCATGCAAAAGTATGGTGTAACTCACCGTCTTTCTACTGCGTATCACCCACAAACAAGTGGGCAAGTAGAAGTTTCAAATCGGGGTATTAAAAGAATCTTGGAAAGGACTGTAGGAGAAAATCGTGCATCCTGGTCGAATAAATTGGATGATGCACTATGGGCCTTTCGTACAGCTTACAAAACACCCATCGGATGTACACCTTACAAGCTTGTGTACGAAAAGGCATGTCATCTTCCGATCGAATTAGAGCACAAAGCCTACTGGGCCTTGAAACATGCTAACTTTGACCTCCAAACTGCGGGTGATCACCGTAAAGTTCAAATGAATGAATTAAATGAACTGCGTGATCAAGCATACGAGAACTCTTTGATCTATAAAGAAAAGACAAAGAAGATTCATGACTCTAAAATCAAGAACCGCGTTTTCAACGTTGGTGATCGAGTCCTTCTTTTCAATTCAAGATTGAAGATTTTCTCGGGCAAACTCAAATCCCGTTGGTCTGGTCCATTCACTATTACAAAAGTTTATCCATATGGTACCGTTGAGTTATCTCAAAATAACAGTCCAAATTGCAAAGTGAATGGTCATCGTTTGAAATACTACTTTGGAGAGGACATACCACCCATGGTTGTCCCGGATCTTCAAACTTTCCCCATGGATCAATAAATTCGGGGATCGAGTCAAGCTAGTGACTCGGTGATAAAAAACTCAAGCACACCATATGGGTTTTCACCCATATCTCTGTTTTCTTTCTCTTTTCTAACACCCAAGTGTGGGGAAATACCCCGCATGATGTATATATGTAAAGTTCAAAAAAAAAAAAAAAAAAAAAAAAAAAAAAAAAAAAAAAAAAAAAAATGTGTATATAAAATAATGGCTATTCAGTATTTCCCTTTCACGTTCTAAGTGTTGGTTTAACAACCGGTTCTATGAATATTGAGGGCAATATTCAGTTCTAAGTGTAGGGGGAATTCTAGCGAATTTGATCAAATGTACCATCTAGTACCCCCATTTTTAGCCAAAATTTTAAAATTTTTTCTCACTTAGAACGCAATAAATGGTTATCAGTCCGCCATGTCTAACCCACATAAGGATTGGCTAATCCAGGAGCAAACGGCTCTTGGTAAAGATATATCAAATCCGTTTATGGCTTGCAATTTGCCAAAAATTGTATGGTTTTCGACTCACCATATCTTTATAAGTGAAGAGTTGGCTAGCCCGCAAGGTTATGGCTTGTGGTAAAGGCTTTGGAAAACCATGATTGGTAATCAGCTCACCAAAGATAATAATTATTTTATCTAAGAGTTGGCTAGTCCAGAAGCAAACGGCTTCTGGTAAAGATAAATCAAACCCGTTGACAGCTGATGATTTGCTCAAAATCATTTGGTTATCATTGTACCAAAGTATCACATACTAAAACATTGGCTACTCCAGAAGTAATGGCTTTTGGTAAAGAGATAAAATCCATTAAATTTTCAAAAAAGATTGCTAGGGACTAGCAATAGTTTAGTGTGGGGGATTGATGAGTGTGTAAATACTCATCATTTTTGTCGTATCTGAACTGCCAAAACATCCAAAAACACTCAGAAATGCATCAAAATACTGAAAATATCCCAGGGAGTGTGTTTTATAAGTTTCAAATGCAAAATGTTTGAAAACAATTGAAAAACGAACAAAGTTTGCAAAATTGGCAGTTATAGTCCCTCAACTTTCAAAACTTGTCAAATTTAGTCCCTAGGCATTTATTTTGTAAGAAAAGTCACCAAAGGTCCTTTTGAAATCATAGGTTGTCATATTTAGTCCTTTGGTGAAAAGTTTCAATAATTTACAAGTTTGGTCCCTGCACTTTCAGAATTTGCAAAAATGATCCCTGGGAAAATTTTATTATTGGAAATTTCACATATGGTCCCTGGATTATTGGAACATGGCAGGAATCACCCTTGGTTTATTTTGGAGGATGTACAACTTTGGTCCTCTAATTTTCAGAAAATACAAAAATGGTCCTTGTGATTAAATTACAAACCCAACCGGACCAAGTTTTAATATTAACCCAAAATCCAAATCAAACAACCCACTACCCAAAATAAATAACATACCCCAGCCCACACAATTAAAACATAACCCGGCCCACTCCATTTTAAATAAACCCAAAACCAAAACCAGGGTTTGACCTCAGTCAAACCCGTCTCCCTCACACAACCCCGCCAAAACCAGACACCTCTCCATACCAGGTGGTTTTGGCCACTTGCTACCACCACCTCATCACCAGCTGTCTAACCTCTCCCCTCCACCTCCACATCCTCCCAAAATTCTTTAATTGAAAAAACCTGCTATTGATACTTTTGGCGCCAAAATACAAGTGGACAATTGAGATCAATTGAGAGCAATTCAAGGGTTGGATGATGATTAGTGATGTCGACAATGAGTTTCCCAGGAATAATTAGTATATATAGTTCAATGTAATAGAAATTAGAGTAGTAGGTAGTTTTCAGTTGTAATCGTATTTTCAATTCAGTACTTGTATTATTGTAATTTTAAGTTCTAGTTGTTAATGAAAGTTAAATTGAGTTCAAATAATCTCAATTCAGGCACTCTTGTTCTAAATTTCATTCATGCTAAGTTTCTAAGTTACTGTTAAGCTCAATAAGCTCGAATCCTATCCAGAAGCTCTTAAAAACTTCCATACCTTTACTATAAGCTTATACAAGCTTAATATAGCTTTCTGTAAGCTTATATAGTTGTTAGCTGTTCTAAATTTCAAATGATGAAGATGGTCAACAAAAGTCAACCTGAGGTCACATAAGCTATTCTGGGGGTTAAAAGCTATTCTGGAAGGCTTATTGTGGGTATCTAGCTTGTTGTTAACAAGCTAGGTTAGTTCTTGGTCCTTGTTCTTTGTTTCACAGTCCAAATTAGTTGTAAGCTTCTTCTTTTAATTTTTGCCTTATTTTTCATATAGCTTCTAAAAAGCTTATACCTAGCTTTTAATTACCCATTAGCTTTTACATAAGTTAGTTAAAGTTAGTTTAGTACAAAATCTTAGCTTAATAATTATTTTCAGTTCAAAATAACCAAAACAGTTTCATAAAGAGCTGTTTGGTTTAAGCTGTCACTAGGTCCAAAATAGCTTCTACTGTAGATTTGCCATAAGACCAACTTTGATCCAGCTTTTATAAGCCATTATAAGCTGTTTTCTAGATCTAATAAGTCATTTACGTCTAAAATCAAGTTTTTAGTTATTTGTGTTGATTTGAGGCTGTGAAAAACTCAAACAAGCCAATATAAGCCACAATCTCTTTTGGCCTTTGTTTTTGACTTCTCTGTGTTCCATTTGGTCCATTTAGTAAAGTCCCAATAGCTTAGAACTTGCACCCAAGTCTGCACACAAAATCACACAAGTCTGCACATAGCAGACTGCACATTTGCAGATTTTCAGGTTTTTAGAGAACTTTGGTGATTTTTCATTAACACATCACAAGCCCTCATGAGCTGATTCTTTGCACCTATAAGCTCACCCAGCCCATCTGCAAGCTAGTATTTTTAGTTTGATTTTTAGATCTTGCTTAAGCCCTCAAATAAGCCCTGCAAAACAGGCATTTCTGCCCTGTGCAGAGTCTGCATCAGCAGACCAAAATAAGCTTTGGCTTATTTTGAGCTTTCCAGCTTATAGGCCTAGCTTTTCTTGGTTCCTTTAGCTTGTTCATAAGTGTCTCAGTCCATTTCATCTTTGTTCCATAAGTTCTTAGCTTATTTTCAAGCTTTTAGCTCATCAAGAAAAATCACAAGCTCAAAAGCTTGGTTGTTAAGCCATTAAGCTTCTAAACTGCTTATTTTTAAGTTCCAATAATTTTGTCTTCATTAAAGTTTCATATTTCCAGTAGCTTAATAGATTTGTAAAAGAAAATCCAAGAAAAGCCCACATAAAAATAAGTGATAGCTTCTATTTAAGCCATTTGGCTTATTTTCAGCTTTTTCATAAAGCACTTTTCAATTTTATATTTTTCTTATCTTCCTGTCACCTTAAAATAATTTAGGAAAAAGTTTCAGATTTTTATTAATAGTTTTAATATTTTTAATCTATTAATTAGTTTAAAATAGTAATTAAATCATAATAAATAGAATTTTAATCAGAAAAATATAAATCTTTTTTACATAATTTTATTTTGTCATTTATAATCTAGGAAAAATATAATTATATTATTAGACCTTAAGAAAAACAAAAACAGAAAAATAGTGATAGCTTCTATTTAATAGAATTTATCTTTTTAAATTTTAATTAAGTAAGTTTCATTTTTATAATTTTCTTAACTTCTTTTTACTTAATAATATTTATAGAAAAAGTTTCAGAATTTTCTTTGCTTATTTAGTATTTATTAGAATTTAAAATAGTTAAAAAGTATTTAAAATAGTAATTAATTAATAATAATTAGATAAAAAGTGTAATAAATATATTTTCAGTTTTAAAATAAGTTTTATAATATTTTAGATTTATCTAAGTCATAATTTCATTTTTCTAAGTTTATTTCTTATTTTCTTACTTTTTAGGTAATTATTTAATAGTTAAAAATAGTTTTTAATTAATAATAATTAATTAATAAGTCAAATAAATAATTTTCTTTTTCTAATAATTTTCTTTTATTATTAGGATTGTAAAAATATAATTTTCATATCCGTAGGCCTTTATTTATTAAATCTCACTTTTTATTTTGTACGTTTACGTTTATTTAAATTTAAACGTACGTTTTTAGATTTTAGACATTTTAAGAAATTTGGTTCCCTGTATTTATTTCCATAGCTTGTTTAAAGCTATTTCCTTTTATTTCCTTAATCCAATAATTCAAAATCCCTTTTCCATTCAATAGCACTTGATCACAATTCGTCTTTAAACACAATTTCACGCTTCGCTGGGATATAACGACCCGGGAAAATACTATACTCCTTGGTTAGTTGTCTTCAATTCGTTTGACTTTATTTGACCACATCCGTGGTTGATTTAAGTTGACTGTTTGAGGCCAATCAAAGATCCACACTAAGGTCCAGTGTTTTCGAACCTAAAGGTGGATCCCAGAACTGGAATCTGGATCCACACTAAGGACCGCATCTTTGAACCAAAAGGTGGATCCCATAACTGACGGGTTATGCATAAACCCCTTTTGACCCATTTTCACAACAAACCACTTATACCACTTTCGTTTTACACCAAACTTTCCAGAAATCATTATACTAACATACTAAACATGTTCCAATGACACTTGACCCGTTTACAACCCAAAATGGGTACTTTTACACATAAACCAAACGCCCCTTTAACTTTCATTACAAATACTTAAAACATGCTTTGACACACCAAATGACTTCCAATTCGTTACGCAACACTTAACATACAATTAGACGCTTGACTTCACTTTACAAATCATTTATTGACTCACGGGGGTACCATCTTGAATGAGCTCGGTATCTACCTAAGCTCTACTTTCTTACCCATCCTTCTACCATTGCATATCCAACTTCTAACATTATTCCAAGCCATCACATTAGTACTTTAGCCTACAAAACATTGAAACATTAAACCGTAAGCACGAATGCTTAGTAAGTAAAATGGGTATAACTTAACATTATACTTCATTCAACACATTAAACATTATACAACCATTAATCCAACAACATACACATAAGCACATACCTTAGCCACTTAAACCTTAACCATCCTTTTTCCTTACTCCCCTCTCATCTAACACATCCACTAACCTAACCTCTTACACATAACTACCATTATGCTAAACAACCATAACCTTAACACATTAGCCACATAACACATAATGCATAGAAATCAATATAACTTTACATTATACAGGTTTACTTACCTTAGCTCTAAGCTAAGTTTCACCATAACATCATCATCATCATCTTCGTCATTTATCATCACCATCATCATCATTACTCTTACTTCCTAACCATAACCATAACATCGGGGTTCATTAACACAACATATCATAATCAAGGGTTATAAAACCCATGTAAGCTTACCCAACATCATCTCTATATTATCATATGATCATATCAAGATCATATGATGAAAACCCACCTAACCCATTAACCTTTACTTTAATAATCATCATAATAGGGATAATACTTGGGAAATCATTGCTAGGGACCTTTCTCTTGGATTGGAACCTTAAACACTTCATGGATTAGCCATCCACTTCATCTTCTTCATTCTTTTTCTCTAATAACTAACATTTACCCACTCCTTATCTTTCCAGGAACTAAAATGAAGATACAAGAAGTATCTAGACATTTGTAGAGGATAAGTTTGCCTATATGGCACATTAAGCCCCTCAAGTCCCCTTTCTTCTATTTTGGTCACAACCATTCTTATAATACATACTTTCAACTTAACAATTTTAGTCCTTTAGGTTATGCACCATAACTTCCAAGGTCATGTTACACGTTCGTTAACTATTAGGTTGACTACCGGGTTTGACCATAACTTTACATTCATTGACTAGCCAATCACATAAGGCCTTTGGTCTACTTTCATCTAGGGTGGGGTCCCAGTACCCGGGGAACGGGTCTAACAATTCTACCCCCTTATTTAGATTTTGTCCCCAAAATCTCTCGTCTATTTCTAACCAAAACTTAACCCTGTTTTACTCCCATTCTTATCACTTTCCATTCTTCATCCCCTTTTTGATTGCACGATCTACTTGATCTTGCAATTCAAGGTCCACTATACATACATCATACCCTTAACTAATCTCATTTCTAGCTTAACTTTCCTAACATTTCATTTCTTCTCAATGATGATGTCATTTAAGACACAATCCTTGCCACTAATATATGCCATTAAACCATTCTACGTCTATCGCATAACCTTCTAACTAGTTCCATTTAACTTTCTCGTCAAGGACTATGTGTCACTTGAACATTACATACCCTTTTTAACTTTTCATAAGTCAATTATTCATTAACTTTCTACCTTTACCATAACCTTTTTACTATTCCATTAACATTTTACCACACGTTACGTTTGCCTTTACTTCTCTTTTCATAATTTTATAGAGCCTTTAGTCCATATTAGCGTTTATTAGCATTCATTTCTTCACTTTACCTTCAATTCACATTGTAAGCAAACACATCATTTAAAATTTTAATCATTTTAACTTACACTTTAGCACCTAAATCATATACTTCACTTGACGTTTCCCACCTAGGGTCGTCATTCAACTCATTGTCTATCCACCTATCTTAGCTCTTATGACTTCTAATTATCCTAGATTCCCGTTTCTACCCCTTCATCCTACTCATGCCATGTCGGGAACACATAAGCCCACTCATTTATACTTCCTCATTTACATGGAAAGGCGTCCCAATCGATGTAAATCAAGAAACATAAACTCATGGTTCGGTGATTCACAATTTCTTTATCCAAATGAAAAGGCGTCCCAATCCATTTAGATAAAGAAACTATAAACCATCCTACTTACATACTTCCGACATAACACTCGCGCCTATTCATTACTTGCTTTAACTTTCATTCTTTCATTTTCTTCATTCTAAACTTTTCCATTTTCTAGCTTGGATCCACTTTACTTTAACATTTTCCCCGAAGGGACTATTACACATGCCAAGGATGTAGGCAATCTTTCCCGGTGAAGGCAATACATTTTATCCCGAAGGATCTTTAACACATCCCGAAGGATTCTTTAACATTCATTGACTTGGTCATCCCGAAGGATACCAACTTTAACATTCATCCCGGAGGATCATTAACATTCATCTCGAAGGATCATTAACATCCATCCGGAAGGATCATTAACATGCATCCTGAAGGATCATTAACATTCACACTTTATCACTTTCACATTATAGCATTGGATCCAAGCTATTAACATTTTAACACACATACATTACCTTATCAATTTTATTTAGTGAACGCAAGCTCATAGAGCATATGAACCTGCTTATTATAAGTACACATTTCTATGTGTTTATCATCTCACATTTTAAATCCGCTTTAATCATTTTCACCTTCATACTCTACCCTTTAGTTTACCCGACTCTTTCCACTTTTAAACCTTGCATAGGTTAACTTACGTTCATTCATTAGTACCATTCATTCTTCTTGCACGTTTTAGTCACTTACACGTTTCTACGTCTTTACACTTTTCACTCTAACTTACATTCTTTGACCTGCGTTAGTCATTTCCACATTTTTATATTACACTTTAGTCTACTCAACTCATTTACATCTAGACTTTACACACATCATCAACTGCAACACATGCATTCATTATAATAATTACCGCTAATCGCCTTAGCCGTAATATAATGATTTCAGGGCAACACCTTTACCTCATACATACTCATCTTATTCTCTCTTACATTCTTAACTTATCGCATTCTTATCCTCATACCTTACTTACACTTAACCCGTCTCCTTACTACATTAACATCAATCATTAGACATATATATGTATAACGAGACCATATGTTGGCCGTTAACATCTTACGGATCATAATCATTACCTGCCGTTATTACTTAGCCTCATTCTTTACCCTTCATACCATTTAACACTACACCGTTAGTACATTAATTTCATCTTATCTTTTCACGTTATACTTTAGCACATTTACAATGTCCACACTTTAGACGTCAACATTTAAACTTACTCATTAACCCGTCTCTAATACCAATTACCATTCATATTCATATTCCATTACTATTACTCTATCCCACCTTTACTAATTCACAAACAATCACCGACACCGACCGAGGTGCATGGCTAACTAATCATTTTAACATTTCAAATCATCTATAAACTTATATCTCATACACATTAGCACATAAGGCACATTTATCATTCATCAACCTTTGGTCCACATAACATATCACATATTCCTTCTTTTAACTTAAACGTTTACCTTACGCATTTCTTACACCTATGTCCAACATTTCTACGAGTGGTTTAAGTCTAGGCAACCTAAAGAAAACCTAATTCACTTAAACCGATGCTCTGATACCAAGTTGTTACACCCCGTGCCCGCTTTGACCAAAACTTAAAACTTTACGCGGAAACGCGTTACCTTTACTTTTGACCATTTACAAAAATCCTTGAACATAACCAAGATGACCAATTCTGAACTTATAACCAAGATGACCAATCTGGACCATAACCAAGATGACCATTCTGGACCATAACCAAGATGACCATTCTGGATCTACACTTAGGTTCAGATTTTGGAACCTAAAAGTAGATCCTGGGAAGATCCACACTAAGGTCCAGTGTTTTCGAACCTAAAGGTGGATCCCAGAACTGGAATCTAGATCCACACTAAGGACCGTATCTTTGAACCAAAAGGTGGATCCCATAACTGACGGGTTATGCATAAACCCCTTTTGACCCATTTTCACAACAAACCACTTATACCACTTTCGTTTTACACCAAACTTTCCATAAATCATTATACTAACATACTAAACATGTTCCAATGACACTTGACCCGTTTACAACCCAAAATGGGTACTTTTACACATAAACCAAACGCCCCTTTAACTTTCATTACAAATACTTAAAACATGCTTTGACCCACCAAATGACTTCCGATTCGTTACGCAACACTTAACATACAATTTGACGCTTGACTTCACTTTACAAATCATTTATTGACTCACGGGGGTACCATCTTGAATGAGCTCGGTATCTACCTAAGCTCTACTTTCTTACCCATCCTTCTACCATTGCATATCCAACCTCTAACATTATTCCAAGCCATCACATTAGTACTTTAGCCTACAAAACATTGAAACATTAAACCGTAAGCACGAATGCTTAGTAAGTAAAACGGGTATAACTTAACATTATACTTCATTCAACACATTACACATTATACAACCATTAATCCAACAACATACACATAAGCACATACCTTAGCCACTTAAACCTTAACCATCCTTTTTCCTTACTCCCCTCTCATCTAACACATCCACTAACCTAACCTCTTACACATAACTACCATTATGCTAAACAAGCATAACCTTAACACATTAGCCACATAACACATAATGCATAGAAATCAATATAACTTTACATTATACCGGTTTACTTACCTTAGCTCCAAGCTAAGTCTCACAATAACATCATCATCATCATCTTCATCATTTATCATCACCATCATCATCATCACTCTTACTTCCTAACCATAACCATAACATCGGGGTTCATTAACACAACATATCATAATCAAGGGTTATAAAACCCATGTAAGCTTACCCAACATCATCTCTATATCATCATATGATCATATCAAGATCATATTGTGACAAACGGTAATTTTCCACTGATATTTTAATAATAAATGTCTATTTATTATTACCAAACTGTTAAACTGAGCAATTATATGTTTACATATTTATTACGGGAAGCAAACCCGCACACTGTAGCGTACAGTAACTCACCAAAACTATTTGTTTTTATCAGAAAAAGTGAAATTGTCACTTTTTGACATTTTCAAACACCGACATAACAAAACGAGAGGTTATCTCATTTTCTTGAAAAACAACACCACACGCGTACCGACACCACATTAGTAAAAATTAAATTCTATAATTTCGTTCCGGAGCCAATAGATTTTATTCTATGTTAGGCTGATGAAAAACGACACCCGAACTATATCTTCCGTGTTCACGATAACCCGGAAAGCACTTATCAAATTAAGCCTCAGCGAGACCCGGGATACGCTTGAAACTATTAAATTAACCCTCACTTTTTAATTTAACAAAACATTACACTTACTTTTATTTATTTATCCCACCTCACTTTAATAAAAATGCCCCACCTCTCTCTCTCCTTCCCCACCACCTCTCTAAAAACTTTGCACCTCATCTCTTCTCCTTTCTCTGATTTCGCTGCTACCCTTTCATCACCATTTTTGTCTACAACTTCAAGATCTAATCAAACAAAGAAGAGATGACTAAGATAAATTGTCACCAAATCTACACGCCTACTGCCACTCCCTGTCGAGCTCGAAGTCAACCATACGAGCCAAAATAATGATGTTATGATTTCCTTTTGTGGCCATGGAGCGTCTGGAAAGAGGTGAGAAGGAATCAAACCATCCTTGATTTCTCTTTTAAAACCCTACCGATCTTGGTAAGTCCACACACCCACAAAGTTTACAATCAATTCGAAATTAAGAGTAGCAAGCGGTACAGTGGAAAAATGCAATCAAAAGCAGGAGGGTGTGTGTGGATTTGTTGGGTTCGATTCGGATTCCATTGATCTCATCCGAGTTTTCTTCGATCTCGTCTCAACTCCCTAGTAGTCACACTACTAGTTGTAAGAAATCTAACTCTTCCTTTTAATCCTTGTTTTCATTCGAATGAACATGATGTAAACTATCTTGAATGTTTTTGTGAATCATTATTCATATTTGTGATGTTATAAAAATTTGATATATGAATCGTTATGATTGTCGAATCGATGTTGGTGTGGTAGAACATTTTTTTTTTTTTTTTGAAAATAATAATGTAAAGTATGGCTCGATGTAGATACGTGTTCTTTTGTTGAATCTTGTGATATCGCGAACTAGTTGATGCCTTAGAAGTGTTGTAGTCGTAGGCTCATTTCGGTTTCTATCTTTCACTTGTTGGCTTATTAAGTTAAACCCGTAGTCGCGTTGTTTTGGAGTCATAATAACCGTATGGTTAGTGTCAAAAACATGCTGGCGAAGTGTTTGATGTTATGTCTCTAAAGTTTTTAACTTCTAAAATGAGTCTATGTTGGGATAAAAAGGATGCTAGAGTCATGGGTTTGACTAGTTCATACCGGTCTATGACCGCGATTGTGGCTGTGACTAGCAAAAAGGGTTCGAGAAAAACAACTTTAAAACGTTTCGTCAAAATGTTTGTTTTTCTTTTCCTTCCTGCGTAAACTAAAACAGCCAACTGGATTTTTGCATTCTGCTGCTACCAATTCGTTCCCGCTGTTTTGTTATTACTACTAATAAAACCACTAGGGCCAGCCCATTAAAAATTCATTATGACCAGCCCTTTTGTCCACCTTGGACCAGCCCTCTTGTTGCTGTGGTCCAGCCCGTCGCCAAGAACCAAAAGGGGCACCTTTGACCTTTTTATTCGCTGGACGTGTAAAGGCCCAACAGGCCGTGGCCTGTTTTCCGTAAATTTCACTCGGGCCGCAGCCCAACCCCCCTCCTCGATACATATCACTTTTCGTCAATTATAATTCGCCATATTTTCTTAACAAACGACCGTTCGTTTACACACAACTCGACACTTTAGTAAAATAAACTTGTAATTTGTTTCAAACACACGACGACTAACTAAATAGCGAAATATAAAAATTGGATTATTAATATATGTTCTCCCAAATTATATTAATAAGGCCTTATTTTCAACTTTATTTATTTTTCCGCAAGTATATATATATAAATATATACACACGCACTATCAATTAACCACCAAACGTTCTATGACCGTACACATCGTCATCTCATAATCATTATCTTTCCTTATGTACATCTCCGCTCATCGCTAAATCAAAAATCGCTATTCATATTCTTTTGTACGTTCGTACAACCCGACGAGCCAACAACTTTAAATATTAAAAACTTGGTTTTCACTTAAATGCTGCCACACCAGCAACATCAACATAAACATTTGGAATAATTGAAATCCTTGAACCTGAATTTCGAACTAAAAGCATATTTTACTAATCTAGGTCGCGTGTCGGTGCCGCACTTTATTTGAACTGCTTGTGATATAACTACTACTTGACGAGGTGAGTTCATGGCCCCTACTTTTACTTGTTTTACAACTGTTTTGGGGGAGAATACATGCTCGTTTTTACTTAAACTTAATGCTTGTTTTTACTTGAAACGTGATTTGTTTTTCTCAAACATACTACTTGGCTGAAATACTTGATTGTTTACTCGAATGCGTTATATGAATACATGACACACATTAACCAGGTGTACTGAACTGTTTACTCAATATTTGACTGTTTGGCTGTAATACTTGATTGTTCACTCGAATGCATTATATGTATACATGACACACACTTTGACCAGGGGTACTGGACGAACACATATAACAGGACCGGGTGTAACGGTCACATTACCGAGTGTAACGGACATACTACCAAGTGTAATGGTCATTACGAGTGTACCGCTTAACCAAGCAAAATATTACTTCTGTTTACCAGGAACAAATCTTATTGGGCAGTGGGTTGTAAACACACAGGTTGCAAGTCTTGTATGGGCGGGACTTGGGACTGAGTGGATTTACAATGCCTTTGCCGGGAAATCGTTATTCAAATGCTTTACATTTTACACTAAACTCTGTGAACTCACCAACCTCGTGTTGACACTTTTTAGCATGTATTTTCAGGTTTAAGGCGATAATCTAATTGTGAAGGCTTTTGGCATGGCATGGCATGGTCATAGAAGACTCTGATGTATTTGGGACCACTTGAAATCTTTTATGGGCTTATATTTCCGCACCATTTTTTTTTAAATGTTGTAAACAAATCACTTTGGAATATGAAATATATTTTAAATGGTTGACATAAAACCATTCTTTATACTTTGTGTTGTGATACCAATTTAGTAGCACCCAAACATGTATGCTTCCGCTAAACCAGATTTTGGGGGTGTTACAGATTGGTATCAGAGCCTTGGTTATAGAGAACTGGGTATTTTTAAAACCTAGACTATAACCGCTTTTACGAAAACTTAACCCTTTGACCGCCACATGCCTGCCTGCCAAGCTGATGCCTCATTGTAATTTTTATTGCTAATATAATTGATGAGATGTGCACACTGTTATCGGATAAGTATATCCATCTATTTTCGCTATCTACTATAAGTATCTTCGACATACTTATACACACGCATCATACTCGTCGAAGCATTACGCCTTTTCTCTACGCAATCTCATCAATCGTCCTCGAGTGTGGACATCCGCCGTAATTACTTAAGCAGCTTTTAAAAGTAAGGGACGTATTATTGGTGTAACTAAGTTGAGTATTCCAAAATTTATTGAACCTCGGTGGAATATAGACTGATCACCTATATTCGACCAGGGACAGTGGGACATAGCCTGATCATCTATGTCCGACTCAGAGGTAAATTTTGCAATACTCAGAATAGTTATACTAAAATGATGCCCAGCCTCAGATTAATTTCCTACTTGATTTCTGAAAATGTCAAAATTTCTGTGTGTACATAATCATTGCCTAACATGAACATTCACATCTACACACAACACACTGGCATCACAACACCACATGAACTGTAATGCCTTTGGCATCGCTATACTTCTCCATTATATGGAATTCTTGTCGCCGCCGTCTGGCCGTATCTTGCATCGGGTCGAGTTAAATCCGATTGGCGCCGTTTGAATCCGAGTTACTCATTTGTAACCCTTTAAGAGCGCTATAATCCGTCCGAGCTTACTGGAACGTCTAGATTCGATTTTGACCACGTTTGGTTTTGAATTTTGGCTACGTTTGGAAACGATTTTGGTCACGTTTGGATTTGATTTTCGGCAACGTTTAGATTTGATTTTTGGCTATGTTGGGATTCGATATCGATTATGTTGGGAATAGTCACCTCAAGAATTTTGTACTTCAAAACTGACACTTCACATCTCGACTGTCAAGGCTCAACAGCCGCTCGAAAAGGTCTCAAATTCGTGTAGCAACACGAAAACAAAATCAAGCGTAAACGACCTCAAATTTTCTCAACTCCATCGGGTAACTCTAAGTGAAAACCGAGGACGGTTTTCCTTCTAAGGCAGGAAGGATGTGACAAACGGTAATTTTCCACTGATATTTTAATAATAAATGTCTAATTATTATTACCAAACTGTTAAACTGAGCAATTATATGTTTACATATTTATTACGGGAAGCAAACCCGCACACTGTAGCGTACAGTAACTCACCAAAACTATTTGTTTTTATCAGAAAAAGTGAAATTGTCACTTTTTGACATTTTCAAACACCGACATAACAAAACGAGAGGTTATCTCATTTTCTTGAAAAACAACACCACACGCGTACCGACACCACATTAGTAAAAATTAAATTCTATAATTTCGTTCCGGAGCCAATAGATTTTATTCTATGTCAGGCTGATGAAAAACGACACCCGAACTATATCTTCCGTGTTCACGATAACCCGGAAAGCACTTATCAAATTAAGCCTCAGCGAGACCCGGGATACGCTTGAAACTACTAAATTAACCCTCACCTTTTAATTTAACAAAACATTACACTTACTTTTATTTATTTATCCCACCTCACTTTAATAAAAATGCCCCACCTCTCTCTCTCCTTCCCCACCACCTCTCTAAAAACTCTGCACCTCATCTCTTCTCCTTTCTCTGATTTCGCTGCTACCCTTTCATCACCATTTTTGTCTACAACTTCAAGATCTAATCAAACAAAGAAGAGATGACTAAGATAAATTGTCACCACATCTACACGCCTATTGCCACTCCCTGTCGAGCTCGAAGTCAACCATACGAGCCAAAATAATGATGTTATGATTTCCTTTTGTGGCCATGGAGCGTCTGGAAAGAGGAGAGAAGGAATCAAACCATCCTTGATTTCTCTTTTAAAACCCTACCGATCTTGGTAAGTCCACACACCCACAAAGTTTACAATCAATTCGAAATTAAGAGTAGCAAGCGGTACAGTGGAAAAATGCAATCAGAAGCAGGAGGGTGTGTGTGGATTTGCTGGGTTCGATTCGGATTCCATTGATCTCATCCGATTTTTCTTCGATCTCGTCTCAACTCCCTAGTAGTCACACTACTAGTTGTAAGAAATCTAACTCTTTCTTTTAATCCTTGTTTTCATTCGAATGAACATGAATTAAACTATCTTAAATGTTTTTGTGAATCATTATTCATATTTGTGATGTTATAAAAATTTGATATATGAATCGTTATGATTGTCGAATCGATGTTGGTGTGGTAGAACATTTTTTTTTTTAAACTAATAATGTAAAGTATGGCTCGATGTAGATACGTGTTCTTTTGTTGAATCTTGTGATATCGCGAACTAGTTGATGCGTTAAAAGTGTTGTAGTCGTAGGCTCATTTTGGTTTCTATCTTTCACTTGTTGGCTTATTAAGTTAAACCCGTAGTCGCGTTGTTTTGGAGTCATAATAACCGTATGGTTAGTGTCAAAAACATGCTCGCGAAGTGTCTGATGTTATGTCTCTAAAGTTTTTAACTTCTAAAACGAGTCTATGTTGGGATAAAATGGATGCTAGAGTCGTGGGTTTCACTAGTTCATACCGGTCTATGACCGCGGTCGTGGCTGTGACTAGCAAAAAGGGTTCGAGAAAAACAACTTTAAAACGTTTCGTCAAAATGTTTGTTTTTCTTTTCCTTCCTGCGTAAACTAAAACAGCCAACTGGATTTTTGCATTCTGCTGCTACCAATTCGTTCCCGCTGTTTTGTTATTACTACTAATAAAACCACTTGGGCCAGCCCATTAAAAATTCATTATGACCAGCCCTTTTGTCCACCTTGGACCAGCCCTCTTGTTGCTGTGGTCCAGCCCGTCGCCAAGAACCAAAAGGGGCACCTTTGATCTTTTTATTCGCTGGACGTGTAAAGGCCCAACAGGCCGTGGCCTGTTTTCCGTAAATTTCACTCTGGCCGCAGCCCAACCCCCCTCCTCGATACTTATCACTTTTCGTCAATTATAATTCGCCATATTTTCTTAACAAACGACCGTTCGTTTACACACAACTCGACACTTTAGTAAAATAAACTTGTAATTTGTTTCAAACACACGACGACTAACTAAATAGCGAAATATAAAAATTGGATTATTAATATATGTTCTCACAAATTATATTAATAAGGCCTTATTTTCAACTTTATTTATTTTTCCGCAAGTATATATATATAAATATATACACACGCACTATCAATTAACCATCAAACGTTCTATGACCGTACACATCGTCATCTCATAATCATTATCTTTCCTTACGTACGTCTCCGCTCATCGCTAAATCAAAAATCGCTATTCATATTCTTTTGTACGTTCGTACAACCCGACGAGCCAACAACTTTAAATATTAAAAATTTGGTTTTCACTTAAATGCTGCCACACCAGCAACATCAACATTAACTTTTGGAATAATTGAAATCCTTGAACCTGAATTTCGAACTAAAAGCATATTTTACTAATCTAGGTCGCGTGTCGGTGCCGCACTCTATTTGAACTGCTTGTGATATAACTACTACTTGACGAGGTGAGTTCAAGGCCCCTACTTTTACTTGTTTTACAACTGTTTTAGGGGAGAATACATGCTCGTTGTTACTTAAACTTAATGCTTGTTTTTACTTGAAACGTGATTTGTTTTCCTCAAACATACTACTTGGCTGAAATACTTGATTGTTTACTCGAATGCGTTATATGAATACATGACACACATTAACCAGGTGTACTGAACTGTTTACTCAATATTTGACTGTTTGACTGTAATACTTGATTGTTCACTCGAATGCATTATATGTATACATGACACACACTTTGACCAGGGGTACTGGACGAACACATATAACAGGACCGGGTGTAACGGTCACATTACCGAGTGTAACGGACATACTACCAAGTGTAATGGTCATTACGAGTGTACCGCTTAACCAAGCAAAATATTACTTCTGTTTACCAGGAACAAATCTTATTGGGCAGTGGGTTGTAAACACACAGGTTGCAAGTCTTGTATGGGCGGGACTTGGGACTGAGTGGATTTACAATGCCTTTGCCGGGAAATCGTTATTCAAATGCTTTACATTTTACACTAAACTCTGTGAACTCACCAACCTCGTGTTGACACTTTTTAGCATGTATTTTCAAGTTTAAGGCGATAATCTAATTGTGAAGGCTTTTGGCATGGCATGACATGGTCATAGAAGACTCTGATGTATTTGGGACCACTTGAAATCTTTTATGGGCTTATATTTCCGCACCATTTTTTTTAAATGTTGTAAACAAATCACTTTGGAATATGAAATATATTTTAAATGGTTGACATAAAACCATTCTTTATACTTTGTGTTGTGATACCAATTTAGTAGCACCCAAACATGTATGCTTCCGCTAAACCAGATTTTGGGGGTGTTACAGATATGATGAAAACCCACCTAACCCATTAACCTTTACTTTAATAATCATCATAATAGGGATAATACTTACTTGGGAAATCATTGCTAGGGACCTTTCTCTTGGATTGGAACCTTAAGCACTTCATGGATTAGCCATCCACTTCATCTTCTTCATTCTTTTTCTCTAATAATCGACATTTACCCACTCCCTATCTTTCCTAGAACTAAAATGAAGATACAAGAAGTATCTAGACATTTGTAGAGGATAAGTTTCCTATATGGCACACTAAGCCCCTCAAGTCCCCTTTCTTCTATTTTGGTCACAACCATTCTTATAATGCATACTTTCAACTTAACAACTTTAGTCCTTTAAGTTATGCACCATAACTTCCAAGGTCATGTTACACGTTCGTTAACTATTAGGTTGACTTTCGGGTTTGACCATAACTTTACATTCATTGACTAGCCAATCACATAAGGTCTTTGGTCTACTTTCATCTAGGGTGGGGTCCCAGTACCCGGGAACGGGTCTAACAAGAGAATCGACTTTAACCCCGTTGCATACTATATTTTCAACATTCAAGGATGGCACAAGAGATACTAAGAATCCTAAGGCGCTCGATAAAAAAGAATTTCTGACCTTAAGAAACGAAGACTATCTGCAATTTTTTTTGGTTGCCGATGCTAACAGTTAATGTACTGTGCCTGTGATAGTAAGTTTTTTTTCGCATATTCGTAACTGCTGTTACAGAAAAAGCCTTGATCAACACTAGGGTACAATTCCTGAAGAAAGATGGGGAACCGGAAAGAATGTTGTGACAAGTGATTTGAAGCAAATTACTCTTTCGCACCATCCTCTTCCGTTTCCCATCTTTCTTCAATAATTGAGTCGAACTGTTGATCCGCACCTTTTTTACAATAGCAGTTACGAATATGCGAAAACAAGTTAACTTTCACAGGCACAGCACATGAACTTTTTAGTATAGCCAAATAAAGAAAGTAACAAATAGTCGTCGTTTGTTATGGTAAAAGATTTTTTTTTATCAAACGCCTTATGATTTAGTCACCCATTGGGTAGCTGAAACGTAGGAATTACAATTCTGATCCTTCTTTCCCAGGTTAAGAAACACCCCAACTTATGCTTGGAAAAGTGAAGTTTACACTTACTCTGAACAATTTTATGCTTGCATGCTCATGCGTGTGCAGGTATATCAAGACCAACATCAGAAGCATGTGAACATGAAAGAATATCAGGTGTGTTTGCTACCATGACCCACTTCAGATGTTTGTTAGATATCTTCCAGTTTTGTTCTAATATATTGATGCATTGTGATAGGAAATGAATCGCTGGTATAGAACCACCTGCTATCTTCCACGACACCTGCATTGTCGTTCTCAAGTTTGTATATTTTCGCCCATTTCTTATATGGAATGGCTCACTGAATAGTAGGTATATGTATCTGCCCATTTCTTATATGGAATGGCTCACTGAATAGTAGGTATATGTATCTGTTGCTTATTAGCTGGCCTCCCGTTTATTACTATATAAGCCAAAGATTGTAACTATAACTTGGCATAGCAAAGGTCTATCGTAAATTATAGTTTTTAATTCTATAAAAGTGTTCAAAAAAAAAGTTGAAAGTGACAACATGTGTATTGGATACCCACATTACTTAGTAGATGAACGGTTTAAGTTAATAAATCAGTTTGGAACTTGAACATAGTTACTCATTCTAAGTTCCCATACAGTTCCTTTTGTTCTTTCAACAGTCTAGCAATTCGCCTAGTACAGGCTATTGCACAAAGGGAGTTGAAACGACAAATGGAATTGTAAGGGGACTTAGAAGGGTTAACTATGTTTCTTTTTCAGTTCCATTCTTTTTTACGACCTAAAACCGGCATTTACAAAGTAACGTCACCATACACAGCTTGCTACATTGAACTTCACTTTGAAAGCCTCAATTATTAGGGCAGATCTATCTAACAATGCATCTCAGTTCCATTGCTTAAATTGACTGAGTTCACTAAAACTATTTGTCTATGAAACACACCAATAGTTCTGGCGAGTTTTGTCAAATTAAGCAATCAAAGTTATATGCATCGCTCGATAGATAGGCTCTAATAACTGAGGCGTGTTGATTGTGATAATGATATAATGTGTATTGTTCATGACAGGCCACATTCCTTCATTATCACATTCAACACGAGTCCTAATACTCACACGTTTTTCTAGAATCGACAAATTCCTTCTACGATACACCTTATATATATATATATATATATATATATATATATATATATATATATATATATATATATATATATATGTATACATATATATACATATCCATGCATTTTTATATTTATGTCTCTTTTATATATATGATAAACCATCTGCATTCAACTATAAAAGCAACGACAGATGTTGTACATCACATGTCAATATTAGGAATTGAAGACTATCTGGTATTTTTTATTTGCCGATACTAACACTTGATGCTCTGTGTCTATGATGGTAAGTTTTTTTTCGCATGTTTGTACCTGCAGCTCCAGAAAAGGTCCTGATCACCAATATCATACAATTCTAAAAGATAGATGAGAAACAAAAGAGAATGATGTGACAAGTGATTTGGTGCAAATTACTTCTTCGCACCATCCTCTTTTGTTTCCCATCTATCTTTTTGAATCGAATCGTATTATTGATCAGGATCTTTTGTAAAACTGCAGGTACAAACATGCGTAAACAAACTTACCATCACACACACAAAGCATCAACTTTTAGTATCAACAAGTAAAGAAAATCATATACTCTTCATTTCCTAATATTGACAAGCGATGTACATCATCTGTGGTTGCTGTTATGGTTAAATGCACACGACATATTTTACAAGTTTATCCACCTTGCCAAATTCATTGCTTTGGCTTTGAAAGTCTTTATTATGACTGACGCAACCACTAAGGGACTGCCTTTGAACATTTTTGATAAAGAAATTTCCACATTAGATAATTGTTATGAATTTACACAAAAGCAGTATGTATATGTTGATTTTCTGAAAGACCATAAAAATTTGTGAACACGATGAATTTATCCAGAAAAAGCTTGGTTACCGTAAGATGTGTTGTTTATGGACCCGACTACGTTTTTTTATGGTCTTCCAGCAACCAAGCTTCCCGACTGTTGAAATCTGTAACCATTCAATGTTTGTAAGATATTTTTAATTTGGGTTCGTTTATACTTATTATGATAAGTAACAATGTTTGGCAAGATAAATCTTAAAAGAAGAAAGTTTACTATATAAGCACATCTGCACTGTATTAGCATTAGTCGTTGATATATTTTTCATTGCAAAGTAACGCTGCCTTTTGTTTTGTCTTCTATCAAATATGGTTTGTAATTCTTTTATACGGGTGCTCTTCATGCAAAATGGATTGTTACTACACTTCTTCCTGCTGCAACTGTTGGTTCATTTACAGTGGGTCTTTGGCTGACCAGTTTAGAATTTATGTTGTTGCAATAATCATCACCTATGATTTTGTGCTCATAGATGCCTAAAAATGATATAAATATACAGTGCAACGACTACAAATGTACAGGCCATGATAATAGGTCGTCTGCTTGCCGGCAGAGGAATTGGCATATCATTTGTTATCATCCCAAAAACCTTCCTTCTCTCACAGTGATGTCTTTCCAGCTAAATCTTACACATGGAAATCCCAAGGTACTTTTCATAATCCATTAGTTATTCCAACTTGGACTTACATGCTATGAACTGTTATTAAACTATATCGTTCTACCTATACATTTACCTTACGCTACAAATACGTTGTTTATATGCTTTATTGGTTATTGAGGATACGGTTAGGCCTACACCAGGAAAAAAAAAAAAAAAAAAAAAAAAAAAAAAGATTTTCATAGCAAAGTTATCATAGTCACCACCATAAGATGTTATGCTAATCTGCCAATTTTGACCTTTTCATATGGATATGGATTAAATCAGGTTCTTAAATCATAGGAAGGTGAATGTAACTTTGATGTTAATAAACTGATGCAACCTTAGCGCTCTTTTTTTTTAGGTATATAGGTTATGTTTCAAGTCAGTTTCTTCATTTCAATTTGTGATGAAAAGTTAGTTTGAAAGTTATATTTTAAAATTCGGTAACTTAGTTTTTCATCAGCTCTCATAACCTTTGTTATCCAAACAAAGCTATATTCACAGGAATAATAGCTTAAACTCCCATACGCTCCTATAAGCTTGCACACCAAACACTCTTTAACCTTAATCCACCTTATCTAATAAGCCACTAAATTCATTCTCATTTCCCTATTGCAGATTCATCAGATGAAGAAGAACCCAACTATGAACTCGAGTACGAAATCTTATCAGCTAGATCAGCAGAACCATAGGATGATACAGATGTATCATCCTGCTATAGATAACGAAAGGATAGCTGGAGGAGATATACAGGCATCAACATCACCATCACAATCACAATCACAAGAAGTGATTAAGATTGAAAGAGAAAGAGCAATACCTGAAGCACTTGAAGAACTTGAAAAATATGGAACAGTTAATGGCTGAGATTGGAAATATCCATGACAACTTGAGCTTCATGCCTGATTTCCAAAGAAGGGGAATCGCTGCAAATTTACCCATGAAAATGGCTTCAATGTTTGGACACAGTAGTGTTGATGAAGCAGAAATATAAATTGAAGACTAGACGTTTCTCTTTTATCATGTACGTACTCTATAAGAACTGAGAAGTAGTTTGTTTTGGTGATTTGCGTATTTATTTATCTATTTTATTTGATGGCCGTTGGGACATTAAGAAGCTGTAAACTACACTGAACTCTATATGTTTTGTACATGTTATCTCCCTGAATTGCGTTTCCTTTTGACAAACAAATCTTTTTGTTGCCGTTAATACACATAAAGTATGTTCCAACTTTACAACATATTGCAACATAGATATAAAGATCATTATCTTAGATATAATAATGAAACATTTAGGGATTGAAGACCACAGCTGATTAAAACATCCATGTAGTTCACGTGTCATATCACAATTGCCTTTACAATATTGACTAGATTTCGTACGTTTCAGCACGACATATTCATGATCCCGTAAACACTTTCTTCAAAAAAATATTAAAATATATATTCATAAAATAAATACAAAAAAATACTTCCAGACTTACGCGGTTATCATAAGGAATAATTCTACAAAGTTTGTTAGGCCACTACAAAATTACATCTACCATGATAATTACATGTTGCCAGAGAGCAGAGAATATTAACACCAAAATATATTCATAAAATAAATACAAAAAAATACTTCCAGACTTACACGGTTATCATAAGAAATAATTCTAAAAAGTTTGTTAGGCCGCTACAAAATTACATCTACCGTTATAATTACATATTGTCAAAGAGCAGAGAATATTAACACCAAAATTTGATGGGTCCAAACCCCAAAATTCATACAGAGTACTATTTTATTCGACAAAGAGTATACAGTTAGGGTATATAAAGAGAATGTTTGTCTTAAATTGAATGACATAATCTAAACCCCAGGAGTTGGGTGCTTCAAAAGGTTATGCGTAACAGTTTACACCCTTCCTCCTCACAAAAACAGACACAAGGAAATGTCTATTGCTATTAGTGGTTATTGTTTATGGTTGTTTAAAAACACTCCCGTAGCAACGCACGGGCTACCCCGCTCGTTATATATATATATACTAAAAGTCGTGTAACAGTCCCCCCAAGCATTGTTGCTACAGTGCGCAGCTAATTTTCATTTTAGACCCTGAGGTTATTGATCCATTGCAAAGTTAGTCATTAACGGCCGTTACCTAACAGTTGTGACTTAAATTTGCAACGGAACAATAACTTCAGGGGCTATTTCTGTGCAAATATTAAACAGAAACAACCCCTAAGGTTAACTTTTATTTTCACCGTTAGTCCCTAAGGACTAACTTTGCAACAAACCACCACATTCAGGGACTAAAACTGAAAATATATTTGCTACAGTACCAAACAGTGCAGAATAGTACTGCTACAGTGCAAAACAGTGGTAAACAGGGCGTGTACTGTTCCTAACAAATTTACAAAAATGGTCCCTCAGATTAGTTGTACATGGCACCGTTAGTCCCCAGTTAGCGAATTTTTGAAAATTCGGTCCTTAATAACAATTTTTTTTTTTTAGATTAAACACAACATTTCGTAGCAACGCGCGGATGCCCCCGCTCGTTACAGGCTATAAGCCGGTAAGTTGGACAAATTTTCGGTCCCAAAAAGTCATCATCAGCGGACCAAAGGGCTTGTGTCCCAATGGTATCATTTGTTATGTGAGAAGCTCCCCAACCAAAATGGTTGTGGGTTCAAGTACTGCTTAGCACATGTTACTCCTTCTGATGTATGTTCAAATACGGATACTAATGTTCCCGTCTTGATTGGTCCTCCCTTTAACTTAGATATGCCTAACCTGCCTTTGATTCATTTACCCCCTCGCTCCCATCATTCCTTTACAAGTAGTGTCAAATAGTGCCCCTTCTTTAGATCTTAATATCTTGTTTCAGTCTCCTCGGATACATGACAATGTCTCACTTTTTAGTTTGGGTGTCACATACTTACCTAATTCTTAGTCACATTTGCATCAACAATGTGATCACGAATTCTACAACATAAGTAAAGATAACATCTTTCGTAAGAAACTTTTTTTTACAATTTTTTCGCAAAACAAGATAGTAAAAGAGTACCTGTAAATCCAAAGTCAAATTCGTTCATTCCCGACTCTAGCGATGATGGATTTACTCGTTGTAAGAATCTAGCAAATGTCGTTGGGTTAAAAAAGAACATGGCAATTCCAATCTCTAGTCCTTTTTTATGAAAATTTTGTATACATGGGTAGTTATGAAATTCCCTCAAGTAAGTGATGATGTTTTTGTTAATATAAATAAACCTTAAAAACGTTTATTTATATTTTACGATCTTCTAATGTTTTGTCGATAACAAACGTAAAATCATTTTAAAGAGATAAATAAAATACGTAACGCTTTGAGCCAAAAGTTTATTAACTCATTTCACTAAACAAATAAACCTTAAACATGTTTAGTTAACAAGCTTACATAAAACCAAAACCATTTTATAAAAACGCTTAAGTAACTTGGTTACTTACATTTTATAAAATACATGTAACTTGTAAAATTAAACTAGGAAAGACTTGGACTATCCATGACCCAAAACAAAGTCCATAACCCATCACCCATGGAGCTTGATCCATAACCCATGACCCATTGCATGACACCTAAATGGGTAAAACCCATGATCCATGACCCATGACCCGAAGTCCATAACCCATGACCCAATATGTCTTTGACATCATGCATGACATCACATAAACCATGGATCATAACCCATAACCCAAAACCCGGAATTGTAACCCAAAATCCGAACTGATGATACCAAATACCCGGATCCCTGGGTTTACACTGACTGGATCCCTTTGGGATCCGCCGAAACCGGGTGAACAGTGCTCAGTTTGCCTATAAATAGTGAGTCATTTCTTTCTTACTCCTTACCCCTTTTAGAGATATCTTCTCTCTATATTCTAAACTCTCTAACCTCAGATCTAAGGATCTTTCTATGTAGTCTTTCTTCGTGATTCTCTAGGTTCCTTCTAAAGGCGAGATCACAACCTCTCGAAGACTTGCAAGCTCGTCATATGAGTTGCTAGGATTCTTCTTCTCCTCAAGATCACATAAGTGCATCTTGTTGTTCTTTCTTCTTCTCAAGGGTGTTGTAGATGTGTTGAGTCGTTAGGTGTAAAAAGGACGTTGGTTCCTTTTAGTTGTGTTGTGTTGATCGGGTAGTGGTTCCTCATTTGTAATGGAACCCGGTGTCTTGTACTGGATAAAGTATAGGCGACGAAGGTTTGGCTCTACCTCGTGGAAGAGCTCGGTATTTAGCTTTGTACCGGATAAATTGTAAGCGACGTTGTGAAGGCTTCTCCGCCGGTGAAAGGAGTTTGTCTTGTGTAGTGTTTACGGAACTCTCAAGTTGGGTACTCGGGGAGTGGAGTAGGGCAAGGAAGGTGTCCTTGTAGCCGAATCACTATAAATATTTATGTTGTGGTTGTGTCTATCTATCCCTCTCTCGCAGTTTAGTTTTATATGTTTTTTCTACTATCAATATCCAACACGTCAAAACTAGATTGACATAAGTCAATCTATAAGTTTTAAAACGAAGATTTAATTGGTAAAATTATTCAACCCCCCTTCTAGTTTTCTACAGTTTTCATTTTTACACCCCGAAACTTGTTTAAGTATTTTATTATTAAAATGTTTTTGCATAAGTTTGACTATAATATTTATGTGCTTAAAGACTTTTATGATTGGTTAGTCAATAAGTTTTAAGTTAAAAATCAAACCAAAAGTAAGGTTTCGTGAATTATCGAGTCGTGTAAGTATCGTTTTGAGAAAAGACTACATAGAAATAAAATAAAATTAAATTAAAGAGGATTGTCTGGATGTAAAATTAAAGATAAAAGACTACATAAAAATCAAACCAACAGAAGGTCAATACGGCGACGTACTAGCATTTTTGTCAATACGGCGTATTGGGGGTGGTGTAAAAATAAAATAAAATTTGGAGCGTTTCATTCATGGATTTCTTAAGTATCAAAGGCTCTGCTCAAGTTCGGTTGTGTTTTTTGTCACGTCTTCGTTTCGGTAGGTCTATTCATATGATGACATTCAATTAGATCTTTAGTATACTTCAAAGTTTCTATCAAAAGTTCTTGTAATGTCATAGTTTTCATAGGATTAGTCTTGTGTTTTCATTCAAGTGTTTGTTTAGTTTGTAGTCAAATCATGCCATGTTATTTCAATCTCAGGGCACACCAGTTCGGTCGGCGACCTAGTCGAGGAAAAAGGTTACCAGTCTGCATTGATGTTGTGTGTCGGTAAGCCGATGATTTTTTTTTTGTTTTGGTCGTTTCCACGATCGATTAACACAAACACTACACAACAAAACTATGTGTATGGCTTTTTTTTCTTTTTTTTTTTTTTTTTTTTTTTTACAGGTTTAATAAGTTTTTTTTTGCAGGTTTTGAAGAGAAAGAAGATGAGGTTTAAAAAGTTTGGTATTTTTAGTCATTTTCGTTTTAGATCTTGTTGTTATGTTTGTTTCCATTGTTAGTCTCTTTAAATGTTTTTTTTTTTACACTCTTAGTACTTACTATGTTTACAATGTCATTTGAATTATTATGTAATGTGTCTTATTATTAATGAAATTTAATTTGTTGTAAAAAAATATAAAGAAAAAAAAGAAGACGAATGTCGCTTTAGTGTGGTAAAAAGTCGTTTGTAGGTCGTCGAAGAGAGAAAGCTGATATGCAAGCAAAATAAAGGTCGATAGAGTTCACTGGTGTGCCCAGTCTCATGCAATATTGTTGGATCTTCGACATTGGTGAGAATTTATTCATCTTAATATATTATTATCTTTTGTCAAAAAACAAAAACCCAAAACCAAAAGTGAAAAGACAAAAAAAAATCCAAGAGACCACTTGATAGAGTTATCTTGGCAGTTAACATATAGTTTTACTCACACCTCATCTATTATTTTTCTTTCTAAAAATCACACATACAACACATTTGCGTATGTTTCGCGAAATTGATTGGAGCTGGAGCTAGAGTCGTAGCTTATGCAATAAGCTGAAATCTGGATCTTATATTTTTTATAAAGTTGTCTAACGAATTAATTAGAGCTTAAGCTTATTCATGTAAAATCGCATAAAAACACATCAAATCAAATTCAGATATATTTTTAGCTTCGTGTGAATCTATTACATTTTAAAAGGTATTTAAGTAATTTGACTAGCTATAAGCCCTCATAAGCTTGTTTCAACATACTTGGACTTATAGATGTTTATGACTTATAAATCTTCCGTAAATTTATGTGACAAATAAAATTTATTTTATTGGCTCAAGTCTCTATAACACCAAATAAGTTTACACCAAACACAACTAAACTTAGGGTGCGTTTGGTTCGTAAGTGGGATTGGAATTGGATCCGGATTTGAGAAAGGTTTAAAAGATGTGGGAAAGAAAAAAAAATGGGGCCTGCAGGTTTCACTTGAAACCACCCAACTAAGGTGGGAATCAAATTTATCAATATTTGATAGATTGATTCCATTCCCTCGGGCCCACAATACAAACAAACACACATTTTTTACATTTTTTCATTCCATTCCTTTATAAACCCTCAAACCAAACGCACCGTTAGCCTTTTTCTAGCCACCACGACCTTCATCCCACGACCCTAAATAAGGTAGCACTAACACAACTAAACTTAGCCTTTTTCTAGCCACCACGACCTTCATCCCACGTCCCTAAATAAGGTAGCGCTTCTTTATTGCATTGCTACTTAGTAGCACTTCTTTATTGCATTGCTACTTGAAACGTCTATTGTCAACTTTAACTACCACCACCAACTATTTTCTTCTTGAGGTTTCGTGTTATTTAAATATCAGTAACTTTTGTCATGCATGTCACAAATTTTGGTTTGAATAACTCGCCCCTTTTGTAAACCTTCACTGCCACCTCCTTCTTTTTGTTCAATTTTTAGTTAGGTTGGTTGCGCCGTTGCATATTACTACTCTGTTGTTTAATTTTGTGTTTGCTTATTGACTTTGCAAAAGTCTAACACAAGAAGCTATGTTGATTATAAAATTGTTAAAGCTAAAATAATTACTTTTTTTTTTTTTCTTTTTTCTTTTTTCTTTTTTAACTTATGCTAAAATAGTTACTTCTTTTTTTCTTTTTTAACTTAAGCTAAAATAGTTACACAACTAGCATTATTCACCATCACTTGTATTTGTTAATAACAGGTAATAATAGGCTTTTTATATTAATATCAGGGGTTTTAAGATAATTATGCTTTAAAAGAAACTAGACGAGTACCCGTGCATAGCAACGGATTTTCTAGCGGCATATATAAATACTGATATTTTGGTTACACAAATGATATTCTGGTAAGTGTTTTATGCAACGTTTTATTCTTATCGAAGCAGTAGGCATAGAGCGATGGTTGTCGAAAGTGGTCTTTTATTATTATTAACGGTAAGAATTTAAAAAAACCACATAATTACATTGTAGTGTCAAAGTTGTAAGATGGTATATGCAAAAGATATTAAATTATTACCATTAATAAAAATAAAAGACCACTTTCGACAACCATCGCTCTATGCCTACTGCTTCGATAAGAATAAAACGTTGCATAAAACACTTACCAGAATATTATTTGTGTAACCAAAATATCAGTATGACTATATGCCGCTAGAAAATCCGTTGCTATGCACGGGTACTCGTCTAGTCATTTAAATGCCATCACAAAATTTCGTCCATACTAATTAAGTTATGATGATTTAGGTTTCCTAATTTTAACAAATAATTAGTCTTAACATTTAAACTACTTAGCTAAAATCAACCAAACATAATTCAACTTAATTTATGACATTATTTTTATTTATTGATGATTTATGTCTAATTTCAAAATTAGTCAACTAATCAAAATATTTTCAAATCAATCAACCAAAATAAATCAATCACAAATCACATATTTATGATCATAAATCACATTTAATAGCAAGTCAAAATAATATCAAAATGCATCTTAATTATTTTTGTACTGTGATTATTTAAAAATGTATAAACACCATTTCAGTTAATAACAAAGATCAAATGACATCTTTAACACATTGTTCATGATTTTCAAGCAACAAAATAAATCAAACACTTAATTTTGTTCAATATTTCATACGGCACAAATAAAAAAAAGAACAAATATTGTGACAATTTTAGAACATTTCTAAAATTACCACAAACACATTTAGCTAGGAACAAACATGTAAAAAATAATTAAACACCCTTGTTCTTCATCAAAAGTCACGGCACAAAATTAAGAACACAAGAACAAATAGCTTGATAATTTCAATTACATATATATTCCATAAACATGATAAATAAGAAGATTAAAATGTCAAATAAAATCAAACAATCCTCTTGGCTCTTGTGTCTAAAATAAGCCACGACCCAAAATAAATCCAATAACACAAATGATTTTTGATACAATGAACGCATAATTAATCTTGTATTTAGACGATAATTAACATAAACACGTTAAAACCTTTGCTCGGATGCCACTAATGGAATTATGCTAACACTATGTGTATCTTTTAACATTTGTGCAACGCTTTTTGTCAGCGAGACAACTGTTGTAACAGCTTTTTCCGGCGACGTCGACGACGACTATAGTGGCGGCTGTAACAAAAATACAAAAAATGTTATAAAAACTCGGATCTACAAATAAAATCAACAGATCTGTAAAAAAGATCTTCAAAAACTAAAGTCATAGATTTATCACAAACTGAAAAAAATACCTCAAAAAGTTTACATTTTCGAGATATTTCAAATTTCATGACATTTATAATTTCAAAAATATTTCAAATCTCAAAAAGTTTACAATTTCTAGATACTCCATATCTCAAAGAATTCGTAACTCTCAAAATATTCCCAAAAGTCAAAAGTAAACTCAATTTAAAAATGTTGTCAATAATTCATACAAAATATATTTCAAACTTTATCAATTACAAAATCAATCAACTAACATAACATCAATAATTTACATAAAAAAATTTAACAACAAATTAAACAAAATTACAAATAATATTTACAAATAAACTTATGAAAAATAATTACACACCAAAAAAATCTACCTAAACAAAAATACATAAACATATACAAAAAATTACACAATAAAATTCTCAATAAAACTTTACCAAAATATACATAACCCACTTTTTCCGTCTATCGATGAAGTTTTCATCGGTGGCATCAGTCACACAATCATATTCCGGCGGCAGCAGCAGCCACTTAAGGATATTCCGGCGGTAGCATCGGCTATTTCCGGCGACCACAGCGGTGGCTGTAAAAAAAATAAAAAAGTTATAAAACTTTCGATCTACATATAAAATGTGCAGCGGACGCAGCTTTGGAACCAAAGGCGGTAGCTTGGTTCCCGGCGGCGGCGGCAACTTTAATCCGACGGCAACTATTTTTTTCGGCTGCAACAGTATTTCCGGCGGCTGTAACAAAAAATACCAAAAAAAGGTTAATATGCATAGATCTATATAAAAAAAACCTATAGATCTACAAATAAAATGTATAGATTCTATAAAAAAATATTGAAAACTTGATTAATGAACATAGATATATTGAAAGACTTAAAAAAATACCTTAATACTTGAAAAAACCCTCTTAATGGTCGGTCTTGGTGGTGAAGTCCGATGGTGGTTGGCTGGTTGTAAAGTTTCCTTGATCGTGGGGTTGTGTGGTGGACGACCGGTGCTTATGAAGTCCGGCGATGGTGATGACAGGTGGTGGAGGTTCAAGGTGGTGGTGGCGGGAGTATTTTTTGTTAGTTGAGAGGGGTTTTTTATGTGCATGTTTTTTTGTGTGAGATGAGAGTGGTTTGTGTGTGTTTTATTTTAAGTTTTAAGTTTCAAGGGTAATTTGGAGAATACATTAATTTCAATTTTTTACTTATTGACTTGTTGATCATTTTTCCATTATAAGTAGTATAGATACTCTGATTTAAAAGCTTTATATGGTACAGATTTTTTTTTTTTTTTTTATATAAATATTTCACTTTCAAGGTAGACACTATTATGCCTTTGGTAGAATATAACGTATCACTTTATGAGAAGATATACAATACTCCCTTTTAAATTATAAGTTCAACTTTCCAATTGAATGCAAATTATAAGTTCAACTTTCCAATTGAATGCAGTCTAAGGATTTTCACTAAGAGCGAACTGTATCGCAGCCTTTTGCGCGCGCCAAATGCATGGCGTGTGTGAAAAACGAATGAGACATTTGCAACGCCAATTTTCTTTTCTTTTTTTGATCTTTTAATGTATTTAAAATGAGTTTGTGTTTGTGTTGTGTTTTTGAGTGTGTGTATGTGTGTTTTTGTGAGTGTGTGCGACTATGTGTGTAGTGAGGAAGAAGGAAGTGTGTGTAAGTATTTGTGTTGTGTTTATGATTTTTTAATGTGAGTGCGTGTGTGTCTTAATGTAATATTTTTCTTTTTTGTTTTCTTTCCCTACTTTTTAGTTTTATATAATTTGTTTTTAAATTTAGTTTGTTTGAATAAATATAAAAATAAATAAAATGGTGGGTGGGCTTAAATGGCATTTGAAAGAGGTGGTATGAGAGAACGGGTATTTTGATATGTGAGTATTAAAAGCGAAATCCTAATTTATCGCTAAGTTGACACTGAAAGTTGAGTTTTTGCATGCCACGATGTCTGGCACGCTTATCCGCTTACTATATTTTACACTAATTAAATATCTAAATTTTTTATTACGAGTAACTAAAATATCAGAATGAACAAACATTTTGAAACAACGAAAAAAGAAAAAAAAAAAAAAAGGCGCACTAAGAGCATTCCCAACGTTTAACGCACCCCTATGTTAAACTTTAACGTGGGTGCGTTAAACTCGCGTTAACCATTGGAAGCTACGTGCATTAACGCAGCGTTAAAGGGCTGCGTTAACCCTTTAACGCTGCGTTAAGGGCTATATCTGTAAAAAAAAAAAAAAAAAAAAAAAAAAAAAAAAAAAAAAAAAAAAAAAAAAAACCTTCCATTATAATCGTTTGAATCAAACGGCTATATCCAAAAAAAATAAAATTCAAAACCATTTTCAATCCCCTATAAATACCCAATTAACACAATATTTTTTTCACACTTCCACAAATCAATCTAATACATCATATATTTCCATCTTCAAACTTCCACAAAAAAAAAGTCCGGATTTAACCCAAACGACGATGATAGTTTCATGAATCTCCTAAACACCGGGTGGAATAACCCAAACGCCGGGTCATCTTCAAACCCGAACGCACCACCAATCCCTAACCCACTTGGCTTGTCGAGCCAAGAACTTTACTTACAGCATCAACGAATGCTATATTGGGAACAACAACAACAACAACAACAGAACCTAAACACCAATTTCTCTAATCTTCAATTCACACAACAATCACAACATTCTCAAACGGAAACCCATGATGTTCCCGAGAAACCTACGTCTCCTCCAAAGCCATACAAACGGGGTGGAAAACGAAAGGCAAAAAAAATGAAATAACCCGAACCATTGGAGGAGGATGAAGAAAATACCGACTTCATCAAACGTTGGAACCAACACGAGGAAAAATTGCTTGCCACGTGTTATGTGGCCGCGACCGAGGATTCATAAGTGGGTCGTTCACAAAGCAAGGATACATTTTGGCAACGGGTAAAAAATGAGTTTAATAGACTCAATTTTCAAAAGCGAAACAAGGATATGATTCAAGGAAAATGGAAAACGTTGAACCGTGATTGCACAAAGTTCAATGCCTATTACAAACGTTCCCAACGCCAACAAAAAAGTGGGAAAAGTGACATGGATATCCTTAAACGCGCCAAACAAATGTATCGGGACGAGCACAGAACCGCTCCGTTTAACAACGAGGAGGCTTGGGAGGTTTTGCGGGCTCATATGAAATGGGACACGCTGGAAGGGGTTGATTTAACCGGCGATGTCCAAAGCGAAACTAACGAGGCGTTGTTTGGTCGTGATGAACACCCACGTCCTATGGGAACAAAGTGTGCTTCAAAGAAAGCTAGATCCGAGAGCACGACAAGTACGGGGGGAGCGAGTACCGGAGGAACGAGCTCGTCTAGCCAATTCGGGGAGGCTATGACAAACGAGTATCGTTTGAAACGGAAAACAGCCCAAGGAGCGTATCGGGCGGCCCAAATAAAAGATGAGACGATAACAAGATTGGAGGAAATGAAATTTTTAATGATGTACACGGGGGGGAAGGATCCAAACGTTGTTTGTTGGATTTTTAATGATGTACACGGAGGGGAAGGATCCAAACGTTGTTTGTTGGATCAATGACGAAAAAGATCGAATCATCAAAAAATATAACCTCCAACCTCGTCATTAGATTTAGTATTGTGTTTTTTTTTTTTTTTTTTTTTTTTTTTGTTATTATTATTATTTTTAATTTCGTTGTAACTTTTTCTTATTAACTATGTAATGTAATATGTTTTTAATGAATGTTATGTTTTTAATAAATGAAGTATTATTATAAGTTTAGGGGTTGAGTTTGAAAATATTTGAGTTAAAGTTGAGTTAAGGTGAGTTATGGTGGGTGTTTTTTTTAGTTAAAGGTGAAAATATTAAAGTTAATGTGTCGCTGATGTAGCAATGTGTTAAAGTTTAACTTTGTGATACCATTGGGAATGCTATAATAGTAGTAAATAAAAAAGATAAAGGTTAAGTACTTGGCATTAAAGGTAAATTTCAAAGGTAAATGATAGAGGTAAAGTGCATGGACAAACGCATGTGAACTTCAAAGATCAAGACGAATCTGTCATTAAATTTAAACAAAGAACGCTCCCCTCCCCAAGACTTTTCAGTGTTTGACAGATCACATCACATTTCAGATTTATTAGATTACATGTAATAAATAATTACTACTACAAAAAATAAGCAAAAAATCCAGTAATAAATAATTTCATCCACTTTACCAACCCAGCCCTAAATTCTTCTTTATATTCTTCACCACCACTCATCTACCAATCTCACTCCATACCTAAACAACTCACTCTCTCTATCTCTCTCTTAACTCTTTCTCTCTTTAGGGTTTCTTCATGCTAGAACACACAAACAAAATCTATTAGCCAAAATCTGTCCTTTGATAGATCTAGTAGGGCTTACGTCATGCTTTTGTTGTGTTGTGAGAAAACCCTTTAAAGAAAACACTAGAGAGTTTTTTTGTTACTTATGTACTTGCTAGTGAGAATATTTATTTATGTGGGTGAAATTAGGAGTTGAAGTAGAGCTCCTTGAAGTCCAAAAGAGGATCTAAGTGGGAATATAAAGCTGCTGGTTTATGGATCCCTCAAATCCTATAAATTCATTTTGTTCAATGAATAGGTTTTGTGGCTTGCATACGCTAGGAGCTTCATTACCCTTTGATCTTTCTTTGGATTGAAGGGAGCTCTACACCCTCTCTTTTATCTATTAAAATTGTTTTGTCTAGTTTATGAAAGATTATATTATATGGTTGAAATATGTGTTCAGATTAAATTTCTTATTTTAGTACATGTCATTGTCAGTTCATAGATGTATACTTGATAGAATATCTCAAAATGGATGAATGTTAGATTTTTCCATAGATCTCTGTCCACATGATCATTTTATCTAATTTCCATTATTGGTCTTTATCAAAAGTCAAATGCATTTCTTCTACTTGTTCTATCTCTTGTTTTGGTGTTATTTATTTTCATTGCAGGTGTAAGTGGATTCATCATCAGGGAAATATGTACAGATTCGTTTATCAGATTCATAAATTCATTAGCAAAAATACAGTATTATTAGTCAATGTTTATTTTTTATTTTTTTATGTATTACTCTATTTATTTTTTGTCTTTACATCTGAACCATGTGTTATTGGAATGGAAAGATTTTAGTCCGTGAACTGGTTTCCCGTTACCTTTTTGTAATGTTTACTGACGTAGCGTGCGATTGAATGATCATAATACAAATACACAGTATATTACTTTGTAGAGTAGTACTCCTTTATAAGAGTAATTTGTAAGCTATCAGCTGCTTTTAGCCGAAAGAAAACTCCTTTGATTTTAACAAAATGTTTTGTAAAAAGAAAAAAAAAGAACATAAATTTTATATAAAAATCTAACTAAATTCTTTACAAGACAAAAATTATGCATTTTTTAATTCATCAAAAAACTTACAAAACAACTATTTTCTTTTTTTCCTTTAAAGCTTCTCTACTGAGCTTTATAGACAGAGATTATTTAGTTATTTTTTTAACAAAAAGCTAACATCTCTCTAACAAGCTCTTGCCAAACAGGCCAACAATATTTCAATCAAATATATAATGCTAAATAAGTCGGTGGGAATGTTTATAAACTTGTTAAAGTCCGTATCATTGGAGCAATATTTCAATCAAATATATAATGCTAAATGAGTCGGTGGGAATGTTTACAAACTTGTTAAAGTCCGTATCATTGGAGCAATAAGTTTATATGATTTATTCGCGAAGATGCAACTAAACTTTCAAAATATGTGCTTTTAAAGTAACAAACCTTCTGTTTTGATCATTTGGGTTACTTATTTTGATTATTTGGGTTATTGAACTTATAAGAAAGAATATTGTTTTATAATTTTAGATTTGGGTTCCTTATTTTGATTATTTGGGTTACCGAACTTATAAGAAAGAATATTGTTTTATTTTTATAATTTTAATATTAACCAGAGTGATTTAAACACAAATTTTTTGATAAGTTAAGGAACATAAATGTTTGTATAAGTTCAATAATGTGATGTTCACTGACAAATGTCTTGTTCATAAGTTAACTAACCCAAGTAAACAAATGAAATTTTGGTTACTTGATGCTCTAGGGTGCGTTTGTTATGCTTCTATTAATCACAATTGGTATGAATTTAGGCGGTATGAATTTGGGTATAAAATGAGTTTTACAGGTATGATAGTGCAAGTGAGTGGGGTATGAAGTATACTTTATATTTGAGTATTATAACAAATTTTTGAATTCAAAATAGTAAAACAAATATTTTATTTCGAAATGAAAATATTCTCTTATTCCGATTACAATATAACAAACGCACCCTTAGTTTTCTTGTAAAGTTATAACCCCTTTTTACTTTTATTTTTAAATATAAAACAATGTCATATGGATGTGTTTTCAATATTTTACGGAATATTAAATCTTTCTTTTTCTTTTGCAATTTTAAAAAAATAGAAAAGTAAGAAAAAATGTTCCAACTAAAGACACTAAATGTCTACCGTAGTATAAGCGTGTTAGAGCATCGGTCTTATCAAATAGGCTCGAGTACTATATGAGTACACGACTAACCAAGAATACACATATTGATTCATAAACTGCAAATCAAGCTTTACAATCTCTTAGTGAGTGTAATTAACTGTTGTAGTGTAATAAAGCAAGAACTGATGTTCTTTAGGGGAATAGTGATGTATACTCGAGATGTAAATGCAAGTGAACTAATAAGAAATAAGAATTTTTTTGTTATTTTGTTAGTTTAATTGAAAGCAAGTAAAATCAATGGTTGTTAGCATTAAAGTGTTGGTCATTAACATTTAAACGAACATTGTATTAGTTTGTATTAACTTAAGTAGGCTTGTTAAGTGTATTGGGCTTGGATAAGCTAGCATAGGATAAGTATAAGTCCATATAATAGCTCTTATCCAAGCCCGACTGTAACCTCTCGTAATTTTTCCTATGAATAGTAAATGCTAATAAATGATTAATAAATCATTACGTTACTTAATAACCAATTCTACTGGTAACAAAAATTTTTTTTTGTTATTTATGCTACACTATTTAAATCACAACGATACTTGTAATTACCGATTACCTAGAAACGATGCTTACACACGAGCCTTGATAGTCTAAAAATCGCGAATTACTTAAAACAATTAACGTTTAATACTTAACGTTTATACGTTTCGTTAATTAACCGAACGTGATCAAATACATTCCCGAACTCCCGGAAATTATCACAAATACTCAGTAACTATATTGGACCTCGACTCAATACCCGATAAATACTAAACGGACTACTAGACTCATTGGGCCACGGCCCAACGCCTCGGCAAACCCAACACATCTAACGGACCCTTAATATATATTTTTCTTCTTTTCTCTTCTTGGACTAGCCCACGAACGAGCCCAGATCACAACCCAAGCCCAAAGTTTATATATGAAAACTCTCGGTTTGGCTGATCAATGATCGAACACTTTGAATAATTTACGAGCAAACTAACTTAACGACCATGTAATTATTTTACATGACTCAATTCTCATTCCAGTCGAGAATCGAGTGAAACAAACATCACACCCTAACTCGATCATTTATTCACTTAAAAATCTCCAAAGCTCAACACATTAGCCACGCTAGGAACACAACTCAAAATTTATATTTTGGCTAGACTTGTTTTGTACAACTTCCAACTCGACTCAATATATGCTTAACTAACAAGTGAATTCGTACAAGCTCTTATCAAATGAACAAGCCATCAAACGAACCCTACTCCTATTTTGGCACGTCTAAAGTGAAGCTAAACACTTGAAATACTCGATCAAGCCACAAGAAAATAACACTTGAAATTTATTTTGTCACCATATCCTTGTTCCCTAGCATCGACTACCACAACCACAAGTAATCATCATTGAAACTCTTACACCCCATTTGACTTAGCAAAAACTTACTGCCACACTCCATCATAATATGAAATCATAACTATCACATTTTGAGATTTTGGTTAACCTATGAATACACCAAACAAAGTCAAGACAAAACTCCATAATTCTACTTTGTTCTTTCCTCTTTGTTCGAACTATCACAAGGACGATTCATGCATTCATATTGCATGTGCTAAGCCTAAAAACTTCACTATAAATGCATGCATGCATTCGGCTAAACACTCACACAAAAACATATCACATTTCCCACATAAATATAACTAAGTCTTACTAATCCCATGGTCGAATAACTTGACACAAGTTGAAGGAGTTCTAGTCGAGCTAAGGAATCTCACAAACTCGTTCCTGTGTCTTTGGTATATCAAGAATCATGCTACGCAATTCTTTTGGTCTAACTCAGTCTCCACGACACGATACGCCCCACCTTTTGAGGTGAAGTGAGCATCCTTCAAACTTTTCTCAAGATTATATATTCTTATAATTTCATGTCTATCATAAACCATTTTTACTTTAGGTAAATATTTCGTTAAATATATTAACAACATATATAACTTATTCGACATACTATATGTTTGCCATGCTAACTAACGAGAACAACCATGATTCGAACTCTATATAAAAGTATCAACCTTAAAAATGGCACGTTTCTAAGTTACTTTGGTCATTTTCGAAAGTCATTAAAACACTTAGAAAAACATTGGACTTGTAAACTGTTTTCACAAAGCCTAAGTCGCTTGAGTTTTGGCCTCAAATTTTCTAAATTCGACACATAACAAACTGATTTTTAAACTCGATCAAATAGTTCACATACCAAACTAATAGGCTACGCAAATTACACTCAACATTGAACTCGTTTGATAACTTTTTGAACCCCAAAGTGAATCGCACTTACCACAGTTTTATAAAGTTTATAAAACTTACGAGTGGGCTTAAAGCCCATTAAGCTATTTATAAGCTCTTCGTATAAGCTGATTTTATAAGCTCACTCGATATGAAAATGTAACATTTAAACAAGCCCGTAACCAAGCCCAAACCCCCTCTAAACCCAATGGATCACAAACCCATAATGGGCCTTGTTTATAACCCGTTAAAAGCCCATAAGCTAAAAAAATTAAGCTGTTAACGAATTAAGCAGATTATATAAGTTACAAAAGATATTTTAAACTTATTTATAAAATCAAAATGATAAAATTTGATTTTTATAACTTTTGGACTTGTTTTGCAAAAGTTGCTAACCGAAGGACTAAAAATGCCAAATTTGGAAACTTACGGCAAAAACTGCCATTTTGATAATATTGTGATAAAAACTGTAAATTCAGAAACTTTTGGGTATAATATGTAAATATTAAATGTTTTGGACCTAAAATGTAATAAAAATTTAACCGAGGACTAACGGTGCAAATATTATGCCGTTAGGGTCAAAAGTGTAACTTTGTGAAACTTAAAGGTTGTTTCAGAAATAATTATAAGTTTATATAATTATTTTATAAACTCGTCAATCGACGTTAACGACATTATTTTCACTATAATTATACACATATATATATATATATATATATATATATATATATATATATATATATATATATATATATATATATATATATATATATATATATATAAGGATCCGGTTCCATTGAGAAGGTTTTTATTTTGAGAAGATTGAGAAATCTTCGTTTGAACAAACTGATTCATGTTTTTGATTTGATTCACAAGTAAAACATCATTTTATGGTGAATCGAATCTATAAATTACAAATTTGATTCACAAATCATTGTTAAAATCGAGTTATGATGATGATTCATTAAATTTGTACAGATGATTCAGTATTCTACATATATCGCAAAATCGAGAGATTTTTAACATTGATTCAAATTTTTTTTACACATTTTGAATTTTAATCACATTAAAATGAGTTTTACGCTTGAAAAACATGAATCAAAGTTAAAAATCTATCGTTTTTGAAAACCTTCTCAATCTTCTCAAAATAAAAACCTTCTCAATCGATCCAGATTCTATATATATATATATATATATACAATCCGGTTCCATTGAGAAGGTTTTTATTTTGAGAAGATTGAGAAATCTTCGTTTGAACAAACTGATTCATGTTTTTTGATTTGATTCACAAGTAAACATCATTTTATGGTGAATCGAATCTATAAATTACAAATTTGATTCACAAATCATTGTTAAAATCGAGTTATGATGATGATTCATTAAATTTGTACAGATGATTCAGTATTCTACATATATCGCAAAATCGAGAGATTTTTAACATTGATTCAAATTTTTTTTACACATTTTGAATTTTAATCACATTAAAATGAGTTTTACGCTTGAAAAACATGAATCAAAGTTAAAAATCTATCGTTTTTGAAAACCTTCTCAATCTTCTCAAAATAAAAACCTTCTCAATCGATCCAGATTCTATATATATATATATATATATATATATATATATATATATATATATATATATATATATATATATATATATATATATATATATATATATATATATATATATAAACATAACCGCTTAACGAAACATTAAACCTATAACGTAACATAACATCAACCAACTTTGATTTACCAACGACGATTTCCTCATCGATCTTATATACTCCCGACAAACGAAAACTTACTCAAGAGTTATATATATATAATATATATATATATATATATATATATATATATATATATATATATATATATATATATATATATATATATAACTTTAGTTTTGAACTTTAAACATTTAAACACATATGTTTTAAATGTTACGAATTAATCATCAAATCAATAAAACCCTAAACGTTATGATTCGCGATAAACCAAACTTAGACTATCAAACCACTAAAACTTGCCATATATTATTTAGGTCGTGTGTTGAAGCCGTTTCCTTTCATCGTTTGAATAACGATACTACTACCACTACTGTACTACAAGGTGAGTTCATAGCCCACACTTAAACTTTAAATCTTTTGTGGGGAGATACATGCTACAAAACCTGAACACAAACTTTTTTGTATGCTATGACTGTTACTATTATTGCTTAAGTAGCTATTGCCGAAAGTCCCTCAATCATGAACCTTAATCACTTACGAGTGAACGTAAATAATTGTGAATAGATCTATTAGGGACTGACAATCCCCGTTTGGGTCTGCTAGAATGAGCCACCCAGGCGCACTTTATTTGAACAAACTTATGGGTTATTGGCAAACACCCATCTCGAGGGCCTATATACTTTACATCATAATTGATGCCCGTTAAGCGTTGCGTGTCATGAGCTTAATGCAATAATAACTTGATTTTAACTTGTTTAATTGTAATTCGATGCAATTAACACTTATACTTGTGTTCAAACTATTAAACTTAAACCTATGAATATCACTCAACTTTTGTTGACTTTTAGCATGTTATCTCAGGTAACTAAAGGCTGGAACTCAAGGCACGGAGTGGGCATTATACCCTGTACGGGTGGTTTAAATAAATGTTTTATCATTCAAATCTAAATAAACGTGTTAACTATAAAACATCTTTGTATTTTAAATACTTATATTTTGAATGATAAACTTAAAACGTCTTTCTAAAGTCGTTTTCTATGATTATGACGAAAGATCCTCTACGTAACACCTAATTAAGTCTTCCGCTGTTGCTATCTGAAATTGAGGGTGTTACAGATTGGTATCAGAGCTCATGGTTATAGAGAACCAGATGTATTTTAAACATTGGACTATAACTAAATTTTTAAAAACGGACCATTGTAAAGAAAAACCACCTTATGCCCTCCGTGCCTACACACTTCCAACGTTTTTAGATGTTGCTTACTATACGAGTTCTTAACAAAGTTTAACATATTTACGATTATGTTAATAGCTTACATTTACTATTCGGGATTATTACAGTACTATGTATTCGAAACCCCATCCCATCGCTGTATCATCTGATTCAGAGAATGAGGTTCCTATGCCATTTACCTCAGACTTTGCTACGGCAGCTATACCGATGTCACCTGCTACTGACCGGTACATGGAAAGCCAGCAATTTCTACGGGCATCCGACCAGGAGATTTCCCCTCCAACATCACCCATCCCCTCACCTGACCCGATTCGCCGGCATGGACGAGTACGACAACTCCAGCCATATGAACCCGAACCCTTTGACCAACTTTACCGACGCCCCAGAGAAAGTTATGTTCGCAAACACACTCCCCGAAAACGGGTACATACACCACCAGCACTGATCGTACCACCACCAGTCCCACTCATACCAACTTCGACTCCCGTAATATCACCACCCCCAGCTCCTGAGCATTCCAGGACACCACCGCTTACACCACTATCTTCAGCTCCACCACCTACTATCTTCTATCATCAGACCACCACTATTCCATTACCATTTTCTATTCCACCCCTTGCTTCTCCACCCTCAGCTACTCTCAGCGAGCCTCTGCCACCTTGCAAGAGGACATACCACTTGGTTCCATCTTTATCGGACCCCTATGCCCAAGTTAGAGATGAGACTACAGTTCGCACCGGGACCCACAAGAGGGTCAACGCTCGCCGATGGTCTTACTTGCTACCTATCATCCGTCACTGGAGATCCCAGGAAGGAGCACCGAGAGCCATGGAACTAGGAGAGAGTTCGGCTACAGCTACTTCGAGGATTCTTCCGGTTACCGGAGAACCCATCCATCACACCATACCTCTATTGGCAGCCAGATTAGTCCGACATGAGGATCGTCTGGATGACATTGCAGAGATTCTTGATGACTTACCACTCGAGCAGATTGACACACTTGGGGAAGAAGTGGAGAATCTTGTGATTGGTCAGTTGGCGATGGAGACAGTCTTCGATCAAGTAGGTACTAGTTTAGAAGAAGCCATTGAGACTATTTCTATACTAGGAGAGGGCCACTACTTCGATGCAGACAGTGATTGAGACATTAGACTCTGAGCTTGACCGAGTTAGCTCTCAGGTTCTGATTCTTAGACTTATGGTTGAGGATTCCCAGGCTAGGGAAAGAGCTCGAGACCAGACAGTGAAGACCTTGATGGCAGCGATTGCAGATCTTCAGCGCCGCTTAGATGGTACACCAGGAGGACCATAGATCAGAGATGTGTCAGTATAACTAAGAGATGTCTTAGTCTACCAATGTTGTATTAATAAATAATCTTGTATCTTTATGTTTTGTAAAACAAATCGAACAAGTTATTAATCCTATGTTGTGTGGATGTATTATATTGATGTTGATTTATGTATTCCATGGTTGTTTCTTGCATATGCGTTATGATTTGCCATATATTGTCTCGCGAAATTTTGGTTCATACAGTGCAATTCAATCATTTATGTTCTCATGTGTGTTGTGAATTGATTCAGACATATTGTGAATGAATTTATGATATGATATTTGCTGTACCTACAGAGATAAACCAGAATTATTAAACTCAATTGTTATGGTTAAAATTATATTATTATAATCCATATTCAATTACCTTCCAAAGTATTCTAACCTAACGTGATCATTATGAGATTTCTAAAAATATGCTTTTGCAATATTGATAGAAATATGGTACGTACAAGGAAAGCAACCTCCGCCGCAAATCATGAAACTTCAACTGCTACGCCTACTATGACTCCAGAAGCTATCCGAAAGGCAATCGCTGACGGTGTAAATGCAGTCTTGACAGAACCGGCAGCAGCAAATGCTCGCAACAGTGGCACTAGTCTACCGACAGGAGAAAGTGTAACTGCTGCAAACCGCAAGTGTACGTACAAAGATTTCATGAGTTGTCAACCAACTTTCTACAAAGGTATTGAAGGAATAACTGAACTGGCTCACTGGTTCGAACGATCTGAAACTGTTTTTCAGAGAAGCGGTTGTACCGAGGACAACAAAGTCATTTTCGCTACGGGAACTCTCATGCAAGATGCTTTGTCATGGTGGAATGCTACAGTCAAAGCCATGGGAATGACAACAGCCTATCAGCTCACTTGGACTGAGTTTAAGACCAAGATGCTAAAGAAATATTGTCCCCGTTCTGAACTAAGAAAATTGGAAGATGAATTCCATCTACTAGTAGTAAAAGGAATTGATCTTAAAACATACAACAGGAGATTCCAAGAGCTTAAAATACTATGCCCTACTGTTGTACCAAATTTAGAAAAAGAACTAGAAAAGTATATCGAAGGACTTCCCCGTAGTATGAGGGAAATGTCACTTCATCAAACCCACCAACTCTAGAGGCAGCCATTGAACTTGCTCAAAAACTACTGGACCGAGAGGTTGATGCGTGCGTGCGAGTGCTCTAATTTATACCCACGGTATGTCGTTGTGGTTTTAGCAGTATTCAAGTTTTAAATTTATATTTAGCCGACTTATCAATAACACACACACTTTAACGAGCAGTGTACCCGGTCAGTATGTATATAATGGTAAGTAGAGTGTCGATTACTAAGAGTGGAACGTATTATCTAGTTATTCTAATCAGTATTTTAATATCTTAAGTTAGCTATACAACCTAATTTAACGCAAGGGGGTTCAGCCTGAGAGACTGGCACGGTTTGGTTGCAATTAAATAATAAACTAACTAATAGGCACGAATCAGCGAATAGCACACACGTACACAGATAAATACTCGAGACAATAAGAAGACCTGTCCTGATAGTTAAGTAGCTTGTCACTTGTTTTATTGCTAGTTTTATATGAAGTGTATAGTTCGATGCAACGCACCGATATTAAGTCCTTTCTCGTTGGTTCTAATCTTATCGGCGAGTAAACCCTTAATGATTACTTATGACTATCCCATTTATCTTTCTTCCTACTTTTCTACAGACGATAGAATGCATAGGCGATCTAATAAATAGGCGAGGAAGGGGCATGGCGACCCAAGCAATGCTCAGCTAGACACAGAGGTTATCAATGCACTAATAAAAGTCACCAAAGACATCAACATATAAACTTTAATTAATGGGAAAGCAATTTTAAGGGGAGTTGAAGTGAATGATAACATAACACAAGCCCATCAATCCTGATCAATTAAAGTGTACTAATACAATAAAACAAAACTACTTAATGAATTGAATACATGCAGGACCTTCTTACAGCTCTCGTATCTTTGTTCAAGGTGTATCTTGTGCTGCTATCACGACTGAATTTGGCCTAGGGCTTCTGTCCTTCGAATATCATACGTAACAAAAATTCGAACCAAAAGCCTCCTAATTCGTCTGGTCTTTGGGGTATTTATGGTTTCTGTCTGAGGTAAGATGCGGCGCATCTGATAAGTAGATGCGGCGCATTGACTTAACTTCGCGTGGGGTCCAAGATTAATATATTCAGGAATATTCGTACACCGCCAGAAGATGCGGCGTAACTCCATTTATAGATGCGGCGCATGTCCTCTTGTATCTTGGATCGTATCTTGTGAAATCTTGATAGTGATGCGCCGTATGTAATAAGTAAGATGCGGCGCATCTGGAGCAAAATAGTCTTGATCTTGTACATTTCAGTAGACTCTTAACTTCTTGCTTGTTTTGCTCCATAATTAGTCTAAAATCGCCAAGTTTCACCAAATGCTTGTTTTTACCTGAGAATTACAAAAGTAAACGATTAAGTATCAATTCTCATACATAATATAATAAAACAAGTCAAATAAATAGGATAAATGATAGTAATAAAATGTACTTATTTGAGTTCATCAAATATCCCCCCACTTGAACTTTACTTGTCCCCAAGTAAACCTTAGAATTAATCTTATGAAAATGTATCCTAAAAGATATTAGGATTTATTTTTATATTTAAGCATGTATTCATTTTTGTCATAATCACACAACCAAACACTTAACGAATTAGAAGTAAAATAAAATAATTTGATAAAAGCAAATCCAATCGTTTAACTGTCCAGTCGTGACGAATATCCTATCATAAGCTTGGCAAGTATACACATCTCCCCCACTAAAGCCAAGGAATAACAAGTCTAAAGCGGTAAAAAGGGTTTGTAGGCTAAGGGTTAATCATTCTCCTTAATCTCTATCGATCTCAAATTCCAGAAAAGGCGACAAAATCACAAATACATGATCGAATCCACGAACACGATACTTGCAATTGCTCAAATCCTTAACTCGAATAGGCTAAAGATAGGACCAAGTAATCTTCACTAATAATATTATATCAAAAAGGGCGACAAAATCATAAATACATAGCCGAATCCACGACTACGATACTTAAGATTGCTCAAATCCCTAATCTCAATAAATCAAAGGTTTTGATAAAGAATAATATAGGGTATGGATAATATTTGGGATATAAATTGGTGTAAAAATGAAAAATAAACAAAACAGATAAATTAAAATCCTAAGTGTGGTTAATCACTATCCCAACCATCCCATGAATAAGACTCATATCATAGAATAACTCACGCTTTAACACTTGAAACACACGCTTTAGGTAGACACGAATTATACTCAACAAGATCTTAATCAAAGAATAATCCTTAGTTGGTGTTCCCATAACTGCCAACTCCCATTCAATCCATAGATATAATATACAACAACTAGTGGTGATATCGACCACTTAATACAAAACTTTACATAAGTTGGTTAAAACAAACATCCAACTCTTCCTTTTTCTTTTTCTTTTCTCATTTTTTCGATTTTTTTTTTTTTTTTTTTTTTTTTTTTTTTTTTTTTTTTTTTTGATAACATAAACATAGATGTGTAAAATTTCACCACATCACTATAATGATAATTCTGGATAATTTTTTCATACTTTTCATAACTTCAGAAATAACGGTAATAGTGAAAGTAGTAAACACACGAAAAATAAACTCAAAGATATACAATATTTACTTTCACTCCAATTGCATTGTGCAATTTCCCGACCTAACCATAGATAATGAATTACGCACGCGAACACAGGTAATGTAAGGAAACATACTTTGCCTAAAGCAATTAACCAACCACGGATTTTAATCTACAGGGTAGGCTAAGGTGTAAGGGTGTAACGAAACATTTTAAACAAAGGTGTAAGAAACGAAAGGAATGGCTCTGAGTGTTTTTCTAGGGGTATCTTACTCTAAAAATGAGAGTAACAAAAGGGTTTATACGGGGGTTAACTAACCAGTGTAGTTAGCTAATAACACATAACATATAAAGGCTATTTGGGTGTAATCCTAGAAATTTACCAATTTAGACAAGTCATTCCAATTATATAAAATAATACTTATTATGGTGGTCTCGAATAGTATACAAGCCAAGTTCTAAAGTTTACAAGTCACCGGCACACTCATAGATTTGTGAATTTTGAAAAATCACAATTTTTGAAAATAACGTCATGTGTGCAGCTATGCAACTTAGATCTTAAACAAAAACATGCTAAATTTTTTTTTTAAATTTTGATATATTAAGCACATTTTAAGCATATTTTGAAAAGTTTAGGACAAGTAAGTGTTAAGTGTTCTAATTCTCCAATCCCCCCACTTAAGTTAAACAACGTCCTCGTTGTTTGTATAAAAGATTAAAAACTGGAAAATAAAAGAATTAGAACAGAAAAACTCCCCTGAGATTTGCTCGGTATGATCCTCCATTAGTATAAGAGCAAAAATCAACTTTCTTGTGGATGAGAACGTTTAAGCTTCATAATTGATGTATCCACAGGAAATGCAGGAATCTATAATACCACCAAGGCTTTAAACACACCTAAGTTAAGAAAGGTTCAAACTTGCATAATACATTAGTAGTTAGGAAAAATAAAACATAAAAATTAAAATGAAAATCATCAGGTCAGTCGATGCGCCGTATCTTATGGAAGAAGATACGCCGTATCGAGCCTGGAATAATTACGGATCAGAATAGAAGATGCGCCACATCCTTAACCAGGGATGCGCCGCATTAAAATAAACTGATAAAAAGTTTTAAAGTCGAAAAGTAAAAAAAAATGCAGAAAAATAAAGTAAGATATGACCAGTGCAGGAGATGCGTCGTATCTAGGGATTGAGATGCGCCGTATCTGCTGCGGGCCTGACTGACTTGACACAAAAATCAGAAAATAAAATAAAAGATAAGCATGGGTTGCCTCCCACGAAGCGCTTGTTTTTGTTCGAGTCACGAGCCTGACTCCACCCTTATTTACTGTGTAATAGGGTGTTGTTCCCCCCACTTGGGATCAAGTGCGGGTGATAGTAGCAATAAACACGAAAAGAGTGTAAATTTGCTAGTAAAGATGGAAGAAATAAATAAAGATCATACCTTGGCAATAAATGTACATCTTTCCTATCCTTACCCGGTTTGGTTGATAAATTGGATGACTTGACCATTCCATTTGAAAGAGTAGTATGTTGAGGAAAAATGAGTCTCCTTTCTTCTTGGTTAGTCTCTTTGGTAGTAAGGCGTCCCTTGACTTCCGCAGAAGATGAGAAAGGGTCTTTGGCAAGTAAAAGTTCGAGTTCCTCTACATACTTCATAGGGTCGGAATCATCATCTTCATCAATCATAGCAATGTTTAAGAGCTCATCACCAAATTCTTCTTCGAGCTCCACCAAATACGGGTTGATCACAGGTGCTTCAATAGGTAGTGTAATAAATATCACCTCATCATCTTTTTGTTTTGCAACCTGTTCAGGAAAACTAGCAAGATTATTAGTAACGGGATTAATAATATTAAATAAATTTGTACCACTTTGTGTTGTAAGTGACTCCAATTCATCTTGTGAATCTCCATCTTCAACTAGTGGTCTTGCAATTTCAGCATCGTCCCGAATTTCATCCTTAAATAAGTAATCCCAGATTTCTTCAAAATCCCTCGTTGGGTCAAAATCTGGTTGAGGTATGTCATCATAAACTATGGCGTCAAATGGTTCGAAATCAAAATTAGAATACTTTTCATCTTCATCCGATGGATTGTCTAATGGTGGTAATACGATTGCAGAATATTCTTCAACGTAGGGTTCCGTATACACATCATCATGTGCAATCTCCGGAGAAAAAGTACTATCAATAACAATTGCCGGAATTGGTTTCACGGTATATGACTCCTCCTCATCATCATTTGACATACACCAAGTGTGTTGAAATGGCAATTTGTTTCTTTCTTTCCTTGACTTTTCTTGTCCTAAAATCAAGTATTCTTCCATAGTGATTTCTTTCGTCTCGATGACTTGTGCACCATATCTTGCTCTTTCCCAATCGTAGATCTCATTATTGCTCAAGGCTCTTTCCTTTTCAAGTCTGATATATTCTTCCATTGTAATATCCGGATCGTCCATCTTCCTGAAATAAAACTTACTCGTGCAAAAGAAGAGTGAAACAATCAAAGTAAAATAAAAGTTGCTTATATCAGCTGATGATGCGCCGTATCCTATAAATGGGATACGCTGTATCTTAATACGTTAAAATTTAATCAGACTTTATTCAGAAAATAGATACGCCGCTTATAAAGTAGAATGCGCCATATCAGTTTTAATTATCAAAAATCGATATTTATTTAAAAATTAAATGCGTCGTATTAACAAAAGTTAATGCGCCGTATTTTCGTTACGTTTCAAAATATAAGATTTTTGATTCAGAAGATACGCCGTATCGACAAGGATCGATGCGTCGTATCTGTTTAATAATTCAAAAACTATTTTTAATTAAAATAATAGATACGCCGTATCTGCTAAAGCAGATGCGTCGTATGGCGTTAACGTTTAGAAATTTTTTTATTAAAAACAGGATACGCCGTATCTTGGGGAAAAGATGCGTCGTATCGAATTAATTAAACGCGTTGTATTTTATAAAAATTAAACGCAATACGCCGTATCTAAGAAAATAGATGCGCCGTATCGTTTGAATAAGCTCAGTACAACGATAGCAGAATACAGAAAATACGAAAAAAAAAAACAAAAAAAATAAATAAAAACAAACCAAAATAAACACAAATAAAAGCAAACAAATAACACACAAAACAGAAAATATGCAAAATAATACAATGAATGCAAATTAACCTAATATACAACACAGTTAGCAGTTAGGTTAAAAATTAAAAAGAAAAACCTAATTAAAATACTAATCAAATTAACAGATAATAGCAATTCACTCCCCGGCAGCGGCGCCAAAAACTTGATGCGTGCGTGCGAGTGCTCTAATTTATACCCACGGTATGTCGTTGTGGTTTTAGCAGTATTCAAGTTTTAAATTTATATTTAGCCGACTTATCAATAACACACACACTTTAACGAGCAGTGTACCTGGTCAGTATGTATATAATGGTAAGTAGAGTGTCGATCACTAAGAGTGGAACGTATTATCTAGTTATTCTAATCAGTATTTTAATATCTTAAGTTAGCTATACAACATAATTTAACGCAAGGGGGTTCAGCCTGAGAGACTGGCACGGTTTGGTTGCAATTAAATAATAAACTAACTAATAGGCACGAATCAGCGAATAGCACACACGTACACAGATAAATACTCGAGACAATAAGAAGACCTGTCCTGATAGTTAAGTAGCTTGTCACTTGTTTTATTGCTAGTTTTATATGAAGTGTATAGTTCGATGCAACGCACCGATATTAAGTCCTTTCTCGTTGGTTCTAATCTTATCGGCGAGTAAACCCTTAATGATTACTTATGACTATCCCATTTATCTTTCTTCCTACTTTTCTACAGACGATAGAATGCATAGGCGATCTAATAAATAGGCGAGGAAGGGGCATGGCGACCCAAGCAATGCTCAGCTAGACACAGAGGTTATCAATGCACTAATAAAAGTCACCAAAGACATCAACATATAAACTTTAATTAATGGGAAAGCAATTTTAAGGGGAGTTGAAGTGAATGATAACATAACACAAGCCCATCAATCCTGATCAATTAAAGTGTACTAATACAATAAAACAAAACTACTTAATGAATTGAATACATGCAGGACCTTCTTACAACTCTCGTATCTTTGTTCAAGGTGTGTCTTGTGCTGCTATCACGACTGAATTCGGCCTAGGGCTTCTGTCCTTCGAATATCGTACGTAACAAAAAGTCGAACCAAAAGCCTCCTAATTCGTCTGGTCTTTGGGGTATTTATGGTTTCTGTCTGAGGTAAGATGCGGCGCATCTGATAAGTAGATGCGGCGCATTGACTTAACTTCGCGTGGGGTCCAAGATTAATATATTCAGGAATATTCGTACACCGCCAGAAGATGCGGCGTAACTCCATTTATAGATGCGGCGTATGTCCTCTTGTATCTTGGATCGTATCTTGTGAAATCATGATAGTGATGCGCCGTATGTAATAAGTAAGATGCGGCGCATCTGGAGCAGAATAGTCTTGATCTTGTACATTTCAGTAGACTCTTAACTTCTTGCTTGTTTTGCTCCATAATTAGTCCAAAATCGCCAAGTTTCACCAAATGCTTGTTTTTACCTGAGAATTACAAAAGTAAACGATTAAGTATCAATTCTCATACATAATATAATAAAACAAGTCAAATAAATAGGATAAATGATAGTAATAAAATGTACTTATTTGAGTTCATCAGAGGTCAAGTACAAAAATGAGCTCAAGAGAAAGCTCGATGACAAAAGAACCACTCACCACTACAGTAACAATAACCACCGCAACAACAACTTCAATAACAACAACCATAGAAACAATAACCCATACCATCAAAACCGAAACAATCGTCACCATCATCAAAACCAAAGACAAGAAACCGCCAAGGCCTATGCTGCTACTGAAGGCAAGGGATACCAAGGTCAGAAATCCCAGTGTAACAGATGCAAACTACACCACGGTGGACCTTGCACAATCAAATGTTTGAAATGCCAGAAAGTGGTTCATCAGACAAAGGATTGCAGGAATCCCGCTACTGGTAGCAACTTACAGCCTGTAACTCCGACTTGCTACTCCTGCGGAGAAGTAGGTCACTTCAAGAGCCACTGTCCGAAAGGAAACTGTCAGCCAAACAACGCTCGAGAAAGAGTATATGTGTTAAAAGAGGAGGATGCCCCACTGAACCCCGACGTCGTCACGGGTACGTTCTTACTCAATAAACATAATGCTAGAGTATTATTTGATTCTGGAGCAGATAGAAGTTTTGTGTCAACTACGTTTGCTCCTTTGCTTAACATTACCCCTTCCAAACTAAACACCACTTTTGAAATTGAAATGGCGGACGGAAACCTAATTGGCACTGACTCCGTAATTCGTGGTTGTACCATAATCCTACAAGATAACCCTTTTTCCCATCGACCTCATGCCTATTCAGCTCGGTAGTTTTGACGTAGTCATTGGTATGGATTGGTTATCCAAACACCGCGCTAGAATACTCTGTGACGAGAAAGCCGTGCATATTCCAAGAAATGGTGAAACTCTTATTGTCCCTGGTGACAAGAATAAAACGTGATACGGTATCATCTCATATATCAGATTGGTGAAATATATGAACGAAGGATGCCAAGCATTCATGGTTCATGTAACGGAAAACAAATCAAAAGATAAACGAGTTGAAGACGTTCTGATCATTAATGAGTTCCCAGAAGTATTCCCCGAAGATCTACCCGGTCTTCCACCACCCCGTCAAGTAGAATTCCAGATTGAACTAGTGCCTGGAGCGGCACCTGTGGCGAAAGCACCTTATAGGTTAGCGCCATCTGAAATGAAGGAATTGTCAGAACAATTGAAAGAATTGTCTGATAAAGGCTTTATCCGACCCAGCTCATCACCTTGGGGAGCTCCGGTTCTATTCGTTAAGAGAAGGACGGATCCTTCCGAATGTGTATTGATTACCGGGAATTGAACAAACTCACTGTAAAGAATCGTTACCCACTACCTAGAATCGACGACTTGTTTGATCAATTACAAGGATCGAGTGTATACTCGAAGATCGACCTAAGGTCAGGGTACCATCAGTTAAGAGTTCGAGAGGAGGATATTCCCAAAACAGCTTTTAGGACGCGTTACGGACACTACGAATTCCAAGTAATGCCATTTGGTTTAACCAATGCACCTGCAGTGTTCATGGACCTAATGAACCGAGTGTGCAAACCATACCTAGATAAGTTCGTGATTGTATTCATAGACGATATCCTAATCTACTCCCGCAATGAACAGGAACATGCCAAGCATCTAAAGATTATTTTAGAGTTACTCAAAAAGGAACAGTTGTATGCCAAGTTCTCCAAATGCGACTTTTGGATTCGAACTGTACAATTCCTTGGGCATGTTATCAACAGTCAAGGCATTCACGTAGATCCTGCAAAGATTGAGGCCGTAAAAGGTTGGACATCTCCTACAAACCCCACAGAGATACGCCAATTTTTGGGTCTAGCGGGTTACTACAGAAGATTTATTGAAGGTTTTTCAAAAATCTCAAAGCCTTTGACCGAATTAACTCAGAAGAACAAGAAGTTTATCTGGGGAAAAGAGGAAGAATCAGCTTTTCAGCTATTAAAGAAAAAGCTCTGTGAAGCACCAATATTAGCACTACCCGAAGGAAGTGAAGACTTCGTAGTGTATTGTGATGCCTCATATCATGGTTTGGGAGCCGTGCTGATGCAACGAAACAAAGTGATAGCTTATGCCTCACGACAACTCAAACCGCATGAAGCAAATTATACGACTCATGATTTGGAATTAGGAGCAGTAGTATTCGCCCTTAAGTTATGGAGACATTACTTGTATGGTACCAAGTGCACAGTATTCACCGACCACAAAAGTCTTAAGCACATCTTAGATCAGAAAGAACTAAACATGAGACAACGTCGCTGGTTAGAGTTACTTAGCGATTATGATTGTGAAATCCGTTATCACCCAGGAAAAGCCAACGTTGTGGCAGATGCATTAAGTCGGAAGGAACGACTGAAACCTCTTAGAGTCAGATCGTTAGGAATAACCATTCGTTCACCCCTGCCCTCACAAATACTCACCGCTCAATCCGAAGCTCTTAAGGAAAAGAACCGACCTAGTGAAAAGATTCACGGTATGCCAGAAAATAAGAATGGCTTTGTGCAGAGAGCAGACGGGATGCTCTGTTTCAAAGAAAGAAGTTGGATTCCTCTATACGGAGGTATACGTGATCTCATTATGAATGAGTCCCATAAATCCAAGTACTCCATTCACCCAGGTTCTGACAAAATGTACCAAGATCTCAAGAAACTTTACTGGTGGCAAACATGAAGGCCGACATAGCCGAGTATGTCGGAAAATGTTTGACTTGTTCAAGAGTAAAAGCGGAATATCAAAAGCCGTCAGGATTACTCATACAACCCGAAATTCCTGTATGGAAATGGGAACGTATCACAATGGACTTTATCACTAAGCTTCCTAAGACATCAACTGGACTTGACACCATCTGGGTCATCGTTGATCGTCTCACAAAATCCGCTCACTTCTTAGCAATCAAAGAAACTGACGAGATGGACACACTCGCAACGCTATATCTAAAAGAAATAGTTTCGCGACATGGAGTGCCGATCTCAATCATCTCGGATCGTGACAGTCGTTTCACATCTCATTTTTGGAAGTCTTTACAAAAAGCCTTGGGAACCAAATTGGATATGAGCACTGCATATCATCCACAAACCGATGGACAAAGCGAGAGGACAATCCAAACCTTAGACGATATGCTCCGAGCATGTGTTATTGACTTCGGAAAAGGTTGGGACAAACACTTACCTCTAGCCGAGTTCTCCTAAAACAACAGTTATCACGCCAGCATTAAGGCAGCACCATTCGAAGCACTCTACGGTCGAAAGTGCAGATCGCCTGTTTGTTGGACCGAAGTTGGAGATATACAACTCACCGGACCCGATCTCATTCATGAGACAACAGAAAAGATAGTTAAGATTAAGCAACGACTGCAAGCGACAAGAGATAGACAGAAGAGCTATGCCGACGTGAGGAGAAAACCTATGGAATTTCAGATTGGAGACAAGGTCATGTTGAAAGTATCAACCTGGAAGGGAATGGTACGTTTCGGAAAACGTGGAAAACTTAACCCGAGATACATTGGTCCATTTAAAATCCAAGAGAGGATAGGACCAGTGGCTTACAAACTCGAACAACCAGAAGAACTTAGTCGAGTTCACGACACCTTTCACGTATCAAATCTTAAGAAATGTTTGTCAGATGAATCTCTTGTAATTCCTTTGAAAGAGATTCGGCTCGACGACAAACTCGTCTTTACAGAAGAACCCGTGGAGATCATGGACAGAGAGATCAAATGACTAAAACGAAACCGCATTCCCATTGTCAAAGTCCGATGGAACTCTAAACGAGGACCGAAATATACTTGGGAACGCGAAGACCAGATTCGAGCCAAATACCCACACCTATTTTCGTAGACACTCTTATTACCTAACTTAGACTAGAATTCCGGGACGGAATTCAGTGTAAGTGGTAGGTACTGTAACCTCTCGTAATTTTCCCTATGAATAGTAAATGCTAATAAATGATTAATAAATCATTACGTTACTTAATAACCAATTCTACTGGTAAAGAAATTTTTTTTTGTTATTTATGCTACACTATTTAAATCACAACGATACTTGTGATTACCGATTACCTAGAAACGATGCTTACACACGAGCCTTGATAGTCTAAAAATCGCGAATTACTTAAAACAATTAACGTTTAATACTTAACGTTTATACGTTTCGTCAATTAACCGAACGTGATCAAATACATTCCCGAACTCCCGAAAATTTTCACAAATACTCAGTAACTATATTGGACCTCGACTCAATACCCGATAAATACTAAATGGGCTACTAGACTCATTGGGCCACGGCCCAACGCCTCGGCAAACCCAACACATCTAACGGACCCTTAATATATATTTTTCTTCTTTTCTCTTCTTGGACTAGCCCACGAACGAGCCCAGATCACAACCCAAGCCCAAAGTTTATATATGAAAACTCTCGGTTTGGCTGATCAATGATCGAACACTTTGAATAATTTACGAGCAAACTAACTTAACGACCATGTAATTATTTTACATGACTCAATTCTCATTCCAGCCGAGAATCGAGTGAAACAAACATCACACCCTAACTCGATCATTTATTCACTTAAAAATCTCCAAAGCTCAACACATTAGCCACGCTATGAACACAACTCAAAATTTATATTTTGGCTAGACTTGTTTCGTACAACTTCCAACTCGACTCAATATATGCTTAACTAACAAGTGAATTCGTACAAGCTCTTATCAAATGAACAAGCCATCAAACGAACCCTACTCCTATTTTGGCACGTCTAAAGTGAAGCTAAACACTTGAAATACTCGATCAAGCCACAAGAAAATAACACTTGAAATTTATTTTGTCACCATATCCTTGTTCCCTAGCATCGACTACCACAACCACAAGTAATCATCATTGAAACTCTTACACCCCATTTGACTTAGCAAAAACTTACTGCCACACTCCATCATAATATGAAATCATAACTACCACATTTTGAGATTTTGGTTAACCTATGAATACACCAAACAAATTCTAGACAAAACTCCATAATTCTACTTTGTTCTTTCCTCTTTGTTCGAACTATCACAAGGACGATTCATGCATTCATATTGCATGTGCTAAGCCTAAAAACTTCACTATAAATGCATGCATGCATTCGGCTAAACACTCACACAAAAACATATCACATTTCCCACATAAATATAACTAAGTCTTACTAATCCCATGGTCGAATAACTTGACACAAGTTGAAGGAGTTCTAGTCGAGCTAAGGAATCTCACAAACTCGTTCCTGTGTCTTTAGTATATCAAGAATCTAGCTACGCAATTCTTTTGGTCTAACTCAGTCTCCATGACACGATACGCCCCACCTTTTGAGGTGAAGTGAGCATCCTTCAAACTTTTCTCAAGATTATATATTCTTATAATTTCATGTCTATCGTAAACCATTTTTACTTTAGGTAAATATTCCGTTAAATATATTAACAACATATATAACTTATTCGACATACTATATGTTTGCCATGCTAACTAACGAGAACAACCATTATTCGAACTCTATATAAAAGTATCAACCTTAAAAATGGCACGTTTCTAAGTTACTTTGGTCATTTTCGAAAGTCATTAAAACACTTAGAAAAACATTGGACTTGTAAACTGTTTTCACAAAGCCTAAGTCGCTTGAGTTTTTGGCCTCAAATTTTCTAAATTCAACACATAACAAACTGATTTTTAAACTCGATCAAATAGTTCACATACCAAACTAATAGGCTACGCAAATTACACTCAACATTGAACTCGTTTGATAACTTTTCGAACCCCAAAGTGAATCGCACTCACCACAATTTTATAAAGTTTATAAAACTTACGAGTGGGCTTAAAGCCCATTAAGCTATTTATAAGCTCTTCGTATAAGCTGATTTTATAAGCTCACTCGATATGAAAATGTAACATTTAAACAAGCCCGTAACCAAGCCCAAACCCCCTCTAAACCCAATGGATCACAGACCCATAATGGGCCTTGTTTATAACCCGTTAAAAGCCCATATGCTAAAAAATTAAGCTGTTAACGAATTAAGCAGATTATATAAGTTACAAAAGATATTTTAAGCTTATTTATAAAATCAAAATGATAAAATTTGATTTTTATAACTTTTGGACTTGTTTTGCAAAAGTTGCTAACCGAAGGACTAAAAATGCCAAATTTGGAAACTTACGACAAAAACTGCCATTTTGATAATATTGTGATAAAAACTGTAAATTCAGAAACTTTTGGGTATAATATGTAAATATTAAATGTTTCGGACTTAAAATGTAATAAAAATTTAACCGAGGACTAACGGTGCAAATATTATGCCGTTAGGGTCAAAAGTGTAACTTTGTGAAACTTAAAGGTTGTTTCAGAAATAATTATAAGTTTATATAATTATTTTAGAAACTCGTCAATCAACGTTAACGACGTTATTTTCACTATAATTATACACACACACACACACACACACATATATATATATATATATATATATATATATATATATATATATATATATATATATATATATATATATATATATATATATATATATATATATATATATATATATATAATATAAACATAACCGCTTAACGAAACATTAAACCTATAACGTAACATAACATCAACCAACTTTGATTTACCAACGACGATTTCCTCATCGATCTTATATACTCCCGACAAACGAAAACTTACTCAAGAGTTATATATATATATATATATATTATATATATATATATATATATATATATATATAACTTTAGTTTTGAACTTTAAACATTTAAACACATATGTTTTAAATGTTACGAATTAATCATCAAATCAATAAAACCCTAAACGTTATGATTAGCGATAAACCAAACTTAGACTATCAAACCACTAAAACTTGCCATATATTATTTAGGTCGTGTGTTGAAGCCGTTTCCTTTCATCGTTTGAATAACGATACTACTACCACTACTGTACTACAAGGTGAGTTCATAGCCCACACTTAAACTTTAAATCTTTTGTGGGCAGATACATGCTACAAAACCTGAACACAAACTTTTTTGTATGCTATGACTGTTATTATTATTGCTTAAGTAGCTATTGCCGAAAGCCCCTCAATCATGAACCTTAATCACTTACGAGTGAACATAAATAATTGTGAATAGATCTATTAGGGACTGACAATCCCCGTTTGGGTCTGCTAGGATGAGCCACCCAGGCGCACTTTATTTAAACAATCTTATGGGTTATTGGCAAACACCCATCTCGAGGGCCTATATACTTTACATCATAATTGACGCCCGTTAAGCGTTGCGTGTCATGAGCTTAATGCAATAATAACTTGATTTTAACTTGTTTAATTGTAATTCAATGCATTTAACACTCATACTTGTGTTCAAACTATTAAACTTAAACCTATGAATATCACTCAACTTTTGTTGACTTTTAGCATGTTATTGATGCGTGGTTTTGCAACCTTACAACAGGTTTTACCTCTCGAGGGATCTCAAGAGGCTTACAACCCCACCAGGGAGTGTACCTGACCGATGTAGTATAGTGTAGTGGTAAGTACGGGGGATTGATCGTTCTCCACAGGGAATAGTGTTCGTTAGGTATGAAAAACTACTCTAATAGGTCTAAAGGTTTAGGAAGATTCTTTTTGTGTTTTTATATTTTTTATGAAAGCAAGTAAAATCTCGGGTTTGAAGGAGTGGGCGGAATTAGTTGCTAGTCAACTAACCCAAATTACTACGAATGCAAATAAAATAAAATAACAAAAATGAAAAGTTGGTGAAAACTTAAGTGTAGAGAAATGTGTTTACTTAGATTTCCTTACTCCCTAACTATCTTTTACCGGTTGATTAGTGCGTATTAGTCGCGTGGATGACGGGTGTATTCCTTAATACCAATCGTGGGGTGGCGTACGTACTTCCCCAACTCTACAAGCTCCTACTTCACTCCTATGTCGAGCCGGCTAAGAAGCTCCTAACATGGGATCACTAGAATTCGCTTGTGCATTAAATACAACCATAAAAACCTTTAGTACGCATTTGGTTCATGTTTCTTAAGACGTTCAAGCAAGTTACCGAATAGGAAGTTAGCCAGTTTTCTTAAGCCTAACATAGATAAACAATCATCCAATACAACTAATAACACACTAATAACCAATAATCAATAGCTAGGTTTCATTAGATCTAAGCAAACACAAGATAAATCTAGCCTAACATATTAATCAAAAGACAAGAACAAGATAGAATCAAACAACACATAGACATATTGAATGATTAATTGATAACTTATCTTCAATGTAACATGGAAGATCTCAAGGCAAAAAGCCTTGAAAAAGATGCTAAAATCGTCTTAGGGTTTTCTCCCAAAAATTCCACACTAAGTTCCACACTAATGACAAAGAATTGCAAAACTATATATAGATTTTTACATCTGACGGCGTCACGTTATGGAGTGTGACGCCGTCACCTCGCCGCTTTTAGGGTTCTCGGGTGACCTTCTTGACGCCGTCCCTCTTTAGCTCTCCAAAATCCGTTCTGGCTTATCAAGGCTTGACGCCGTCAGACCTTGAACGTGACGCCGTCCCTCTTTGAATTAAGCCGTGACGCCCTTGATCAGGTTAAAGCGTGACGCCGTCAGAATTCACATGCAATTTTCACTGGCTTATCATGAGTAAATTTCACATCCACCTTTTCTTGCCAAGCCATGACGCCGTCTGGAGTAAATCCTGACGCCGTCAAAGGTAACTTTCAGCCGATTTTTGAGACTTTGTCGTTTTCTTCACTTTTATGCTCCAAAAACGTCCAAAATGCCTCCTTTTCCAGATTTCTCCTCAAAAGTACCTAAAATGACAAAAGGAACGATTTAGGGCAATATTTGATCAAATAAATACGATTTAGGGCTTAAATGACCCCTTAAAAGCGGTACACTTTTCGCTTCATCAAATACCCTTACACTTGAGATTTGCTTGTCCTCAAGCAAATGCGCTTTTATTCTAATCAAAATACAATTTAGGGGTCATTTAACGCTAATATAAAAGTAATTGCAACAAATAATCGTTCCACTTTAATCATAATAAGCACGGAGATTATAAACTAGCACCTCACAAGTAGTGTTTAGATACTCACATCTCTCAAGTGTCATCAAAATAAATCTCATAAATGGAAACGGATAATATCTCTCACTACCTGTCATAGCAAATAGATTACCATAGGCTTGGGAAAGGATCGAAAACCTCCTCCACTAGGCGTAAGCACCAAAGATAAACTATCAAAGAGGGCTTTTAAACGGGTTATAACGTTAGGTGTAGGAAAAAGGAAAACACGGTTTTGTTGGATAAAGGATATTTTACTGGTGGCGAGTTAAAGATCTTGATTAATTACATGTACTATACAATGTTGCTAAGCCAAGACTCGACTCAATCTTAAGCTAAAAACAAAATAACAAAAACATAAAATAAATATAAAATGAAACGGGATGGTAGTCCGTATGTTTTTTCTACTTTTCTTTTTCTCATTTTTTTGTATTTTTTTTTTATTATTTTTTTTTTTTTTTTGACATACACTTTTGCCCTACCATCCAAAATAATACATCATAGGGGCGTTGCATTCCCCTTACACTTGAACTTTTACATAACTTTACAAATAACTATTCTAATGACTCGAATTAAGATAATTGAAAAACTTGGAGTACTTTTAAAATATTTAGCACATATGGGGGTAATGAATGATGTTCTTCCCCATTACTCCATTACACTAGTACTTTACCCATGAGTCCCAATCGTCCCAAAACAATATGTACAAGGATATGACTCGACTTAGCAACCATGTAATCAATTAGATAATTAACTTGGGTTTAAACAAATGTTGTAACAATAATGCACTAAAAATGAGTGCATACAAGGTAGGCTAAGGCGATTTGGGTGTACATTTTAGTGGGGTGTAAACAAATTCTTCCTTTAAGTAAAATGCTTAAAGGTCGAAACGAAAAGATAGGCTCTGAGGGGTGTACTAGGGGTATCGTGTACTAAAAATGAGTACAACGCAAAGGGTGTGGGAGAATTACTTGACTAATGTAGCCAAAGTAATTATAACAAAAACACAGTGTAAAACATGGGTTATCTAATGCCTCTATATGTAGTAATCTAACACACAATGTAGTCCTCATGTGGCCTTATGGTAATGTCCTAATGCAAGTTTAGAATCTAAGTGCTTACCGGTACACACATCATAGCATAAATGCTTTTCCTACCAATTCTAGGGGCGAACCTCACATATTTGGGGGTGGAAAATTTTTTAGTGGTACGGTTTTTGTGCTAGTCATATAACTCCTATCCGTGAGACGCTCATTAAGATCAAAGTTTCACTCCTATATGTTGTAAAAAATTTTAAATTTGGCACTAAAATTGCCCTAACAGGTATTTCTCTCAGTTTTATTACACATCTACTATCAAACAAACAAAAATCAAGCGTAATTGTATTCTCTAAAATCGTACTTTTACCCCCCCTTACACTTAAGATGAACATTGTCCCCAATGTTCAAATAACAAATGTAAAAGCATAAAGTAAAAGAATGAAATCAAATACTCCCCTGATTCGCTCGGTGGATAATGAAGTTACATGGTTAAATCTTCTTCCAAAGTAATGTTGAAGCTCCATGACTAATGCATCGCCATAAGCTTGATTCAAAAACATTTCCTTGTCCAAAATAACCTGTTAAACCTGAGAAAACAAACACGAGAACCTGCATAACATCGGCGGGATAAATCTATATATATAAGGATATAATGCTTGTGGAATGATAATTTTTTAGATTCCTGGAGATTATAAGTTGGAGATTTAATAAAAACTTTTTATGAAAACAAAACTTTCAAAAATTTCTGAAAATTAAATCTGACGCCGTCAGGTTATAAACCCTGACGCCGTCAGAAATGACCTGACAAAAATTCTCATGTTAAGTTTCCGGAAAATTTTTGGAAAAACCTTTACCTTACTTCCTGGAAATCCTGCAAAACATCATTATGACTCGATACAAGCATTTGACTCAAACAAATACGAATATGTATGTTAATTTATTATTATTACGATTCATGTTCATTTGTGTTCTAATAAACCGATTTAGATTTCCCTTACACTTAACTTTTGCAAAATACCTTTATATGTAGTTAAGACGAAGTTAAAAACAAAATAAAGCATTTTCACAATTTTAGTTTTGAACATGAATCAATAAGAATAAAAATTAAACACACATACGGAAACAAATAAAAACAAACAAACAAACAAATAAACAAACAAAGCAAATAAATAAACACACAAAGCAAATAAAGCTTGGGTTGCCTCCCAAGAAGCGCTTTTCTTTATTAACGAGTCTTGTAGCTAGACTCAAAGTCACGGGTTCTACGTTTTTCCGTTATGCTTCTCAATTGCCCCTCTAACCATCCTAACAACCTCCATATCAATTTTGTATTTAGGTCCAAGGTTTAAGCAATCTTTATAATAAAGGCTTCTCTTATTCCAAACATAGTCCATGCCTTTTTCTTTATCCTCTTCATTGATGTCCTCAATCGCACCAATGTTGTCCTTGTCAAATCGAGGCACAAAACGAAATTCATTTACCCGATAAGGCATCCTATATGTGATCCTATCTATGCGATTAGAAAACTGAACCGTGCCTTTCAAACGATCATACCTTAAATTGGATGCTTCAATAAATGGCTTACCTAACACCACGCGAGATAGGCGGCAGTCAACAACACTTGCCAAATCTTCTAAGATCATGAAGTTGGTGACAAAGGTAAAATTCCCGACAAGGATATGCATATCTTTAATCCTTCCAACGAAGTTGCAAACTCCGCCTGGACACTTGGGGTCCATCCTAGGCTCAAGTGGTGTGTTTATGATCTGGCTATAAAGGCCTGAAGACATAACGTTGATTGGGGATTCACAGTCAATGTAAGCATGCTCAACGTATTGGTACCCAATCATACATGGTATCTTCACATTCCCGGGATCACCCCTCTTAATCTTTGGGTCAATTCTAACAAAAGGTGGTCGAGGGTTATCAACTAGGTTGTTATAGTAAGCAATCTCCTCCTTAGTGGGGTATTCATTGAAATAATCATCAAACCTAGGATCTACCTTCACTTCATCAATTTTCTCAATCAACTTATCAACCGTAAGATTATTACGTTCTAAGTAATTATCTGAGTATATGGCGGTCCCTAAGTTGTTCAAGGCATAATCAAGCTCTATATCAATCATTCTACTGAGCTCCCTAAGCTCACTAATCTCATTCTCAAGTTGGCTCCGCAACAAAGCCACTTCGCCAGGTGTAAGGGGTGGATTCGCATTTTCCATAATGGCAAACTGAATAGTCAATGAAAATCTGTTACGAACAAAAGCACGAAGAAAAAAAGATAGACTAAAGAAGACCTAGAAAAATAAAATAAAAATCTCACTAGAAAGGAATCTAGTGAGTAGACCTATAAAATAAAAATTCAACCTAAACAATAACTATTCCCCGGCAACGGCGCCAAAAACTTGATGCGTGGTTTTGCAACCTTACAACAGGTTTTACCTCTCGAGGGATCTCAAGAGGCTTACAACCCCACCAGGCAGTGTACCTGACCGATGTAGTATAGTGTAGTGGTAAGTACGGGGGATTGATCGTTCTCCACAGGGAATAGTGTTCGTTAGGTATGAAAAACTACTCTAATAGGTCTAAAGGTTGAGGAAGATTCTTTTTGTGTGTTTTTATATTTTTTATGAAAGCAAGTAAAATCTCGGGTTTGAAGGAGTGGGCGGAATTAGTTGCTAGTCAACTAACCCAAATTACTACGAATGCAAATAAAATAAAATAACAAAAATGAAAAGTTGGTGAAAACTTAAGTGTAGAGAAATGTGTTTACTTAGATTTCCTTACTCCCTAACTATCTTTTACCGGTTGATTAGTGTGTATTAGTCGCGTGGATGACGGGTGTATTCCTTAATACCAATCGTGGGGTGGCGTACGTACTTCCCCAACTCTACAAGCTCCTACTTCACTCCTATGTCGAGCCGGCTAAGAAGCTCCTAACATGGGATCACTAGAATTCGCTTGTGCATTAAATACAACCATAAAAACCTTTAGTACGCATTTGGTTCATGTTTCTTAAGACGTTCAAGCAAGTTACCGAATAGGAAGTTAGCCAGTTTTCTTAAGCCTAACATAGATAAACAATCATCCAATACAACTAATAACACACTAATAACCAATAATCAATAGCTAGGTTTCATTAGATCTAAGCAAACATAAGATAAATCTAGCCTAACATATTAATCAAAAGACAAGAACAAGATAGAATCAAACAACACATAGACATATTGAATGATTAATTGATAACTTATCTTCAATGTAACATGGAAGATCTCAAGGCAAAAAGCCTTGAAAAAGATGCTAAAATCGTCTTAGGGTTTTCTCCCAAAAATTCCACACTAAGTTCCACACTAATGACAAAGAATTGCAAAACTATATATAGATTTTTACATCTGACGGCGTCACGTTATGGAGTGTGACGCCGTCACCTCGCCGCTTTTAGGGTTCTCGGGTGACCTTCTTGACGCCGTCCCTCTTTAGCTCTCCAAAATCCGTTCTGGCTTATCAAGGCTTGACGCCGTCAGACCTTGAACGTGACGCCGTCCCTCTTTGAATTAAGCCGTGACGCCCTTGATCAGGTTAAAGCGTGACGCCGTCAGAATTCACATGCAATTTTCACTGGCTTATCATGAGTAAATTTCACATCCACCTTTTCTTGCCAAGCCATGACGCCGTCTGGAGTAAATCCTGACGCCGTCAAAGGTAACTTTCAGCCGATTTTTGATACTTTGTCGTTTTCTTCACTTTTATGCTCCAAAAACGTCCAAAATGCCTCCTTTTCCAGATTTCTCCTCAAAAGTACCTAAAATGACAAAAGGAACGATTTAGGGCAATATTTGATCAAATAAATACGATTTAGGGCTTAAATGACCCCTTAAAAGCGGTACACTTTTCGCTTCATCAGTTATCTCAGGTAACTAAAGGCTGGAACTCAAGGCATGGAGTGGGCATTAAACCTTGTACGGGTGGTTTAAATAAATGTTTTATCATTCAAATCTAAATAAACGTGTTAACTATAAAACATCTTTGTATTTTAAATACTTATATTTTGAATGATAAACTTAAAACGTCTTTCTAAAGTCGTTTTCTATGATTATGACGAAAGATCCTCTACATAACACCTAATTAAGTCTTCCGCTGTTGCTATCCGAAATTGGGGGTGTTACAAGCCCGACCCAAACAAGTCCCATTATACATTCTATTGTACGAACTATTTATGCGCCTATACCCACACAAGTGTAGGGGGATGTGTGTGTTTTCAATATGTTGGGAACACTTTATTATTCATCAAGTATTGATCATTTATGTAATAGGTTGCTTAGGCCTTTAGGTTTGTTTTATGGCCCAGCCTGTGTAGAAGGCCCATGGGCTGTGTCTATTTAATTATGTTAATTATTGTTTAATTAGGGCTAAGGCCCATGTCTTGTAAAGCACTATAAATACCCCCTCCCATTCGAGGGAGATGATTGGTTGGTTGAATGCTCATTTCACATTTCATTATTAAGAGTTAACCTCTGATGCGCGTGATGTGTCGTTGCGGTTTAGCAGTATTAATGCCTACTCAAGTTTTAAATTTATATTTAGCCGACTTATCAATAACACACACACTTAACGAGCAGTGTACCCGGTCAGTATGAATATAATGGTAAGTAGAGTGTCGATCACTAAGAGTGGAACGTATTATCTAGTTATTCTAATCAGTATTTTAATATTCTAACGCAAGGGGGTTTCAGCCTGAGAGACTGGCACGATTTGGTTGCAATTAAATAATGAACTAAACCAATAGGCACGAATCAGCAAGTAGCACACACGTACACAGATAAATACTCGAGACAATAAGAAGATCTGTCCTTATGATTAAGTAGTTTGTCACTTGTTTTATTGATAGCTTTATATGAAGTGTATGTAGTTAACCCTTTCTCGTTGGTCCTATTCTTATCGGCGAGTAAACCCTTAATGATTACTTATGTCTAAAAGTTATTCCTAATTGATCAATTTAGTAACAACCGTGGGAGCCACATTATTTTCCGCAGTCAAATGCGCAGGCCACTAATAAACACAGAGGTTATCAATGCACTAATAAGTAGTAACCAAAGACATCAACATATAAACTTTAATTGATGGGAAAGCAGTTTTAAGGGAGTGCAATCTTTCCGTTGTCACATTACACAAGCCATCAATCCTGATGAATTAAAGTTTGCTAACACAATAAAACAAAACTACTTAATGAATTAAACATATGCAGCACCTTCTTACAGCTCTTGTATCCTTGATTTGAGTGTGTCTTGTGCTGCTGCCTTGACTGAATTCGTCCTTGGTTTATGGTCTTCGGTCTTCTGTTCGGAACTAAAAGCTCTTAATTCGTCTGGTCTTTGGGGTATTTATAGTTACCGTCTGAGGGTAGGATGCGGCGTATCTAGCAAGTAGATGCGGCGCATGTACTTAACTTCGCGTGGGGTCCAAGATTATAATATTCAAGAATATTCGTACACCGCCAGAAGATGCGGCGTATCTTCGTCTTTGGATGCGGCGCATGTCCTCTTGAATCTTGGATCGTATCTGGTGAGATCTTGATAGCGATGCGGCGCATGTCATGAGTGAGATGCGGCGCATCTGGAGCAGATTTGACTTGATCTTGTCCATTTCAGTAGACTCTTCACTTTATGCATGTTTTGCTCCATAATTAGTCCAAAATCGCCAAGTTTCACCAAATGCTTGTTTTCAACTGAGAATTACAAAAGTAAACGATTAAGTATCAATCCTCATACATAATATAGTAAAACAAGTCAAATTAATAGGATAAATGATAGTAATAAAATGTACTTATTTGAGTTCATTATTAAGAGTTAACCTCCCATCTCTTTCTCTCTCTAACTTTCTCTCTCTAGATCTAGGATTAGATTAGTAGCTTGTCTGATAAAAGTAAGTAACAACAAGTGGTATCAAAGCCAGGTTTAGATTAGTAGCTTGTGTGATGAAGTGTCTTCTGAGTATTTCCACAAGTAGTTTCTGGAGACCAAAGTTGACAAGACCATAGCTGCACCTAGTACAATCCGATCACCAAGTACCTTCACTAGGAAGAAAGCAGAGTCTAGTTGGACGTGGCAGCGTTGGTTACAACATAAACCTACTTTTACGTGGTTACCAAAGATGCATAACAACTGTGCTACTAACCCAACGGGATCCACCGTTACAAATTCTCCATCTGTGTCTTCTTGTGATGCAGGTGATTCAAATTGTACTATGGATTGTTGATAACGGGTGTTCCCGGCACATAACAGACAACTTAAAGCTTCTAGTAAACTTCGTAGCGAAGTTCATAGGCACTGTCAGGTTCGGGAATGATCATTTCGCGGCTATCATAGGTTATAGTGATTATGTCAACGGGAATATCGAAATTAGCCGTGTCTACTATGTCGAGGGCCTTGGTCATAATCTTTTCTCTGTCGGTCAGTTCTGCGATGGTGATTTAGAAGTGGCTTTTCGGAGAAAAACATGTTTTGTTCGAGATCTACAAGGGAACGACCTGATGAAAGGAAAACGCGGAACCAGTCTTTATAATATTTCCTTCTCCGACATGACAGCTTCTTCACCGATTTGTCTACTATCCAAGGCACATTCCACCAAAGCATGGATGTGGCACAAACGTATGTCTCACCTGAATTTTAAAACAATGACCGAGCTCGCTCGTAAAAAGTTGGTCGATGGTCTTCCAAGATTCAGATACGCCAAAGATCATCTGTGTCCCGCTTGTGAACAAGGGAAGAGTACTCATGCTCACTTTCCTCCAAAAGCTGAGCACAGTACAGATCATGCACTTCATCTTCTGCATATGGATCTTTGTGGCCCTATGCGTGTTCAGACTATAAATGAGAAGCGGTATATTTTGGTAGTCGTAGATGACTTCTCGAGATGGACTTGGGTATATTTTCTTCGCAGCAAAGATCAAGCTCCTCCGATGATCATCACCTTTCTCACAAAGATTCAAGTTCAGCTCCGCAACACTGTCAAAAAAATTCGAACAGACAATGGAACTGAATTCAAGAATCAGATTCTTAGGGAGTATTATGAGAAAGTGGGTATTGAACATCAAACATCCATTGCTCGCAGCCCTGAACAGAACGGAGTGGTCGAAAGATGCAACCGAACGTTAGTGGAAGCCGCAAGAACAATGTTGATCAATGCTCAACTACCGGATTATCTCTGGGCTGAAGCCGTTTCAACCGCCTGCTATACCCAAAACAGATGCATGATCACCAAACGGCACACCAAAACACCATATGAAATTGTTCACCACAGAAAACCGAATATCAATTACTTTCATGTCTTTGGAGCTCTCTGCTATCCAATGAATGATCGTGATGACCTTGGAAAACTCAAAGCCAAAGCGGATATAGGGATTTTTGTCGGATATTGTGAAAATTCCAAAGGATTCAGAATCTGGAACCGTTGAACACGAGAGATTCAGGAGACTATACATGCTAATTTCGATGAGCTCACCGATATGGCTTCTGAGCACAACAGCTTAGGACCCGAATCCAACCGTCTCAACTTCCCTGATCCTTCAGCTGCATCCTTCTCTCTAAACCGCAAAGACCTAGAAGATTTGTTTGCTCCGTTATTTGATGATACTATTGTTAGTCGTGCTTCTGATGTATCCACAAGATCCGCTGCACAACCACTCGTCGATAATCAAGAACCTGATACACCAGTAACTACAACCACAACAGTTGCTGAAGATGCACCTCAATTAGAAACATCATCATCCGTAGTTCAAACAGCTTCTACTTCTGCGTCTGCAGCTGAAGATCCCCCTCTACATTCTTCTGAAGTACCCACACCAGCAGATTATAATGGCAATGCTTTCTTTAATCCATTTGCTCCGGCTCCCACCATTCCTGATATCACAGAGTCGTCCACACGCAATTTGGAACCGTCAAATCTGCACCACAATTATCAACACTACCCATCCACTCACAAATGGACTAAGGATCACCCTTTAGTAAATGTAATTGGCAATCCAGAAAACCCAGTGATGACACGTCAAAGACTCCACACAGACGGTGAAACCTGCATTTATGCACTCACCGTTTGTCAATCAGAACCCAAAAATATTAAAGAAGCCCTTACCTACGACAACTGGATTGAGTCTATGCAAAAGGAATTGGATCAATTCAAGAGGTTGGAAGTTTGGAAATTGGTAGAAAGACCAGATGGGGTATACGTCGTGGGCTGAAGTGGATCTGGAAAAATAAGTTGGATGCGGATGGTACGGTTATTCGTAACAAGTCCCGGTTGGTGGCTAAAGGATTCAGTCAAGAGGAAGGAATCGACTTCGAAGAATCTTTTGCACCAGTGGCGCGTCTTGAGGCCGTTCGAATGTTCCTGGCGTATGCTGCTCACAAGAATATCACGGTATATCAAATGGATGTGAAGACGGCATTTCTCAATGGACAACTCCGGGAAGAGGTGTACGTTACACAACCTGAGGGCTTCGTCGATCCAGAGCATCCGAACCACGTCTACAGGCTCAAGAAAGCCCTCTATGGCCTTAAGCAAGCCCCGAGGGCATGGTACGACAAACTATCTGCATTCTTACTAGCTAATCACTTTTCTAAAGGATCAGTTGACCCGACTTTGTTTATACAAAAACACGGGGAGGATATTCTCATTGTTCAAATTTATGTGGATGACATCATTTTTGGGTCTACCCATAAAAAATATTCAAACGCATTTGCAAAATTAATGAAACAAAACTTTGAGATGTCCATGATGGGTGAACTCAAGTTCTTCTTAGGACTGCAAGTTCATCAATCACCCTGTGGTATATTCTTAAGTCAGTCCAAATATGCACAAGAGATTTTGAAAAAACATGGCATGACCAGCTGTGACACCTATAATACCCCCATGTCTTCCTCATCCCCAAAGCTAGATGCTGATCTACATGGGACACCCATTGATCCTACCAAATACCGTCGTATGATTGGGTCTCTCATGTATCTCACAGCTAGCCGTCCGGATGTTGTATTTGCCACGTATCTATGCTCCCGTTATCAGTCAAGACCAACTGAACGTCATTTGTCTGCTGTTAAGAGGATCCTTCGATACATAAAGGGAACCATTCATTTGGGGATCTAGTATCCGAAGGATTCTGGGTTTGAACTTGTTGCCTTTTCAGACGCTGACCATGCAGGATGCTTAGACACAAGGAAAAGTACGTTTGGGGGAGTACAATTTTTGGGTGACAAGCTTGTCTCTTGGCAGTTAAAGAAGCAGGATTGTACGTCACTGTCGTCTACCGAATCCGAATACGTCGCCATGTCCGCATGTTGCACTCAAGTCATCTGGATGTGATCTCAGTTGATGGACTACGGATACGTGTTTAACAAGATTCCGATGTACTGTGACTCCAAGAGTGCCATCGCTATATCGTGCAACACCGTCCATCACTCAAAATCCAAACATATTGCTCTCCGGTATCACTTCATCAAAGAGCATGTGGAAATGGGTACAATTGAATTATATTTCGTGGGTATAGAATACCAATTGGCGGATTTGTTCACCAAAGCTTTGCCTCATGCAAGATTTGTGGAACTGGTTCACCAGATTGGTATGCGATGTTTGACTCCAGATGATTTGAACAATTTTCTTACACAAAATTAAATGAGTCAAACATCAAAACTATCTTTGTAAATAATTATTGAAAAACACAAAAAGATTTTCCAATTTTTTATTGTTAAAAAAAAAAAAAAAAAAAAAAAAAAAAAAAAAAAATCCTCTTTAAATGTGCAAAAGTAAAAACAAATCAAAATATGTTCTCGTCATTTCAAATTTCATCAATTTCAAATCACGAACATATTTTGAGGGGGAGACCTTTCTTAACTTTTGTACATTTATCATCTTAAATCTTCATCATTATCAAAATCTTCATCGAAAAATATTTCTATGATCTCTTGAACTACAAGATTGTCAAATTTTTCAAAAAATATGTCTTAGTTCAAGGGAGAGAAATGGAATTAAACAAAGTTTCTCATCAAATGGATCAAAGGTTAAACCATTACAAACATCAAGGACTGAAGTTGTCAAGTTATGAAAAGTTGTCTCAATTGAACCTTATGTGAACTAGGATTCTAGTTAAAGGACTGAAGTTGTCAAAATAACACAAGTTGTCACTATAGGTCTTTAAATAAACTAGAACACTAGTTAGGGGACTGAAGTTGACAAATGAATAAACTTGATTAATAAAACTTTAGATCTGACCTTAGCCAAACACTCACTTAAACACACAGTATCGACTTTGTTACTAAGAGTTCATTTCTCGAGTTTGTGCTTAAAAAGGTTACCTAGCTAGGGGACTTTGTTACTAAGAGTTCATTTCTCGAGTTTGTGCTTAAAAAGGTTACCTAGTTTGTGCTTAAAAGTTGTTATTGACTTTGTGCTAAAAACTGATAATCCATCGACTTTGTTGTGTATCTATCAACTTTGTGCTAGAAGTGTAAATCTATCGACTTTGTGCTAAACTGACAAATCTATCGACTTTGTTTGAATTTGGACTCTATCGACTTTGTCTCCGAGTTAGGAGACTAAAGTCAGGGACTCATCGAGTTTCTAAACTTGTCGAGTTTCTGAACTTGTCAAGTTTCTGAGACTTGTCGAGTTTCTAAACTTGTCGAGTTTGTAGACTTGTCGAGTTTCTAGACTTGTCGAGTTTGTGAGACTTGTCGAGTTTCTGAGACTTGTCGAGTTTCTGAGACTTGTCGAGTTTCTAGACTTGTCGAGTTTGTGAGACTTGTCGAGTTTCTATGACTTGTCGAGTTTCTGAGACTTACCTAGTTTCTAAATCTTACCAAGTTTGTATAACTTATCGAGTTTGCATGACTTACCGAGTTTGTATGATTTAACGAGTTTGTATGACTTATCGAGTTTGTAGAACTTACCGAGTTTGTATGGATTACCGAGTTTGTATGAATTACTGAGTTTGTCACAATTTTCCAGACTTAGAATTTTTTATATAAACTTAGGAATGTGCAAATGTTAGTATGAACTCGTTTGCTTGAAAATGGTTTGCTTGAATGAGATGTGAATATTTTCATGAATTAGCCTATCTATGTGATACATCATACAAGTTAGGCTATATTCAAGTAACAAATCACATACACTAACATATATATGCAATGTCTATTGTGTGTTGTTGTTGGTGTTTGTGGTACACAGGCTAACCATGTCTCAAGGATCCGTGACATGAAAGGAGATGATTCCCGAAGGAGATGAGTGCAAAATCAGTGAGTCAAATTCAAGAGTCGACTTTGATAATCTGCCATGTCATCAGTCTTGCGAAATTATTGTGGAAATACTCAGAAGACACTTCATCAGTCCGGTATTGACTAAGACAGCAAGCGTCCCAGAAGTGTATATGAATCATTTTTGGCATTCAATGATCATAGGAAAAGACAACGAACACATTACAGTCACAGTTGACAACTCAGAGATACAATTTAAGATTGATACTCTTCGCACCGTTCTAGACCTTCCATCAGAAGCCTCAGGACCAAAGGGAAAATTTCACGATGATCCAACCTTTGAAACCATGGTTGACACACTAAAACTTCTCGGCTATGATGAAGAGGATGGAGAGCTCACCTCAATCTCCAAAGTGGACAGGAAGTACATCCCTCAGCCATGGTTGACTCTTTACACCATAATCATTCATTGTATAACTGGCAAAGCAACTGGACTTGAACACCCAGGTTTGACACAGTTACAATTCTTCTGGGGTGTCGTCACCTTCCACCACGTGAACTTCGCCAAGTTCATATGGAAAGACATGATATTCCAAGCCCAACAGTTCCAACAAAAGAAGGGTTACAAAGTACCCTTTCCCCGATTCACCAAACTCATAATTTCACACTTCATGAAAAATCACCCTGGAATCGATAGACGTACAAATGAAAAAGCACATACCGAACAAATGGATCACATGCTCACCAGAGTTAAAGTGCAGACGAGCAACACAAAGAAACAAGGGTTGAGAATTCCACAAAGTATGTTGACAGAACCGGTGAAGGGAACTGATGCCTACCAATGGTACGATGAAGCTGAAAAGGCCAGAAAAGTGGGAGTTACAGAAAAGCGAACAAAGGCAAAGGTAGAGGTACAGGAAAAACTGTTCCAGCTGCTTCTTGTCGAACAAAGAAAGTCTCAAAACCAGACAAGAAGAAACTAGTAACCAGAGAAAAGACCACAGAATTGAAACTTAGAGATGAATCAAGTGACGAAGAGGAAGAAGAAGAAGTTGATCTTAGGAATGAAAAGAAGAAGAAAGATCTTGAGAAAATGAAAACAGTGATGGCAGAATCAGACAAAAGTTTGGGCAAAGGAAAGGGAAAATCAATCAAAATGTCAGATCAATCATTCAAAGCCATAGAACCATCACTACCAGAAGAAGAGGAGCAAGAACAATTTAAGAAAGCATCTAAGGAAAACAGAAAGAAACTTCTAGCTGATCAAGAGAAGTTGGAGAGAAAGAAAAGAGGTGAAGGATCAGCTTCACATGCCAATGAAGAAAAAGAAGATTCTGAGCCTACAAAGTCTGTTACACTTAATGAATCCGAGGGAGAATCTGAAGAGTCAGATGAAAGAATTCATACACCCTCAGGATCTGGATCTGAAGAAATTGATAACAGTGAAGATGATGAAGAAAGAGATGAAGAAGGTGAAGATGAAAACAATGATGATGATGATAAAGGAAATGAAAAAGGTGACAACACTGTACCACCATCTCCATAACCGTCATCTGTGGGTCAGTCCACAAGTGAACTACATGAACTCAAATAACAAATTGGTGCAATTCAAAATTTGGTTTTGAGAAATCAACAAACGGAAGAAAATGAGGACAAAGCATTGAATGAAAAGCTCACTGAAGTGCAAAAACAGGCAGATAAAAACAAATTTCACATTGACAATCTCAAAGCATTTGATCTGGAAAAGGCAGCAGGGGAATATCTCAAGACACATGTTCCTCAAGAAGTTAGTTCGCAAGTACCTCAAGAAGTCAGCAAGAATGTGAAAGAGGCACTTCCAGATATTCTCAAAGAATATGTCAAATGAAATCTGGAAAAGACGGTGGCTAATCTCATGCAGACAACACCAATAACTATCCAAACTGTGCCACCCAAGCCGTCTACAGCTGAACTGAAAGGAAAGTTACTTGCAGACATCATCGATAAACCCGAAGAGGAAGAACTCCGAAAGGCATTGCTCAATTCAATCAGAAAAGCTGAGAAGAAAGCCGAGGGATATAAGCAAGATAAGCCAGTCAAGCGTCATCGGGATGAACCTGACAAAGACGAAGGGAAGAAAAGAAGAAAACCTTCCAAGTCAACCGGCCCTTCTACCACAACACACTCTTCTGGAACAACGAAGCAATCAAGCCAAGAAAAGTTCGTTCCGCTTGAAGGAGGGGCATTCGATGAGACTGAAGCTTCTGATGACATGAGTTTTGATCAAGAATTTCCCGTTGCACCTCCAAGAGTTCAGAATGTCACTGCACCACCCACCAATGAACAAGCCAAACCTCAACCTGAATGGGTAAACCCTAATGCTCCAAGATTTGATTGGTTTGAAACGATGGTGGACGCATATCCGGAAGCTGAAAATGATGCACCTGTTGAAGGCTCTATTGTGGACTTCACCAAACAACTAAAGAAGGAAATGAAAGTCCAGAAGTTGGGATTGCCTGATATCATTAGAGTTCGCAAAGATGGCTTCACAGAATTCAAAACAGTCACTACTTCAGAGCTGGAGTTTGAGTACAACCTGGAACAAGTAGTAAGAGCTCTTTCTGAAAACATTGACTGGGATCATGCGCGGGTTTCTCATCCAAAAGAACAACTCCAACTCCGTGATTTCTCCCAACCTTTACCACTCGTTGGCCATTCTCACAACCCGAAGATACCCACGGCGTATTTCTTCAATAACGACTTGGATTATCTGGTCTATGGAAACACGAACCCTGAAAAACGTTATGCAACTTCCCTTACCAAGTACCTGGCAGCATCCTATACTTTAGAAGGTTTTGAAGAACAAATCAGCGATTTGTTTATCAACGAAGTCCAAGAATACAACGATGAAGCTGCTCTGGGAATTTATCACTGGCCAAATCTGAGGAAGTGGTTCTACAAATGGAAGCTCACCTATCCTTCAAAACCTGAAGCTGAAGTTTATCAAAGAAGTAGAATCCTGTCCATCATAAGTGCAGAAACTGAATCAATGTTTGGCTACAACTATCTGAAGAAAATCACCGTGAGGAGGCTGGACGATAAAGAATACACCTTCAAAGAAGCAGACTATCCTTACCTGCACATTCATGATATTGAAGACATGTATCTCCTGAAAGTTCAAGGAAAACTCGAACATCTTCCTGGGCGTCTTCAGTATGATATCGTCAACTCTGTGTTGCTGTACATCCGCAATATTGTCATCAGATCCAGAGTTGAAGACGTGCACCTTGGGGTAGAAAGCTACCAGAAGAAACTGAATTTGGTCAGGCCTAATCTCCAACCTCCGGGAATAGCAGAAAAGAATCCGTACACTTTCGGTGATAGACCATTTGGGTTGGTGTATGTAAGGGATAGAAGCTCAACGAGATTCATGGGGTATCAAGAAATCCACAAGTTCAGTGATGAAACTCTTCTGCATGTCAAGTCTGAACTTGAAAAGATTCTTGCAAACCATAGAAAGGGGTTGAAGACGGGATGGTTAAAGCATGTGAGCTGGAGTAAGAATGATGCAAAGCAAGCAGTCAAGTTCATTGATCGGATTGATATAAGGCTCAAGTTTCGGAAAACAATGCGTCGACTGGAAAGCTATGTGGGAGGACGTGCCAGAATTCCTAACATTCTCACTTTCCGTCGACCTGAGTTGTAATCATTGGTATAATTTGTTATCATTTTGTCATATTTCATCATATTTTTCATCATTTATCATCATTGACTATGTCTTGTGCACACATAACAGTTTACAATCGGTTCTTGTAATGAAAGGACCCTGAGGTACGCTTCAGGGCCTCAATCCTGATCAAAGGAGCGAAAGCTTCTTACTTATGAGTAGAATTAAACCAGAATTTTTCTAAGTTTTTCAAAATTCTGCTCATAAGGAAAAGTATTCCCTCGTCAAGGGGGAGTATTTGAAACATAATCTTTGTTCCACAAACAAAAGTTCTTGAAATTCTTCCCACAAAACTCAAAAGGCATATTTTTATCAAACGTTTACCAAAAACATCATAAGTATGCTATTTTTGAGGGGGAGAATAAAGATATGAGTAAAATATGGTAACAAAAACGTTGAAATCTCATGTGAGCAAGACTCAGAATTGAACCCTCGAATTGACGACATCAAAAGTCAGTAATCGAAAAGACATGTCCTGGACGGGTAATAATTTCAAGCCAGTTTATCTGGTGATGTAAACGTGTCTCGCAAAGGATATGTCTGAGTAGAATGTACCGATTTCGAGAGATTTTCCTTGAATGTGATCTGGACAGGTAATAATTTCAAGCTAGTTCTACTAGTGATGTAAACGTGTCTCGTGACGATCATGTTCATTGAAAATCAATCAATTCAAAAGTGCTAACTCCACCCGACATGTGCAAATTTATCTTAATCGCTTATGAGCACATGTTAAGGGGGAGTATTTCTGAAAATCACAAAACTCTCAAAGTGTTAACAAAATATGTTTTTACAATCATAAGCACTTTGAGAGATTTTCAAAAGGTTTGGTTTATGGCAACAATAGGATAGTCATGGTGATATAAGGTGACTAAGGTTAGGAATAACCGTCCTATGATCTGCCAGAGCCGGAGGGATCTACCCAAGGACAATTCCAATAGTTTAGAACTAGAAAGTCCTAGGTATGATTGAAAAAGGAGAAATGAAATGAAAGGAGAAAGAAGGGGTTGAAGAATGAAAAAGAAAAGTAAAGAAAAGGGTGAAAAGAAATAGCCCTCCATTTGATCAACCTTAGGGCAGACACCGGGTTCAATACATATGCTTTTGGTTGTTACTACGGTAACACCGGTATTGAAGATTAAGCCGTCATGGACCCAGTGACGCACTGCACTAAACCTTCTAGCCACTCAGGTGTCTCTCAAAAGACACTTGTTTCATTTCACACGGAGAACCCTTCATTATCTATCGACCTCTCACTACGAGAAGTGTTGATATTGAAAAGGAGGCACTCTACTCCATGCCTCCGACGACCAAACAAATAAGCAGTGAATCGAGTCTAGAGCCATGAGATACATCAAAGATCTCCTAGGTACACTTAGCATACACTGCTGTTCAACAAAAGGAACACCAATTGTAAATTATAAGAGTGTCCTTCGCAGATCTTAGCAATCTGCCGAGAACATTCATGAGAGAATTCACAAATTGTGATTCTCAGCGATTGAATGGAAATCCTGCCAGGGTCAACATCAAACAGCCCTGACAGCAGGTCACTTCGGTAATCCCTTGTGGATTACGCTTAGTGTTAGCTCCAAAATGGTCTACAGTCGTGAGGTGATCCTCAGCGGCTCACTGAATCGTAGGTGCACTTCGGTGTGTCTGTGTAAGCCCTTTCGAGGGTATCCGATTCAGAACGGCCTGGGTTAGGATTAGAGAAAGTCTTCACATTATGCTGTTGACGATCTCGAAGTCTGAATCTGTAAGTGCCCGATGATTTATTGCTAACTGTTTACCTGCAGCGAATCATGGAGACCTGGAGTTATATAACCACCATTCCATCATGCTCATATCCTGAAGATAAGTTCTCACAAAGACTAAGAGATAACAAAAGTTCAAAGATATTAAAGAAAAGTCAAAGTTCAAGCACTACAACCTTTCACATGTCAAAGATTGAAGAAGTGAGAACCAGTTGAAGAACAAAAGTCAAAAGACATATGAGCATGGTGGAAAAGACGTAAAGACACCAGAATTAAAGAACGTTGGTGGAAGGCGGACCGTTACCATATCATATCACATCAAGAACCAAGGAACAAAGATGCAAGAAACGTCAGAAGCCAAGAAGCAAAGACGACGTCAAGCAACCTTGATGACCAATACTTAGGGGGAGATTGTTGGGAACACTTTATTATTCATCAAGTATTGATCATTTATGTAATAGGTTGCTTAGGCCTTTAAGTTTGTTTTATAGCCCAGCCTGTGTAGAAGGCCCATAGGTTGTGTCTATTTAATTATGTTGATTATTGTTTAATTAGGGTTAAGGCCCATGTCTTGTAAAGAACTATAAATACCCCCTCCCATTCAAGGGAGGGGATTGGTTGGTTGAATGCTCATTTCACATTTAATTATTAAGAGTTAACCTCCCATCTCTTTCTCCCTCTAACTTTCTCTCTCTAGATCTAGGATTAAATTAGTAGCTTGTATGATAAAAGTAAGTAACAACACAATAATCATTCTCTCTCATTTTCACCTTACTAGTCACCTTTCTTCCCTTTCTCTCTAACTTACACGTTCCACTCTCTCTCTCTAAAGTTTTCTACATTTCTCATCTTCTAAATGATCTATTGTGTGATTGATACATTGTTAGAGACCTAACATGTGGTATCAAGAGACAAAAGATTAATTAGGAGTGTTGATATAAATAATCACTGAGAACTTTATAATAGTGATTCAAAATATACTGAACCAATACTGAACAAAAACTCCAACACCACGATTAACACAAAACTCTAAAAGATTTCACAGACCTTAAACAAATACAAACAAAGAGATTGCGTTTGGTATGCCTTTTTGGGCTGAGGTGTGGGACTCGCCCACACCCGTTGTACCTTTTTTTTTTTTTTTTTTTTTTTTTCGAGTAATAATATTTTACCGAGGGTAACCCTTTTACCAAAAAAAAATTCAAAAAATACAAACACAAATATATCACCAAGTTAGTGCATTTTCAAAACAAATGTATGACACCAATAGAGGAACCAAAAAAAAATAAAAATAAAATAAAAATAAAAATCCGATGTGTACCATAAATCAACAACTTAACATCTACTTACAAACAAATTACCTCCGATGTCATGCAGCTGATTTTACACTGTGTTCTCGAGTTAGAGTTAAGAAAGAAAATGAAAAGGAAACATAAGAAGTTATGTTCTCGAGTACCACTTAAAGAGGAAAAGAAAAAGAAATCAAATGAAAGTTTTTGTGATTTTGTTCATTATTAAAGTAAAGTATTTCCTCCTAATTTTGAGAAGAAAATGTTTACTTTACATTTTTTTTACTTTACTTTAATAAAAAAAACTCAAGAACACATCCTTAGCCGCAACTTGCACAAAAATTCCAAGACAACAACATCAGTAGCTGAAAATATAAATTAGTATTAAAGAACATGTCTACATTGAAGAGCATATCTAAAACAGTTTCACTAAGAACTTCATAACAGTGATTCTAAATAAACTGAACCAACACTGAACAAAAATCCCAACACCATGATTAACTTTTTTAACCAACATTAATGATACAACAACCATAATCAGGCACTCTATTCATCATTCTAAGCAAAACACCTAAAACAATTTCAACCCTAAATTATATAAAATAATTTGAGATCCAATTTTCTTACCGACACCCTTTGTGTGTGTGTGTAAAATACCCGGAAAATGAAATACCAACCGCGTATGTAAATCGATCCGGAAATGATATTGGAAAACAGGTGTACAACATGCAGCGAAACCACAAATCCCTGATAATGGAAAACAGGTATACAACATGCAACTAACCCAACAATTAAGTGCCAAATAAGTAAAACCCACTAATGTTTTCTTAATCCATTTAAGCCGACGACTCGGCTCGGCGTGTGAACATTGTCGGCTCAAGCCGCGGCTCCACAGTACACCCAAGCCGCCCCACTCCCTCAAGCCGTCTTCTAATACGGCGACTTTGAAACAGTGCTGACTCCCCAAACCACTTCAATTTATTAACGCGTTATGAAGGAAAACATGTAACTCCAAAATGATATAAATTAATTGGGTAATAATTGTAAGAAAGAGATAAAGGTTAGCAATTAACACTTTGTAAATAAAAAATCAAAATATAGTAGAGTATAAAGTTTTATATTTTAACTAGACAATGCATTTGTAATTTGGTACAATTTAATATTCGTGTACTTTATATCTTTTTTAAGTAATCATTTTGCGTATTTTTTGTAATCTACATCTTCACCACAAATGTCACATATGACATTTAAATTTTATGAAAAATTATGAACATATACACTACGTTTTTTTTACTTATTGTCTTTTACTATCTCAAATTCACGCCGTATCATAGCACGAGTATCATGCGTGTATTAAATGAAGTATCCTTGTTCGTATGAATCATGCTCCACGCGCGTAAAGGCTTCAATTCTATCATGCCTTTGGCTCCACATTGTCTCCCACAATTAACAACTAATTAATGCCAAGGATTTTTTTTTTGTTGAACTATGGGCTATATTTTTCAAGCTTAGAAAAGTTTACACCTTAACAAAATTGACAAGCAATTACTAGTATAATTTAGATATTTCAATTGAACATTGAGTTTTGACAATCACCAAGACAAAAAATAAGTTTGTAAATATTTCATGTAACATAACGTAGACAACAATAAGTTTTATTATTCCTTCATTTTAATCGCCAAGGGCTTCTTGTCCTACTTTATATAGTTGACGGCTCGGCGACTTCATTAATGAGTGTTGCAAGTATATGATAAAGGCGAATAACTTTATAGGGGTTTTCTAGCGACTGAGTTAGTGAAAATTCGTAGCAAGAATTGTTACTACAAATCTTAGGCCCAATGCAAGACCTAGGTTGGACTAGTTCTTGGCAGGGGTTGTGTTGGAATATTAGAATCATAAAACTATAAACTAATAAACCATAAACAATTAACATCAAAGCATGTAGCACAGCGGAATAGGATCTACAATAACATATAATTAATTAACATAAATTTAAATAGACGCGTACCTTTTCGATTCCTAGCAAGAACAAGAAATCACGTGCTCCAAGAACAATATAAACCCTAATAGGGTTTTAGGATGGATCGACCTTTTTAGGGCCGAATAGGGCAAGGTAACCACAAGCTAAAGTAAGCTTGTACTCCGTTCCTCAAAAGACACATCACAGTGTTCGTCTAATCAAGAATATAAAAGAGTAACTTATATATTCGTCCATATACAATACATGCACAGTACACGAATTTAATAATTCATGCACATGCATAGTGTATATTAAAATCTCTTTTACTGTTGATGATAGATGTCAGTTGGGTAGGAAAGCAATAGAACCGATTTGAAAGTCAAATCGTCTAGGGATTAATATATAGTCGAATATCTTGAGAAAAAAATAATCGGTAAGGGATATTCACTTGTCGACCGATTATATTCTCTATGAGGTGTTTATATACACTCTAAACTTGTTCTTCAAGTTTGAGTTCAACACCTCCTCAAGTTACAAAATTCGACATTTAACCCCTTCCACTTTTCTTGTTCGATCATATAAATATTTGTGATTTAATAATTAATCATAAATCATTATATTAATTATTAATACATTGAGACTCATACGTAATGTGTGCAATCCCGAAGTCTCGGGTTTGAAACCGGACATACGTATATTAATATTTATACACAAACTCTAACAGCTCCCACTTGGATAAACATTAATATAGTAATGACATGGGTCAGTCTAGCTTAACCTTCCCAATGCCCCCAGCTTGATCCGAGTATGGTTTTCCTGGAAAAACCACATGATGAATTTAATCATCATACTTATCCTTTTGTTTCTAATACCGCGTTAATATGGATATGGATCTAGGTCATTCCATAATTAACTATTCTGTTTCTCGTTGTTATCGATTGATCAAGATTACCAAAACATCTGAACGTATTTCAGATAGACTTTGGGTATGGCCATACAAACATCCTGTCAACCCTACGAGGGGCCCAGCAGTATTATACTTCAAAACAAATTTGAAGGAATAAATCATTTATTGACTACGAGCATAACCCTTGAATTTCACATCATTTTCCGAAAATTGCCCTTATAACTACCTTTTACGGTTAGCGTTAGACCATCTTACAGAAAATGAGCTACATCCTCGGTAATTATCTGGTATCTCAAGTCTGAGGATAAATATTCATGATATACTTGATGACGACGATCCATAAAGTATAATCATGTGGTTGGGATAAGTCCTATATTCAATTTATCCAATATTGAATATCATGTGACATTGGTGTCTCAACCTTACAGTACATTCTACCAATCCTCACATTTGTCTTAGTTCAATCATATTCCCATATTATTAATTGACAACGGACTATTTAGAATAACATAAGTTATTCACGGATTTAAACATGCAAATATAGGATACAATATTATAAATGAGAATAAACGTTATACACACTTTATTTCATTAAAATAATATTGCTTTAATATCCCTTATCCAAATACTAACTAGATCAATGCATGATATTTCTCATTAATGAATTATGCCACAAGTCATGTTCCACATACTTGTTGACAAGGCATAAATCAACTAATGTTGATCTATCGGAATTTTGAGAATACTTATTTCAATAATGAAATACTTGTATGTGTGCATTCATCTATATAGATATTGCCACATACTTCATAAAATGCGTGACATCCTCATGCACGAATTTATGACAATTAAACTACCAAACCTTTGTAGTTAAAGTATTCTAATTCTTTATGTATAATGCAACTATGCTCATTATGAGCATAACTAGTACACATGGTTTCCTAATAAGGATGAGCTCCCACCATGACTAGTATTGAGTGTCATCTCAATCTTACTAGCATCATTGTATCCAAACAACAATATGCTCTTTTAAAGTTCCGTAAACTTTAATATACATCGTGTAATGTTTGATATCTTCAAATCCTTCAAGATTTGACCACTATATCAATCAAGCAATAACTTGCCATATGGTTCATATTTAGAATTTTGGAGCAAATCCAGGCTGAGGATGTAAATTCTAAACCATATCCATTACACTTAGCTATCTAATAATTACAATTAGATACTAATGTTGTCAATCATCTTGCATCCAAGCATGATACAACAAGCAACATGATGTACATGAATAATCCTTGTGTCAACCTTAGATTTCGTTCATGTCATATCTTTTCAAAGATATGTTTCTATCTAGATCTTCTAATAGAATATCATGTTCTTTTAGAATCTGTTATTTTACCGCTTATGTTTATAATCAATAAACATATATTTCAAGGTTTTATTTCCTAAATTTTCATGTGAAGTTTCATTCCAAACTTAGTCTTAACATATAATGTTAATGTTAATGGAATGTTACTTCCCATATGTTATATAACATATATGAAATAAGAAAATAAATACATCACTCCCACTAGCTTTCAGGAATATTAAGAAATATCTTAATTTTAATTATAAATCAAAACTCGATTTAATAACTAAAAATAAGTATATCTTTTAGATGCATGCATTAATCCATTTACAAATGATTTGCACTTTTTTATACTATTAAAGATTATTTGAATTCAAACACTCCTTTCAATTACTTTTCGTCCTCGCTCAAGTAATTACACAAGAAAGAGTTTTGATATTCCATTGTTAATTCCAATCACATTTAATTGCTTAATTGTGATTTCTATTAACAATGACAATTATAATCTTTATATATTTAATATGCTTTAGAAAGAATTTCAATCACATTTAATTGCTTAATTGTGATTGATAATCTTTTCACATATTAAATATGTATACAAATTTGTCCATTATGATTTCTACACAAGAATTTAAATCTCTAGGATTTTCATTTCCTTTGTAGAAATTCATTTTCATTCTATAGTGTAACTATAGAGTTTAAGATCAACTACGTTTCCAAACTAGTTATCTTCTTGGACTGCATCTAATTTATTCATAGTATGAGTAATTTGCCAAATAAACATTTGCAATTTATTAACAGGCATATCACTATCCTGTAACTCATAACCCTCAACATATTCTACAAATATATGAGATATCATTGCGGACCTATGAATAATAATTCCATATCTTGAGATTTAACACTAACATGTTAAATCCTTATAATGATCTTGCTAGCGTATTTAGAAGATTATGCATCTTGTAATTTTTATCTTTTGAAGATAAAACTCCCACTCGCCTTTTGCAATTTATAGATTACCCATAAATGCTTAGCAAATAGAGCAACACAAACTTGTTCTCTTTTGGGACTTTTACAAATACAAATTGACAGTTCCTAACCTTAATTTGTTAATTAACCTACCCAACAAGTAGTTTAACAAATTCTGAACTTCAATTTTAAGACTTAATGTGATTCAACACATTCCATAATCAATGGTGTCTTATTGATCTTCTAAGTTGGAGTCTTAATTGAGTATATCCAATTCATACTCAATTTTCTAACCTTGATATCTTTAGGAAGAAAAGAAGATATAGTTATCTTTTATCAAACAATGTTTCAAGAGTTTGATTCTCCTAACTGAACATACCATAAACACTATGTATTTCATTAGGATTAATATTGTAAGTTAATCTTACAATATATAAGATAAATATATATATCGTGTTGGCTTACCTATTTACCAACTAAATCACTTTAATGGTACAATAGATTTTCCAAGCCAATTGCATACTTTATAACATAAGTGCCTTTTAGCCCAAGCCACTTAATTTCTATGTCTTACCAAAAAGAAATAAACTGTTATAATCCCAATCTACGTTATAAGTCATTAATCAACTCCATGACTTCTTGTATATGTCTTAATAAAAAAAATATAACAAGTTAACGTCTTACTTCAGTATAAGTCTTATAGCAATAAAAGACTTCATATTCATATCTACAATATAAACATGTATAACTAAAGTAATTATGAAACCCACAACTTGGTTTCAATAGTATTTCAAGTTAATTTATTACTTCATATATTTATGTCATTCCAAGAATACATAAACATCTAAATATGAAGTAGTATAAGATTACTTCATTTATTTATGTCATTACAACAATACATAAATATTCTCATTAGAAGTAGTCTTATTATCATATTGACACTTGTTCTAATAATTATCTAATTTTAGAAACTTGTAAATTAACATAGTTTCATTTCATCAGTCGAGGCTGATAATGATGAAAGTATGTAATTTACCTTGTCATTAATATCTAGTAATGAAAGTAGATATTAACTTCAAGTGTTCCATAAATTAGAATGTGTATAAAACACATTAGAACATTGATCTCTTACCTTACAGTCAAGAGATCCCTTTAAATCATATTCCTTTATGTTGTTGTTTGCACACAATAAAATCTCTCCCACTTGTGCATGGAACAACATCACGTATCGAATAAACAACACGTCAATAGTTTGCTTATTTGATCAATATGATTGTGTCATAGATATAAGTAGATATAGAATCACCTTGTCTTGTAAGGAAACGTACACGACTATCCTTAATACCACAAGTGTTTATAATTGGAAAGTAATCATCTCAAGAGATTCTAGAGATGATCTTGGTTGCTATCAAGACTTGTAGCTCCCACTGAATTTAAGATCACTGCATGAACTCATTATTCAGTAATTACAACACAATGCTCCCACTGGGTTTGACAACATTGTAAGTGTTGCATCACCAGTAAAAGCAAATGCGTGCTGTTTACTTTCCTACATCTTTGATGAATCCCTTACGTAACGCTACTAAGGTACTTCAAAGAATGTATTCTACTTTTGTAAATGATGGAATATCCATCAATGCAATTAACTTGAAAGAATTGGGTATGCAATTTCTTCCTTAATTAGGTCTACCATCTCCATCATGGAATGTAGCACCTTTTAAATGGTTAAAGCATAACAACTAGATCAACTATTCTAGTTAGCCTTTTACCACTTTTGCGGTAATTAGTCTAATTTCTAATTTAATAACTCCTAACCATGCAATTTCTTTAAGAAATTCGCCATGAGTTATTTCTTAGAATATAGACAATTCTAATTTTCCTATTATACCTTTCTCATTCATGAAAAGGAATAGGATTAAGTCTCACTCTTCACACGGAAAGTGGACTCGGTTTATTCTTTTCAGCAAAAATTGACTCTATCCAAAACCCCTACGGGTGTAGATCAATTTACTACTAAAAGAATATCCCATGTTTACGGTTTTAACGTTGCATTAAATACATTAAAAGAATTTTCAAAATTCAATTTTAGTATTTTTGATAATAACTTTTCAAGAAAATTAAACACCCACGGTAAGATAACCATTTAATTTTCATTGAAAATTAGGATCCAAATTGACGTCGTTTCATCACATCAGCTGAGGCTGCTAGCAATGAAAGTACTCAATAAGGTAGAGCTACACTCAATTGCCAATATCCAATTGCAATTCCTAGAATCATGGGACTTACATTATATTGCCAACATCAGTTGCAAAATGTAAACATGTTTCATCCCCAAATCTTTATGCCTTGACGTCGTTTCATCACATCAGCTGAGGCTGCTAGTAATGAAAGTGCTCAATTAAGTTAACCAATTTAGAAACGTGTAAATTGACGCCGTTTCATTACATTCAACTGAGGCTGCTAGTAATGAAAGTGCTCAATTTACCCCTTTCGACTAGTTCTTTGAATCATTACATCAACTGAGGCTGCTAGCAATGATAGAATGTCGTCTTAGGTGTTTCCGTATTAATTGGTTGGCATATTACTTAAATTTTAAGGGTATAAAATTTTGATGTATGTTATCAAAAAATATGTACAAAGATGTCATGCATTCATCTTTGTATCATATGTTTTCTACAAAAAACTAGTTTACTCATTCGTAAGCTCAAATCATCAAAGTTTTAAATTGAGGCGTTGAGCAAATTACAACATTGCCTTAAGATGCTTCGTACTTTTCATGGTGTACTTGGTAAGTCTATTATTGACGCACAGGCGAGCGGAGGAGCAAACGTTCACCCTAAGGTGATTAAAAACGCGCCCCTTTCGGATGACAATTTAATGTCAAGCCTCCTTATACCCACTTTTTAGTTTGTCAATAATAGGTCCGCCGCTTCGACCACTTTTGTACAGTCGCATCAATCAACTAAAACTTATGATTTTCTTGCTTAAAACAATTTATGTAGTAAATTATTAATTGCTAGTCTCGCCTGGGAGCAAATTACCGTGCGAAGCGAACCACTATCGGCACATAAGACTTGGCAATTAAATGGTTTACTACAAAGGTTTCATAGTTATTAGGTTCATTTATTTTTATTTGAAAAATTACCCTCTTTGTTGTTACAATCCATCATAATTAAACACACAAAGAACAAGTAATTAATAAAATAAATAAATAAACACTCAATAACACGTATATGATCATTAACAATATCATATAGCCACATGCAAACCTTTTTTTGATAAATCCTATTAATTATCTATGTGAATTTTAATGTATCTAATCAATAAAACTCCCATTGGTTTTCGAGCTTATTGTACCCAATGGACCACAGACACCAAATAAATTTGGCCGCGTAAGTTTTGATCAATTAGATACCACATTGCATATAACCAATTTTAATTAATATATTAGGGTCTTCCCTAATTTAAGATCTATCATAAAATCATGTGGCACATAAACAACAAACATTCCATGACAAAATATGCAAGATTTTGTCATGGATCCCATATTGCACATATAATCATGTCAATATATCATGTACGCAATCTAATAATTAATGACATCACATAAGGTATTCATTAATTATTCCCTAAAAATTGCATGCAATCCTAGGGTTTCTACAAGTTTTCTACAAAAACTAAAACCCTAAATTTTATTAAAAAGGGTGTCGACCCTATTTATTACAAAATTAGGGTTTATAAAATAAAAAACCCTAGATCAATAAAGATTGCATGTATCTAATCATAGATTCATTTTTTAAGGTTTTTATGTAATCAATTACATGTTAAAAAACGCGGCTCATGATGCCACTGTTGGAATATTAGAATCATAAAACTATAAACTAATAAACCATAAACAAATAACATCAAAGCATGTAGCACAGCGGAATAGGATCTACAATAACATATAATTAATTAACATAAATTTAAATAGACGCGTACCTTTTCGATTCCTAGCAAGAACAAGAAATCACGTGCTCCAAGAACAATATAAACCCTAATAGGGTTTTAGGATGGATCGACCTTTTTAGGGTCGAATAGGGCAAGGTAACCACAAGCTAAAGTAAGCTTGTACTCCGTTCCTCAAAAGACACATCACAGTGTTCGTCTAATCAAGAATAAGAAAGAGTAACTTATATATTCGTCCATATACAATACATGCACAGTACACGAATTTAATAATTCATGCACATGCATAGTGTATATTAAAATCTCTTTTACTGTTGATGATAGATGTCAGTTGGGTAGGAAAGCAATAGAACCGATTTGAAAGTCAAATCGTCTAGGGATTAATATATAGTCGAATATCTTGAGAAAAAAATAATCGGTAAGGGATATTCACTTGTCGACCGATTATATTCTCTATGAGGTGTTTATATACACTCTAAACTTGTTCTTCAAGTTTGAGTTCAACACCTCCTCAAGTTACAAAATTCGACATTTAACCCCTTCCACTTTTCTTGTTCGATCATATAAATATTTGTGATTTAATAATTAATCATAAATCATTATATTAATTATTAATACATTGAGACTCATACGTAATGTGTGCAATCCCGAAGTCTCGGGTTTGAAACCGGACATACGTATATTAATATTTATACACAAACTCTAACAGGTTGATCTTGTGCTAAGTGTCTTGAATAGCTGCTAAGAAAAAGCACCACCGTTAGTCTTACCGCGGAAGAGGGGTTCCGCGGTTGGCCTCCGGTGTGAGAGTAAGTATATGTTTAGTCTAAGTGAGAGTAAATGCTATTAGTTGAGAGTAATAAATGAGATTGGGGTATTTATACTACCACATTCGTCTCCTGTAGCTACCTCGGGACTCTGCGAACTGGCTTACGCCTTACCTAGTAGGTAGATGTCAGAGCAGAGCCGAATTGCGCCTTACCTAGTAGGTAGGTGTCAGATCAAGTGGGAGACACGATCCCACAAGATCTGGCTTTTGGCAGCGTGGTGGCCCGACGGCGGCCGATGATGTGTTCCGGCCCGGCCTAGGGAGACCGGGGCGTATTCCTGTCCGGCTTTGACAAGACTGGAGTCTATGATGTATGCTTGTCCGTCTTGACCCTTCCGCGGTTAGTTATGAACATGTCCGGCCCAGTATGCTGGGTCCGGGGGTACTATACACGATCAAGTCCCCCCAGTCTAGTATACTTGTTAGTTTTGAGAACAAGTGTTCTAGACTTATTCTAAGATCCGCGGCTAAAAACGGCGCGCTTTATTGAGTGGAGTCTTTGAACTTCCGCGGCTGATATTGCCACGTGTTGTGTGTTGCTGACTGGATATTCAACTTTCCGCTTATTTCAGTGATGACAGCCTGTCATTGGTAGTCGCGAAACGTTTTTTACCCACTTATTTACTGACTGACGTGACGTTTCGGCGGCTGACCGTTTATTTTCTGCGTCAATCGTGACGGTTCATCTGGGTAGATCTTTGACCGTCCAATAAGTATCCGGAGACGTGGCAACTTTGTGGCCTTTCGATTGACCTGATGGCACGTGTGTGTGTGGCTATAAATATCAAGGTTTACACCACTGTTATTCTTTTTTCACACATAGTAATTATTTTTTCTTCTCTCTAGAAAAAAAAACATCTTCCGCCTTCATTCCTCTTGCTTCTTTTATTCCCGGACTTAGATTTTCAGGTTAGGTTTCTTTCAAATTCGTCTTTTGATTAATTAGAATGGCTCCTGAACATATAAGTAGTGTGACTTCTAAGCTTTCTCAGGAGGATGTAGAAGAATTTTGTAGGAAGTATAATATTCCGGGCCATCTTTTGCCGGAGGCGCCGGGACCCCTGGATACTATTAGAGATGCCCCGGAGGGGAAAATAGGTGTATATACTAGGTTTTTTGAGTTAGGTAATTTTAGGATTCCCCTTTCGCTGTTCTTGCTTCGTGTTTTAGAGTACTTCCAGATCCATCTGTCTCAGTTGTCTGTTTTAGCGGCCTGTAGGATTAGTCACTTTGAGATTCTTTGCCGCGTACACGTTGGTAGTCCCACTGTTGAATTATTTAGGAAGTTTTATTATGCCGGGGTCAACAACGGCTGGATGACCTTAGAGAAGAGAAAAGGTCCCAAGTCTTTAGTCGTCCCTGTCTGTTACACTGCCGCCCTTGATTCGGTCAAAAATTGGAAGGACCGTTTCTTTTTTGTGAAGAAAACCATTTTTCCGCTTTCTATTCCGTGGTATGAGAGGGTCTCAATAGACCGCGACCTTCCCCCTTCTGATGTGGGTTTGGATTTAGAACTGCTGCGGCGCCTTGATACCCAGAGGGCCGCGTTTAAGAAATATCCGGAGGTCTTTTTGAATGTGATAGTGCTAAGCCAGACCTGGGATGATGATTCTAGCCGCCCGACCTTTTTATGGCCGGATGATACGGGTGGGTTGCTGGATTTGTTTTACTACTTTTTCTTATTTTTGTATGTCTGCGTCTAACTTTATGCTCTGATTTTCTCAGAAATGGATCTGTTCTCCTTTATTAGCCAACCGGATGTGTTCAAGGTGACTACTGGGGAGCGCACCTTAAAGGAAGGCGAGCTTACGTTGAGGGCAAAGACGGCCCCACATGTTGTTGAGCCATCGGAAGATGTACTGAAGGTTGTGGATCGTACTGTTGCGGACGAGCTGGAGGCGGCTAAGGCCGAGAAAAAGGCTGGGAAGAAGAGGGTGGTGATTAATGCGCCCGAGCAGCCTAAGAAGAAGAAGAAACTTGTCCGTAAGGAGACCGCGGCCAGGTCAGGTATAACTTGTTTATTTCTTCCCCCCTTCTTTTTTGCCGCGTATGTTGTTTGTATTGACATACGCTCTATATTTTTTTTAGGTGCTCCTCCCATTCTTGAACTTCTGGATGAGTCAGGGGATGAACTGGGACGTTCTGGCCCTCATACGGATGCCAACATTATGAAGAACTCTACTATTCTTACTTCTTCTTCTGCTACCCCAACTCATGAATATTCTGAGGGTAAGGGTTCTGAGGCTCCTAATCCGGACCAGACTGAGTCCGTTCATCTTGAGTCTTCGGGCCCACTTCTTGAGGTTTCGGGCCCAGATCATGCTGAGGGTGCATCCGGGAATGTTGAGGCCGGTGGTGAGGATGATGAGGAGTTTGGTGATTCCGGGGATTTTTACCAGTCTGTTTCAGTTGATACCGCTGAGGCTTCTTCAACCTATGTTCCCAAGTGGCTGCCCACTAACGGGTTTAAAATGGACGACCCTTGGGTGTGCCGCAGCATTGTTGATAATGTTGCTACCCCTGGGTACGTATCTGTGTTGCGGAACATGGCCGCCAAAGACCTGCTGGACCAGTACAACATGCTCTCCTCTCGACAAATATGTATGAATTCTGAGATCCGTCTGAGGTTGGAATATGAGCTGCAGCAAAATGACAAGCTGGGTAAGCGGCTGGAAAACAAAGAGAAGCTGGTTTCTGATCTGAGGGGCCGGGTTAATGAGTTGGAGGGTGAATCTTCCGGGGTTGCTGCTCTCCGTAGTCGCGTATCCGAATTGGAAGCGGTTGCGGAAGCTAAGGATAAGGAGTTGGCCGAACTCCGTGCTGAGCGTGAGAGGTTGTCTCCGTCGGTAGCCCTTGTTGGAGAGTACGGTAAGAAGAATGCGGAGTTGGCCGCACAAAAGGTAGAATTTCTTGCCAAGAATGAGGAACTGGGTCAGAAGGTGTCGGGGTTGGAGATAATTTGTAGCACATTGCAGCAGCAGGTTCAGGAGCAGATGGGGAAACATGTTGAGGAGAGTGTGAGCATTGCCCGCGCTAGTTTTGAGGAACGTATAGCGGAGTTGGAGAAGAGGCTGGTCGCAATTAACGAGGAATTTGATACGGACCTCTTTCCTCAATGCTTAAGGGCTGTTGAAGGCAGGCGCTGGGTTATTGGGCACGGCTTCCGTTATGCCTTCCGCAAGTTTAAAGAGTCTCTAGAGTTGAAGACCAGACTTGGAGCTTGTATATCCGCGGCGATATTGGAGGGGGTGCGCCAAGGTTGGAGGCCGGGGTTGTTCATGGATCAAAGGGTGTTAAGCTTCAAGATGTGGAGGCTTACAACCCAGAGGCAAAGGAGTGCTATGAGGCCACGGTGCAGAGGTTGGAAAATGTGTCTTTCCCTTTGCTAGAATCCCTCGAGGCGTGTAAGGATACTCCGTTGGAGTTTCTGATGTCGCAGCTGGTTTTAGAGGAAGACCGTCGTCTTGGATCTGCGGAATATACTTTTAAGCCTCCGGTCGCGGAAGAGGTTGTTCTTCCAGAATCCGTGCTTAGGCTTGTCACTCGCCGCCCCAGGACTATTGCTGCATACAAAGAGCAAAAGAATAGGAAATACGGGGTGGAGTTTGACTACAGCGACAAGGGCCTTGCTGTTGTCCTTCCCGCTCCTACCGCCTCCAAGCCATCTTCTAGTTCTGAACCTGCGGCTGTTGAGCCTGTGAGTGTTGTTACTCCATCCAGGCCGGTGACTGATCCGACCGGGGATGATAGTGTCCAGCATGATGACATGTTTGATACTTCCGTCCTTGAGCCTAAAGAGTCCGGGAGTTAGTTGTTTTGTTTCTGCGGCTGTTCCTCGGGTGATATTTTGACTATATCTACCCTGCCGTAAATCTGTGAAGCTTTAATCTTTAACCTCTGATGATGTAATTCGGATGTATGCATCCGCGTATGTTGTAATTGATTATGAATATAACTTAACCACTTTTTGCTGTGAACACTTGGTTGTTTATATCATGTATATTTTTTCTTTTTTGCCGGGACTTGTGTGGCCGAACTTAGTTTACTATCTCTGTGTGTCCGTACTTTTAGATTTCCGGGGATAGCTTGGTTTGGTCAATGGGTTTGCAATACCACTTATATGCCTTAGATAATTCGGAGGTGCAATGTCCTCATGTCGGGCTTGCAATGCCTCTTACGCATTTTTATAATTGCGGAATTGTTTTCCGGTTTGTGCATGCGTATGTCAGAAGTAATAAAAGAAAAAAAAATGACTAAGTAAATTTTAGAAAATCTGTGTAGTTGATCGGACTCCGCATATCATTAATCAGAAAACAAAGTACATAAAAAAATGACTAGATATGCTAGGATGAGTTCCCGCTGCCGATTTGATCCGCGGTCAGCCACAAAAAGGGGGAACACTTACATTTTATTACAAGTGACATTTTTTGAGGTTCCGGATATTCCACGTCCGGGGAAGGTCTTGGCCATCCTGATTCCTGAGCTTGTATGCTCCCTTTCCCAATGCTTCCACGACCTCGTATGGGCCTTCCCATTTGGGGCCCAACTTTCACGTATCTTCGACCAGGCTAGCATCATTGTTGCGATAGACAAAGTCTCCTGGCCTGAAGCTTTTGCCGCGGACTTTGGCATTATAATATTTTTTCGTCTTGGCTTTACTTCTTGCCTCTTCAATGGTCGCAACTTCCCTTCTTTCTTCCACGAGATCCAGGTTCAGCTGTAAGGCTTCATCATTTGCTATTGGGTCGAATAGAGCACACCTGAGAGATGGCATTCCTCTCTCCACGGGAATCACGGCCTCTGTCCCATAGGTTAGGGAGAACGGCGTGTCCCCATTACTGGATTTGATCATTGTTCGGTGCGCCCAGAGTACATGCGGTAGCTCTTCTAGCCAGTCTCGGCTCCCTTGGTCAATTCTTGCTTTAATCCCTTCTCCCAAGCTCCGGTTTGCCCTCTCGACCAATCCATTTGCCTGCGGATGCTTTACCGACGTAAACCGCTGCTTGATATTGAGCTTCTCGCACCAATCTTTGAAAGGATTATCCCTGAATTGCTTGGCGTTATCCGCTACAATCTCCCCCGGCAGGCCGAACCTGCACACGATATTATCCCATACGAACTTCTTGACTTGATTGCCGGTGATAGTTGCAAGGGCTTTAGCCTCGATCCACTTTGTGAAGTAATCTATTGCCACTATCAAATATTTGATTCTTCCTGGAGCTTCTGGGAATGGGCCGCAAATGTCTATGCCCCATTTGTGAAACGGCCAGGGGGAGGTGATAGGAGTCAAGTTATGCTGGGGATTCTTGGGAACCGGCCGGTGAACTTGGCAGTCTTGGCACTTGTTGATCACTTCTCTTGCGTCCCTATGCATGGTCGGCCAATAATATCCGGATCTTATTGCCTTGGCTACAATAGCCCGCGGTCCGGAGTGCATGCTGCATGAGCCTTCATGAATTTCCCTAATCACGTAGTTTGCCTGTATCGGGCCCACATATCACAACCACGTCTCCAGAAATGATTTACGAAACAGGACTCCGTTGATGACGGAGTATTGCCTTGCCTTAATTTTTAACTTTCTGGCTTTTTTCTGATCCGCGGGAAGTACTCCATCTTTCAAGTACTCCAGGAGCGGGGTCATCCAAGTGTCCCCTTCTTCTTCAACTACGGCCATAACTTCTTTCTCCTCTATTGATTTATCTTTCAAGGTTTCAACCAAAACTTGCTTTGTCAGATGGGCGAAGCTGGTGGAGGCTATTTTGCTCAGTGCGTCCGCCTGCTTGTTCTGACTCCGCGGAATTTGTCTTATGGAGAATGTGCGGAAGTTTTGTATCCGGGCTTTGGCTTTTGCTAGATACCGTGCCATACTTTCCTCCTTCGCTTCATATACACCATTGATCTGATTTGCGACTAGCCGTGAATCTACATTTGCGGACAGGTCCTTCACTCCCATATGTTCCGCTATCCTTAAACCAGCTAATAGTGCTTCGTACTCTGCTTCGTTATTGGATGTATCAAATTCAAATCTTAAAGCATAAGTGAATTCTGTACCTTCAGGGTTTGTAAGGATTACGCCTGCTCCGGATCCTTCTTGACAAGAGGATCCATCGGTATACAAGTTCCACGGCTCGACATACGGCAGGTCTTCCGCGGTTACTTCTGTTGCCGGGGTCTCTTCTTCTGGAATTTCTGCGATGAAATCAGCTAATACTTGTCCCCTTATGGTTGTCTGCGGCCTGAAGCTGATGTCGTGTCCTCCTAGTTCTATAGCCCACTTAGCCATTCGGCCTATATTTTCTGTCTTCGCAAGCATCTACTTGATTGGTTGGTCTGTGATGACCACTATTGGGTGTGCTTGGAAGTACCTCTTGAGTCTTCTGGCCACGTGAACCAGTGATAGAACCAATTTTTCCATTGGGCTATAGTTTATCTTCGGACTTTGTAACGTGCGGCTGATGAAGTAGATGGGCTCCTGGCGCGGTCCACTTTCTGCCAATAGGACTGCACTGATGGCTTCTTTTGCCGCGGACAAGTACATGATTAGTTCTTCTCTTGGTTGGGGAGCCGTGAGGGTGGGAAGATTGGCGATGTGTTTCTTCATCTCTTTGAACGCCTGTTCCGCTTCCGGTACCCAGTGAAAGTCGCTTTTTTTTAATACACTTCTTCAGTGTCTTGAAGAACGGTAAAGACTTTTCCGCGGACTTTGATAAAAAACGTTTCAGACTAGCCAATTTTCCGTTTAAGCTTTGCACTTCTTTAAGAGTCCGCGGGGAGGGCAACCGGGCAACGACCTCCGCTTTCTCCGGGCAAGCCCTAATTCCCTTTTTACTGTTCACATGCCCCAGGAATACTCCTTCTTCTGCTCCGAAGGTACACTTTTTTGGGTTCAACTTCATGTTTATCTTCCGGAGAGTCATGAAGGTTTCTTCCACGTCCCTTAACATTTCCACCTCCGAATGGCTCTTAATGACCAGATCGTCGACGTACACTTCAAGGTTCCTGCCAATCTGCTTTTCGAAGGCTTTGTCCACTAGACGATGGTATGTGGCTCCTGCATTTTTCAATCCAAAAGGCATTTTCTTGTAGCAAAAAATCCCTTGGCTTGTGTGGAACGCGGTTTTTTCCTCATCTTCTGTGGCCATCTGTATCTGGTGGTATCCTTTGTACGCATCCAGGAAACATTTGAAGGTGTATCCGCAGAGGGACTCGACTTTCCAGTCAATCTTCGGAAGAGGGTAACAATCTTTCGGGCATGCTTTGTTCAGATCCTTGAAATCCACACACATTCTCCAGCTTCCGTCGCTCTTCTTGACCAGGACCGGGTTTGACAGCCAGTCATGGTAGTGGACCTCCCTCATTATACCGGCTTCTACTAATTTTGCAACATCCTCGTTAATTGCTTTGTTCCGTTCCGGGGCCTGCCCGCGTTTCTTTTGCCTTACCGGGGCATACCCTTCCCGGATGTTCAGTTTGTGTTCTGCTACGCTCCGCGGCACTCCGGTCATGTCCGATCTTATCCCCGGCCGACCGATTATGCCATTGTATTGAGAAGGTGACCTAACCACCATGAAGTTCATCCAAGCGCTAGCTGAGTTCTCTTCATCACCTAAGGTAACCTCTAGCAGAATCTGCCCCAAAGGCCATGATAATTCGCCACTGAAACCGAGAAGAGGAGCAGTAGCGGGGATCATTCTTTTCTTGATTTTCGGGCTCAGTCGGTTAAAACAATGTTCGTAAAGGACTTCAGAGGCGCTTCCGTTGTCCACGTACATCCGGTGTACGTGGTGTCCGCCCACTCCGGCCTTTATTACCAATGGATGGTCATCCCAGTCATCTTCCTTTATTGGAGGGAAGGATTTGGCTCGGTATTAGAGGATACCTTCTGTTTCACACTTCGTTGCCAGGTTCGTATCATGAATATGGCCGGAGCCTTATCCTTGGTTGCGGTTTCTTTTTTACCGCCTTTAGCGGTTCTGCCCTTCTGGCTTCCATTCTTGATCTCCTTTACCAAGTGTGCTAACTGGCCGGACCTGACCGCCTCCTCAATCTGCTTTCTTAACTGGAAACACTCATCCGTGTGGTGCCCTTTTTCTCTATGGAATTCACAATACTTGTCTTTGTTTCTTGATTCCACCGGACTTGCCATGGGTGGTGGAGCTGTGAATTTCACTGCATCCATTGCCAGAATCTCCTTCGACGTTTTTGTGAGAGGCGTGAACCGATCGTTCTTTCTCCGGTCTGCCCTCGAACGCCCTTTGAATTCTGTTTTTCTCTCAAAAGTCTGGCTGTTGGAAGCTCGGGGTCCTCCTTCATGAGATTTCCACGAAGAACGGTCTTGCTTTTTCCTTGACAAATTTGCCGCGGCTGTTTCACCACGGATGAAGGCTGTGGTAATCCTCCACATTTCGTCAACCGTCTTCGGGATTTTGTCATTAAGCCTTCTGATCAACTCTGGATTGTTGATCCCATGTATGAAACCAGAAACCTTCATGCATTCAGGGGCGCCCTTCACATACATACTTTCCGCCTTGAAGGGGTCGATAAACGCTGTCGTTGTTTCTCCTTCTCTTTGCTTGATAAGGTGGAGTTCCACCGGATCTTTGGTGTATTTCTTCTGCTGAAGGAAGTAGGATAGGAAACTTTTTCGGAGGTCTTCGAAGCTATCTATGCTCTCTGTCGGCAATTCATCGAACCACATCCGTGTGTGGCCCATTAGGGTGGAGTTAAACATGTGGCACCAAGTGGGCATAGCCCATCGTTCGACTTTGGCCGCAGTACAGAAATTCTTTAAGTGGTCATCCGGATCCCCCGTTCCGTCATGGGTTTTGACATTGGAGGGCATCCGGGTCCTCTTTGGGAACTCCAAGTTTCTGACCCTTTGCGTGAAAGGGTCCTTATCATCGATGTCGTACGGGCGATAAAGATCGTCCGTGTCCCATCTGTTCCTCCCATACCTGGCTTCCCAATATCCTTCATCGCTGTCTCCATTCTCCTCAGGTGTCCGGTCCCTTCGCCTTCCGGAACCGGAGCAGGCGGCTCCGGCTCCGACGCCTCTCTCCCTTGAGCGGGGGGCGCGGCTGTAGGTCGGACTTGGAGTTCTTCTTCTTGGGCTATCCGGACTCCCTTCCACAAAAGGCCCTCCGTCCCATCTGTAACGTTTAGCTTCAACCCTACGCTCCCTTCGAGCGTGACTTTTGTATTTAAGCCGAGAAAATACATCCGGCTTTCTCTCCCCCAAGCGTGACTTAACACCTTCTCTTCTCTCCCCTAAACGAGTGAAAACTGCCGACAGGGGATGCTTGGCCCTTTCGTCGTTGTCTTCGGGTTCTTTACTAAGTCTGGAGAAAACACTCCGGGAGTAGGAACTTTCGGAAGGTTCAGGCCTCGCACCGGGGCTAGTCTTCCGCTTTCTCCTGTCTCTTGATTCAACGTTTCGAGATGGCTCTCGAGAGTGTGAATTCCCCTGTGACTCATTATCGAAGTTGAGACGAGTTTTTAACTGCCCCAACTTCTCTGCATGGACCTTTTCGGCCATTAAGGGCAATAGTTGGTCATAATGCTTGTCGCAAAATGCCCTTATTGCCTCTTCCGGAAGAGAGTCTGAATGGTGTTCTTCTTCTTTTCCCTTCCCCCTCTCAAGAGTGTTTCGTACTGCTGAATGCTCTTGGGCTGGGGAGGAGTTGTTCTCTTGATTGCTCATGGTAAGAATTTTTTAGAAACGCAGTTGTGTAACCGGTCCCACGGATGGCGCCAACTTGTTAGTACAAATCTTGGGCCCAATGCAAGACCTAGGTTAGACTAGTTCTTGGCAGGGGTTGATCTTGTGCTAAGTGTCTTGAATAGCTGCTAATAAAAAGCACCACCGTTAGTCTTACCGCGGAAGGGGGGTTCCGCGGTTGGCCTCCGGTGTGAGAGTAAGTATATGTTTAGTCTAGGTGAGAGTAAATGCTATTAGTTGAGAGTAATAAATGAGATGGGGGTATTTATACTACCACATTCGTCTCCTGTAGCTACCTCGGGACTCTGCGAACTGGCTTACGCCTTACCTAGTGGGTAGATGTCAGAGCCGAGCCGAATTGCACCTTAGCTAGCAGGTAGGTGTCAGATTAAGTGGGAGACACGATCCCACAAGATCTGGCTTTTGGCAGCGTGGAGGCCCGGTGGCGGCCGATGATGTGTTCCGGCTTGGCCTAGGGAGACCGGAGCGTATTCCTGTCCGGCTTTGAAAATACTGGAGTCTATGATGTATGCTTGTCCGTCTTGACCCTTCCGTGGTTAGTTATGAACATGTCCGACCCAGTATGCTGGGTCCGGGGGTATTATACACGATCAAGGATAAACATACGGTGAGGGCGTGAGGAAGGGCTATTTTGTTCCACATACTAGTCTGAGCCGAGTATGCAAGAAATGCATGCAAGAATCACAGGTCCTATGTAACACCCCGACCCGACAAGGGTAAAGATGTCACAAGTACATGGTTTCACATCAGATCATACATAACATCCATAATTAAACAGCGGAAACACAATGTAACATGAGATTGAAAATACATGAAATACAAAAACATAATACAAATGAAGAATAATCCAACAAAAACAAAGCTTCACTCGTGAACACTCTTTCCAAATCCATAACCCAGCTCCTAGCTTAATACCTGCCGCGGGAAAAGAAACGCGGCTGAGCTACACGAGCTCAGTGAACAGATATAACGGTAACAAATAATAATCATGAAATAGGGAAACACGAAAGAAACCATACGTGATATAATGATGAGATAAATAAAGGCAGAACAGATCATGATATAATGATGAAGTAAAATAAATGAAAGAAACAAAACGTGACATAGTAGCAGATAAGAAAAGATAGGAAGGTCATGCAGAGATATTAGAAGGTATAGAAAAGTACATGAATAAGCATGTAGAGATATCAGGAGTATAGAGTTGTACCATGAATACGGATGAGTAGAATGAAAGTCCCAACTAGCCCAAATATAACCAACCCAGTACAGAATAAGTCCAAGGTTCCATAAAGCCCAACATGCCCAAGCCCAGTCCAGAATCCCATAAGGCCCAACATACCATGCCCATACAGAAATAAGTCCCGAAACATATCATGGGTGTCATGAGGGTAAGGGTCAGAAGTCCATGAGGTCTAGTGATACAGAAATCCTCTACGAGCCCAGAAACATGAACATGAAATCATAATCATACCGCCATGCCGAGAGATGTTCCTCTCGCTAATCCCAGAAATCATGAATGGAGTAGCTAGCTCCCAGAGTGTGAAAGACGTGTATCGCACACACCATCAGTCACCATGAATAACATAACATAACTTGACATAACTTGTACATGAACAAATCTAGGATGCATCCATACGCCCCAGGTGGCCATAATCTGCCTCTACGTAAACATGACATGCAGGGACGGGACAGGTCATCACTCTCCTGCCCTAGAGTCATGCCATCGGTGCATCGACTGACATGGACATGAAACCCTCATGCCTAGTGAGTGGCTCGTAGTATCAAACTGTGGGTCAAGGTCAAGTATCATGAATCATATTTTAAGTTTACTTGCATAGGTCATTATCTTGTTTCATAAGTTCATAATCATGGTTCATAATCATGGTTCATAAGCATGGTTCATAAGCATGGTTCATGAATGAAAGGTTCATGGTCATAAAAGGTTCAATATCAGAAAGGTCATCTATCAGAGATGTTTAATATCAGAAAGGTTCATAACAAAAAGGTCATGTCAAAGGTTCATAATATCATGAAAGAACAAGCAAGGTTCACAGAATCAAAGAACATAACAATGAATCAGAAATCAGAAATGAGACGAAGGCACCTTACTAAGAAGGGCAGAATATCTGTACCTTAGTGATCAAGCAAGAATGGCAGACACAGAAAAGAACCAAAACTTCTCCTCCTTGACACCTAAAGGAGTAGAGACAGAATTACTAAGGATCCCATGCTCATATCAAGTACTTTTATTTTTAGCAGGTTTTCATTTTTAGAAAGTTTCCATACTTAGTAAGTTACCATATTTAGAAAGGTTTCCATGATTTTACATGTTTAGTCCCTTGATTTAAATATGTTACATATTAAACCTTAATTTTCCATATTAACATGTTAGGCCCCTTGATTTTGCCAAGTTACATATTATACCCTTATTTATCATGATATATGACTTAAGACCCTCAAAATATATGTTTTACAACTTTGGTCCCCCAAAACATATTAATTACATCTTTAGTCCTTATTTACATAAAATCAATATTTAGTTGATAATAATTACACAATAGCCCCTTAACTTACCAAAATGACACATGGCCCTTTTTTTATGATTAAATACATGATTAGACCATAAATTTCCCAAAATGACACTTTTAGTCCCTCTAGTTATTTTATTCCAAAATCAATATATATATTAACATATAATTCCAAAATGAATATTTAAACAATTAGTTGGCATACAAGGTCCTTCCCATAATTTTTCATATGACTCCCACAGGTTTTAGAAAGTTCCAAAAGTAGTCCCCATGTTTTAAAATTTAAAATTCGACCCATAAACTTAATTAAAACAAATCGGTGTAACACTTTTTAATTCAAAACAAACCCTAAACCATCCAATCATTCAAGTCATGATTACCCCTCATTAATTTCATCATAATAACCCTAACTCATGCCTTAGAAACCCTAAATCCAATCGGACCTATTTTTCCCAAAACATTCTTAAAACCCGATTTAGCACATAATTCGAAATAATTATCTCGGGGCCATGAAAATTCAAAACCATATTTTTCCCAGGTCTAAAGGGTCGAACAAGGTCTAAATAAAATAAGAACCAATTATTATACACACGCATGGATTTATTTATCGATTATACATGTATTTTAAGGTTTAATTTGGATTAATTAGTTCTAGCTTGCATGGGTCGATTCCAATAACTTTCTCAGATTATAAACGACATAGAAGAGTTAGGAAAATTGCAAACCGAATATTTGGACGTGGGAATCGATCGAACCAAAAATAATGCAACCGGTGCAACAAAATCGAACAATAATTCCTCAAGCCTTCACAATCGACTCCACCACCTTGTAAACAATTTTCACAGGTCTTATTCGACAAGAGGATCATCAAAAAAATAACGAACTAATTTATTTGGAGGCGTATGAATTATTTTGAGAAATACCTTAATAAGAATACGGTTTTGGAATTAAATTCACAACGACCAACTCAGCCACCCACAACCTCTGAGATAATTTTCGTGGATCATATGTGAGTAGAAGAACATGAGAAAAATAATAAAACAAGTGTACAAAAATCGTGGCCATGATTTGTAATTTATTACCTTAAAATGGGTTTCGACAATGAATAATTGAGCACGATCGACACAGGCCAAGAACACCACCAAACTGATTTTTCTTGCACTCTTTAGATGTCTAGGAACATGAGAAAAATGGGTAGTGATGCTGGAAAAATTCGTGTGGTGATTTAGGAATTAATTCGTGAGTTCTAGGGTGGAAGGAGGTGTTCGGTTAGAGTGAAAAATAGGATCATGGTGATTATATTTTGATATAGTCGACTGATTTGGGTAGATAATTAGGCAGAGATTTTCGGAAATTATGATGGGGATTAATGTTCAACCGAATCATACTTTAAGGAGTTTCAAACTTGCCATACTTATATTTCAAAAATCTAATGTAATTGTACATAAGTTTATAGGTTCGGCTAGGAGCAATTTAGAGGGTCAAGAAGACTTAAATTATGTGTCATATGGTACTTGTGATTACTTTGTATCATAACTTATTCATTCGTGAAAGTTCGGGATTTATTTCGTGCGTTTTGGACTTGTTTTGCGAAATATTTAAATCGCAAGGGCATTTTAGTCTTTTTACGTGTTTTGGATTTTCGGGTATTACAGGTCCTAGGTTACGCATGTTTACATGAATTGAAGCTATAATGTTAGTCATTTCGTTTCGGGATAGGAAAACAAGGTGTTAGTCACTTAGTTGTATAAGTTTATCAAGTTCAAGTTTATTTGATGAGTAGACTCAAACTCATATATGCTAGTATGCAAGTGACTAACCTAGACGATATACTCCTTCCGTCCTAAATTTATTGTCCACTTTTGACTTTTTAAAGTTTTTTTTTTTATCAACTTTAATCTTTAATATTCTTGTTTGTGTTATACAATACTTGATGAAAATTATATCAATGAAAAATACATTTTAAAACCAATCAATTCATATATTTTACAACAACTATTATATAACAAAAATGAAAATATTTAAAATTAAAGTTGAAAAAATAAGACTTCAAAAAGTCAAAAGTGAACAAGTATTATGGGACGGATGTAGTATTGTGTTAGATGGCTAAAAAGCATCCAATCATGGGCTTTTTGAAAGATGGAGGCGGTGGATAGGGGTGTCAATCGGGTCGACCCGACCCGATAAGCCTCTATCGGGTCGGGTCTATCGGGTTTTCGAAAAATAAAAATTAACCCGATAAACCGACCCGATAAGGAATCGGGTTATCGGGTTCGGGTCTATCGGGTTATCGGGTTGGGCTTATCGGGTTATCGGGTTGACCAGATAACCCGATAACAAATTTTTGGGTTTATTAGTTAAGAGTTGTTAGTAGTAATGGACTAATTTAAATGGGCTTTAACCTTATCGGGTTTATCGGGTCAACCCGATAACCCGATAACAAATTAGCTAAAACCCGAAACCCGACCCTATAACGCTATCGGGTTATCGGGTTGACCCGATATACCTGATAAGGTATATTGGACCCGATAGACCCGACCCTATAAGGCCTTATCGGGTTTCGGGTCGGGTTCGGGTCGGGTCGGGTCGACCCGTATGACACCCCTAGCGGTGGAGATAGGCCAAAAGAGGGTGGTGGCTTTTCAAAAATAATTTTGTGCTAAATGTATTTTTTATGCTATTGGTAGGTTTCAAAAAAACATATTAGCTTTTGACCCTCTTAAATACAAGATGTATTATCTTTAGCCCTTCCAAAATGAAAGTTCAACAAAATAAATGTAAACTTTTACACAATTAGGTGACGAGTTTTTAATATATAAGGTGCATGTGTACTTTATAAAATACAGATAAGCGAAACTATTCAAGGCTTCCAGCTCAATCTTCAAACGACACCTTCTTTAGAGCATGGGGTACGGTTGAGCCATGGGCGGCGCCATGGCCACCAGCCCAATTTTTGCGATGGCGCAACACACCGTGGGTGGCGCCATGACTGCTCGCGCCGTGGTGGCTAGCCCACGCGGTGTTTTTTTCTCTTTGGTGTTTGCAGGCGGTAGAAAGGAAGAAGGGAAGAGGAAGAAGATGGCTGTGAAATTGGTTTACATAACTGCACGTGTTTCTAGAGCCCATTTAAGTCAAACAATTCAAGCCTATTAACAAAAAGAAAATCCTATTATTCCAGAGCCCATTAAGCCAAAAAAATTGAATATTTTGTTATGTCTGAAAAATTATGTATATATATTTCATGACGTATAAATATTTTGTAATGTGTTATTTTATGTAAAAAAAAAAAAAAAAATCCTATGGCACCGCAAAAAAAAAAAAAAAAAAAAAAAAAAAATCCTATGGCACCGCATTTTCGGGTGACAATTGTAACGGCCAGAATGTGGTGCAATGAGATTTTTGGTGCCATAAAGAGTTTTGCTGACGTGGCAGCACTTTTTGTCTATGGCACGAGAGTCACGGCACCACTATACCCGGTGCTCTTAGGAGTTTAGGCTTTCAATTTCATTTTATTTGTTGATTTTATCATATTTGAAATGTTCCAATAATCATTTATTAGTATACTTTTTTTTTTTTTTTTTTTTTAGAGATTATCCATATTATTTGGATTTTATTTAGAGTAACAATCGAGAATAGAGAGACCTAAATTATGTGACAAATTTCATGTCTAATTCGTTTATCGTGTGTTAGATCACATGCTGGGGTGAAGTTTATATGGTTCTCGGGGGGACGATCGTCCCGGCAACATTTTCATCTAGAAGTAGCAATTATGTCGCATTTCAGTAAAAAAAAAATTATATATTGGGTATCGTCCCGGCTAGTTTTTTTTATTTACAAAGTTTTAGATATATACATAATACATGTTAATAATATAGGGGTTTTTTTGAATATTTGTGTAAGTTTAATTAACCCCACCTCCTAATTTCCAAAAAATAAAATAAAAAAACTAATCAATTTGGCTTATTTGTTACGATGTTTTAGATATATACATAATACATGTTAATAATATAGGGGTTGTTTTGAATATTTGTGAGTTGTAATTCTATTTTCAGGTACTCATATTTTTTTTTTGTAAGAAACGATGTTTTATTATAAAAATATCTAGTTTAAAAATATATATTTCAAGACATTTCATTGTTTGACCCGACCCGACCCAAACCGACCCGCGGGACCCGAACATATTTTATCGATAGGGAAATATTTGGTTGGTCCCGTCACTTTTCGTCCCGGCGAATGAAAAGTTCAAGTTTCGCCACTGTTAGATCACATGTATTTTTTCTCACTTATAATTTTCATTTTTGATTCGACACATGCATCAATGTTGTTAGTAGTCATATTTGTAGGCGTACATTTTAGTCACGAGTATCATTTCTTTATTCTAATCGTACATAGCTTAATTTGTGCCCCAACTATTAGTCTAACAACTTGTTTACATTTTTCAATTTTTTGGCCGACTAATCCATAACTTTCGAAAGCCCTTCTTTTCAGGGAGGTTGGCGTGACCATTTCAAATGGTAAACGGATAAGGTTTTTCGGTTTTTCTTGTTCAGGTTACCCGTGAGGGTAAGCCTTTTAACTTAGATGTAAGCGGCTTAACACGGTTCCCCGTGACCATTTCCGGCCCTTCCCTTGCCACCCCGGAATGTATACTTAGTGAGGTTTATTGATCAACTCTTGAACTCTTGTGAGGAAGTCAAGAGCCTTGCCACTAGGACATTTTTAAGTTGGTTGCTCATGATTTGCTATATATTTGTTTGATGTTAGATTTTGGCTGGACAAGCGTTGCAGGGAGCTAATATTGGGACGGTTTCGGGTGCACGATCATTTGCAACCAAGCACTCATTTTCAACTGATAAAGGTGAATCTGCGCTATCATTTTTTCTTTGCTGATAATGTTTGGGATTGATAAATCATGTTTATAAGTGTATAACTATGTAGTAGATTATTGTTTTCGTTCAGTTGTTTAGTTGGTGCGTGAATATGTTCCATATGCACATGAGGTTCTGATAATATCCCTTATGTTAAAAAGCCTGAAGCTGTCTTTCAGTTGAATGATTATGATATAAAGTATGCATAATCAATGTCTGGTTTTCTTCCCACTATTTTGTATTCAGTACATTTTGTAGGTTGGTTTTGTCAGCTAATTTTCTTGACGTTTTAATCCAAACACATTTCGTATACTTCTCACAAGATACAATGTTGAATAAATTATTGTTTGCTTTTGTGTCTGCAGACAGAACAGATATCAAAAGACTGGAGCACTGGTACCTCTTACAAGAGCTTATTTTGCTATTTTGTAGCCTTTTATTTGTTTCGTATGTTCACATGATTATTGTTATGCTCGTTTATATGTGCTGTATTCGAAGCATTAATACATTATCTTTCTGAACTCGTTCGAGGTCGGTCTCTGACTCTCAAATATTTCTTTGAGACAAAAGTTACTGTAAGTATTTGACGCGAGCTCTTTTTTACTGCATTCTCTTGGCAATCTTATCCTGTGATCTAATATGAAGGAGATTGTGATGCAGATCAATTATCCATTTGAGAAGGGTCCTTTAAGCTGCCGTTTTCGAGGTGAACATGCCCTCCGACGTTATCCAACAGGAGAGGAGCGTGTATTGCCTGTAAACTTTGTGAGGCTGTAAGTTCCACTTTCATCAACATTATCTTTATCGAGAAAATAAGCCTTGTTGGTATACAATATCCAATATAACTTCATTTTCCCATTGTAAAGTTGGTGGCTCCAATTTGTACAAAAAGTGCAAATTGCATCTTTAATAGAGTAAATATATAGATGCAAAAGTCTATTATTACTTTCGCATCTAATAAGCGCACATTTCTACCATATACTGAGTCACACTTAAAGGCCCTCTAATACACTTTATGAATTTATTGATTTGCATTATATTTTATCATCACAAACGGGTCAGACATGAAATACTATGAATTTTATTTAAAAAAAAGTAATGGGCCGAGTGTCACCCAACATGTATTTCTTATTCATATAACCTCTTAACGGCATTTTGGTATAAGAATTTTGATTACTGTGGGAACTTTGTAGCCTTTTTAATCATAGTTTTTGCTTTGATATTGAAACAATATAAATGAGAAAGTGTTTGTATGTCAACCCTACCCAATCCAACATGTACTGAATATTGTCTTTTTTTCAGTTACCCAACCCATGAGACCTTCCCATAGCCACATCTAGCTCAAACGTTGACACGTTGTTGTATCTCTAATTTTAGCATGACATATAATAGTGATTGTGCATCAGATATGCCCAGCTCAAGCTATTACCATAGAGGCAGAGGAACGAGAAGATGGCAGCCGCAGAACAACAAGGTGAGGATTATTCTTGCCGCTAGGGTTGTATTCAGCCTAACCGAACCAAGCCAAGCCTGGCCTTGCTCAGTTAGTGGCCTCGTTTGTGTAAATTATGTAGGGGTTAGGGTCAGCCAGTCGGTCATTTGATGTGCACATGTTTTCAAATAGCATCTTCTTAATCTTGTTCTTGAATCCATTATGCAGGTATGGCATTGATATGACAAAGTGTATATATTGTGGATTCTGCCAAGAAACATGTACTTCCTGTTGATGCAATCGTGGAAGGGCCCAACTTTGAGTTTGCTACCGAAACTCATGAGGTTATTGAATCTTTGGATATATTATCATAAGTAATCTTGCATATGTGACACGAATTATAGAGGCTGATATCCTGATCCTTGTAGGAACTCTTGTATGATAAGGAGAAGCTGCTTGAAAATAGGGATAGACGGGAAACCGAGACTGCTGAGAATCTTAGATCTGAGAGCCTCTATCGGTAAATTGGTTTTTGGGTTGTAACCTCCCCTCTTTTGGGACGATGAGATGAATAAAGTGACTTTTGGTTCTTCGCTAGTTCGCTTTGAAGTATATCACCTATTTTGTAATATTAATATGCATGCCAAAAGATGTCCTCTTTGAAATGCGAAAAGAGAATTCCAAGATATTCATTTTTATGAAATTTTACGTTTTGTATTTTAAGACCAGTACATTCGATTACATGCATACATACATCTTTAGATAAATACATACTTCTTTAGATAAATAGAAAAGTCACAGTTCACCTAGAATACACAAAATCTCAACTATTCACCTCAGCAATGATTTATGTTATTTCCCTTCTGTAATGTAACATTCAAACATGTGTGATAGCAGCTATCGAAGAAGACGTTGAATGGAATCGTGAACTTCATCTACTTTGGTACTCTCAAAGTTAGCACAGTTCTTACTGAACTTATGATACGCATAGCTGCCATGTTACCTTCTCTGGAAGTTCAGCTTTGATATACAATATGCAAATAGAGAAGCAAGAACGATGGGATATAGTGCGAGAAGAACATAAGCTAGAGGTAACTGATCGTGATGAAACCCAAAGTAATCTCTCAAGAACGCTTTGACTGATTTAGTTTCTCCAAACACTAAGATGTCCTTCTTTATATCACCATACTGAGAAGTAAGCATTGCATTAAGCGACCATGATGTAGGAGTCAGGTAGTAAAGCCATATCCACCAATTCGGAATTTTCTGCAAGAAAGCAAAAAATAAGTTCCACAAGACTGTTGTCCCTCAGTTCCATCATGTATGCATGAAGAATACACTTTGGGTGACATTGGACTGATTTCACTGCATCAACCCGTTTAATTTTTACCTATGATTTTTATTTAAACCGTTTGACCTGCTACATATAACACATATAGCCCAAATCGACCCAATCATAGCTATATGGGTCAAAGTGCCACCTCTTAGTATCAATGTACCTAACGACATTTTTTTCTTAATTCAAAATGAACTTCTGAAAGTCTGTTAAGTTAAAAGTCAACAGGGACTTACTGGTTTTGGAATCAAAAATCCACCAAACAAGTTAAACATCGTGTAAAATGTAGACTGTAGAATTGCGGCTACCGGAAAGTTTGGCGTCAATGAAACAAGCAGCATTCCCATATAAGTGAAGTACATCAATGTGCACAAGAATGTATAGAAGTACCAGAAAACCTTGTAAGCTGACCAATAATATCCGATCATAGGATATGTGATGCAGGTGAATACAAGCGATTGGGCAAAGAGATAGGGGAACTCAATCGTTACCTACAAGATATAATTAAAACATTTCGTTACAGATAAAGTTGAACATCGTTATATAAGCTTTATTTTTGTTACATACACATAGAATAGAAGGAATTTGTACCTGTGCAAAAGCATAAGCCACTGTTGCATACATGCCAGAAAACCTTTCTCGATACAAAACAGTTTGCTCCATGGAAACGTATGGTACAACTGACGAGGAGTTGTTTATGCCACAAAAAAGTACAGCAGAGAACATCGAACCAAGAACATTGAATAAGCTCTGCTGGTTATGTCTGTCACACAGAGAGAGATCAAATCAGATGATTTAATAATATAATTGGAAGAAATATATGAATGCTAAAATATAGTCCATATGGAATTAAAACTATCAGGTTTTATGACTAAGTGCCTGCGTTTCAGTCATGCTCTTATAAAGCATGGGCATCGAGTCTCAAATCTTTGAAATACTATAATTCTAGACCTTACGGTTTATCCTAATGGAATAGCATCATGGTCTTTATTTTTTTACAAGCATAACTAAATAGGCACCAGGACCAAATACATGCGCATATATGCCGTAAGGAAGCATAATACTACGAGCACTTTAAAGTTAACTAAGAAGCATCATCACTTACATTTCCTTCCCTTGGTTCCAGAAGAGTAACCCGAAAAGAAACGAGGCAAAGAGCATATGCATGGACCGCATCAAGTTGTATGAAGGACTTCTCCAGTATGACAAGTGTTGTTTCCATAGGCAGGCCTTGAACTGGCACCAACCATTTTGCGGGAAACGCGTTGGAAAATACAACTCTTTTGAACCAAGAGGTGGATTACTTAACGTGTTTACCAGGTCTTTGTTGCTCCTGACATAATGAAAAGTACATAAAAGTAGTCATAGAGATTAAATGGTCTCTAAAGTTAGACAATCCAAAACAAACAACAGGCCTCAAGGTGTAACTTACTCATACAAAGTCGAAGTAGAATATATCCTTGCAAAATCAACTCCAAGTTCAGATTCCATTGATGTCGAAGTAACCTCCAACATCCATGTTGCTGGATTATAGTTGTCTTTAATTTTAGGCACACCTGGAATGCTCTATTAAAGAGGAATATCACGTGAGCCTAAGATAATACTTGATCGACTTGTTAGTTTTTAGCTAATATGTGCATCTGTTCGGAGGTTAACTAACCTCAAAGTACTCGATGACCCTACTTGAATTGCGACCCAGTGGCCCACAGTAGATCATATGTCCTCCATTTTTCAACAGGATTAACTGCAGGGGCATGGATGAGGTTATGTTTGTCAAACTGATATTAAAAAATTAGTCTCTTAAAAAGTCGATATTAATCATACCAACAAAGACAAACTAATAACAAAAACCGATAATTTAAACAACCTAACATGTACGAGTAATTTGCAACATGTTTAGTTAGACAACACTTTTTTCCGATTATAGATATAAACAAAAGTTTATGTGATTCCAACATCATTTCCACTTTAGCTAATATAATTTTTACCAAAGTGCATAAGTGTATTTTTTACCTCATCGAAGGACTCAAATATGTCAATGCTCGGTTGGTGAATGGTACAGACTATCGTCCTTCCCGTATCAACTATATTCTTCACAGACCGCATGACAATGGCAGCTGATCTAGCATCCAGTCCCGTTGTAGGTTCATCCATGAATATAATGGATGGATTTGCGACAACTTCCACAGCAATTGTGAGCCTCTTACGTTGCTCTGTTGAAAGACCACTTACTCCAGGAATGCCAACCAAGGCATCCTTAATAGAATAAAGCTCCACCGTTTCAAGGATTTCTTCTACGAATTGCTGTGGAACAATCAGAAGACGTTACTTCATGCTACAAAAAGAATTTCTGCGTAAACATTTTATAAAGATATCTCGTACATATTTAGTTTTTGTATCAGTTTCGGGATGAAGACGGAGCCAAGCAGAAAATATCACTGATTCCTCAACTGTAATTTGGGGAGAGTGTACGTCCGTTTGCTCACAGTAGCCTGAAATTCTAGCAAAGGTATCTTGGACTTTAGGATAACCGCCGATCTTAATCTCTCCTTCAACAATACCACTGCTTTTCCTCCCAGAAAGAACATCAAGAAGTGTTGTTTTGCCAGCACCACTTACACCCATTAACGCTGTAAGGACACCGGGTCTAAAAGACCCTGTGATATCACGAAGTAGTTGAAGTCGCTTTCCAGTGAAGCCATGCTCTCGCATTTCCTGACATTAAATGGTCAGGACGAAACAATGTCATTAAACATAATCAAAACAAAAGATCCAAAGTCTAAGATACACGTCGTAAGATAATTTTGAACAATACCTGTGGGGGCTCGACATGGTACTGTAGATATTTAAAGGTAATTGTTTGCGGTTCAAAGGGTAACACCATTTTTCCTGTAAGATAAGAGGGTAAGTATTTACTGATGCATAATAGACACCTTTACTCATTTATGCGGAAACTAGCCTCTAACTGTGGAAGCAGTTATGTATGCAATAAAGAAATTCCATCGCGTATTTATATATACCAGTGCAAAAAGAAACCAAATTTCGACATGAAAAAGAGAAAAGAAACCGACCTTGATTAGGCTCTGAGACAGTAGTATCGGAATTTTCACTTGTTTTATCTTTGTCGCTGTGGTGTTTGGATCCTTCACCTCCGTGTACTTGAGATAGCTTTTCCTTTGAAATAATGGCACGAGTACCGGGAGCTGAAGGATTATCTAATCTGATTAGTTATCCAAAACATGGAATTCTCTATGTTCAACTTCAAATATTATAAAGATGAAGTTACCCTTGAAGTAGGATAACGCCAAGATGAAACCTATGTTGAAAACAAGTGCAAAACCGACCAAGGCACCAAGTGTTATCCAATAATAGTATTCATCAAAGTCCAAGCCACGGTTTTTAAGCGTCTGCTGCCCTATGGTTGTGTTTGTAGATGTCATCTGCTCGAATTTTTTAGAAAAATGAATAACATATCAGTGAGTAATAAATATGTCCATTTTCAGTATAATAAGGATCCAAGTGCTTTACCTTGTTCCACCTGGGAGAATGAAATTCATTCACTGCAAGGCCTATTTCACCATATGACAGTGGACAGACCCAGAATCCCCACTTCAACCAATCTGGCATTGAAGCTACAACCAGTACCCGTTCGTTAGTTTGATCAGCAAGTCATAACAATGATTTGTGTGAAAATTAAGCACAAAAAAAGGGATGGGGACTTACTGTATGGTATAATAAAGCCACCAAACGTTAACATAAACAATATTGATACACTGCCCATAGTTGTAGACGCAACCACAGTTTGAAAGACTGATGCAATGAATCGGAACAACGATACTGATGTAAAGTGGGTTGCAAAAAGTAGCACTAGCTGGCGGAAGAACCTTCAAAGCACATACAAGACATGTTTATAAATGACGACTCACTTATGACAATAATTGAAGAGAATATTGACATAATTTTATAAGATGCTCACCTCCCAGGTTCAGGGCTGTATCCAATAACGTAATAAGTGAGACATGTCCAAATAGTTGCTTCCAACAGCGACAGTGGAATCTTAAGAATGGAAGCAGGAATTGCATATGCCCAAGCTGGGTAGAAGTACATATCCCGTTGTTTATAGAACACTGAAAGTCTTGCAACAGTCATACCGGCTTCTGGGAACCCATCGACTAGCAGAATTACAAGTGCATAAAAGAGTGAACCAAGATAATAATTTGCATCAATGACATCCGCCTTCAATCTAGTTCGAAAAAATACAGTCATTGTGATTACTGCGATTATGATCAGCTGCACAGAAGTACTCCACATGATTAGACTTTTTTTAAGGTAATGCCAAAAAGAACATTTGGCATATTACCAAAGAAACAGTAATAATAGTAACATAATAACAGTACCTGGACTGTTTTGAAGATGTAGACAAAAGAATTCCGCTTCATGAGAAGAAGTTCCCGAGACATGCAAGCTCTAAAAAGAGCCCATTTAGAAAGAGAATACATATCGAAGGAAATGGCATTCTCATGGTTCTGCAATCTTGTGAAGGGTTTGGATATATCCTCGTATATTTTTTGACCCAAATAAGATTCTTTAAATTTCATGGATAAGGTGTGCACGGAGACATATTCATATGCTTTTTCAGTTCGGCACCAGTAGGTTTCTTGATCTTTTCTTGACACAACCTGTGATAAGATCCTATTAGATGAAATATTTCTAAAAAAGTAAAAGTGTGAAAAAAAGCACATAACCATAAACTGTAGAGAAATTACCTCTTGAAGAAAGTCTGCTACGCCTTTTCTCTCAGGGCACCTAAAACCCAAATTCTCAAAATACTCTAAAACATTACTGTGTGGCCCATGATACACGATCATCCCTTCCGCCATCAACATGACATCATCAAAGAGATCAAATGCTTCGGGTGATGGCTGAAGAAGTGAAATGAGTACAGAAGCATCTGTTAAATGTGCCAACTGCTGAAGACAAGCAATTATCTGATAAGTAGTGGAGCTATCTAGGCCATTTGATATTTCGTCCATAAATAAAGCTTTCGTCGGACCAACTATCATCTCCCCTGCACACAACCATACAAGTTAGCAGACGAAGTTTTACTTATTCACATGGTAGAGTGATATATTCTGTTAACATCACCAAATAGGTCGATGTATAGTGACTGAGTCTAATAGGCATCATACGCAAAGTTACCTGTAGTCAGTCTTTTCTTTTGACCACCAGAAATACCTCTCCTCATAGCATCTCCAAACATTGTATCGGCACATATATCAAGCCCAAGAATCTTAAGAACCATAACAATGGTGGAAATTAACATCTTCCGCATACCCAGATACGAATATAATATAATGGCTAACATCATCTAGTAAATTACCTTCAGGATGTAGTTTGTCTGAAGAGTTGTCTTTTGTCCTTCAATGGAGATTGCCTGCGGTATTTAAAAAATGTTTGAATGTCACTATAAGTATCGCCAACTGAAACTATTTACAAATACAAATGGGGCAAATATGTATTCTTCAACAAGAATATGAAACTATTTGCCTCTGTATTAAATCCACAATATCTGGTTATGTTATAGCAGGCGTGTCTTTAGATGACAAAATATAAGACAATAAAGTTACACGAACTCCTAATCAAAGATTAAATGAACTGACTTTGTGTACGTACCTTCATAAATGTGTCTATATCTGGGTCGGGAATAATCCCTCCCTCTTTTTCCCTCCTGTTAACCTCCATCATGATCTCTTAATAACGAAAAAACGATAATCATTTAGTTCTCAACCCATCATTCCTTGGAATGTAAAATAAAGAAAAAGACAGTGTGTACATGAAGTGGGACGACATTTATACCTGCACGGCTTCCGGTACCCTGACAACGGGAGGAGAAGTCAAGTGTTTCTCTCACAGTCATCTCAGGGACATGCAAATCATTTTGGCTTATATAGGCAGAAGTTTTCTGGGGTACAAATTCTTGTATCATGTATCCGTTGTAAGAAACTTCGCCACTCGTCTGTTGTAATTAATGAATAAAAGCAGTTCATAAGTAATACTTCTAAACTCTAAACGAGAACAAGTATCTAAAAAATCTTTTCAAACAATGTGGGTGTGTGCATTGGCCGTTGAAAAAAGAAAAAGAAAACATACAATGTGGTCCATTTAACCAATTTCAGTCCTAAGGCGACTTTTTACCAAACTTTAAGTTATGTAGTATCATTCTTTACATGGATATATTATGCTTATAAAAGTAGGCAAAATGGAAGTTCAAAACCTTGAGAGATTTGCTTAGGTTCCCTGATAGTACTTTCAACAATGTGGTTTTCCCACATCCCGGAGGACCAAGAAGCAGAGTAATCCTGCAAAAATTACACCAACAAAAATCAAATATGGACTGGTTTAGGACTAACAGTCTTATGCAAAAAGTAAATTGGCTAAGAAGAGTATCTATCGTTATTTGGATTCTACATTACAGATTGTTAGAGAGAGTAAAGTCGTATTCCTACCTTCCTGGCTTGATGACGCCACTGACATCGTTTAAGATGGTTATATTAGCCCGTTTAGACTTTAAACCAGGTATCATGACAATGCCCTATTAGAAAATAAAAGTGTCAGATTTGTAATATTACTAATATAGCAAAGAAGATATCACCACTGAATCGCAAGATCCTTTATTTCATATTTTTTGGCAATCCACAGGCAAGTGATTTAGTTTGGTTCCTTCATCTCATGGGCGACATCCTAGTGACTAATATAATGTAAATTAAGGTTTTCATATTTACCCTTGGTAATTAATATACAAAGCAGATTAACGGTCACAGGTTTGATACTTACAGAAAGCAGACTTTGCAAAGAATTCCATAGAGTTGGCAGGGGCTTGCCACGGACTACTTCACACTCAGCTTCAACACAAAGATTTTTATATCTCACTTCCACAGATGGCAATTGGACACCGACTCTAAAAAAACAGATTCAATTGAAGCGTACATTGAAAAAGCTCATCTGTTTACTACTAAGTATTAACACAGCAAAAGAAACATTACTTGTCGGTTCGTTTTTTAAGTTTCTGCAACAGCTGAAGGTTGTCATTCTCAATGTGTTTGATGAGCTTCTCGATAAACATGTGTCGCTCAGGAGCAAGGAGCCTTGTGACATCAACCACCTTCTTTCTTTTAATATCACGCCCATCTCCATTTTCTTCATCAAACAAAGATGACCTCAAACGTTCAAATGTTGACAATCTATCGATTACTGCCCACTGTAGAAGATTCTCATCTGTCTCATCATGATTGTTCACAAAAGTAATATCTGAATTAGCACGAAAACTAGACGTATGACGACGAAAAGATGATCTTAAACTTCTTCCGATCTCTGAAAGCTCAATTCTCAATGACTCTATTTCTTCAGAACCAACTAACTGGGCCATATTGAATGGCCTTGTAGAACTTTGTACTTTCAGTCAGACCAATACATGTATAGAGAGAATTTTATAGACATATACTTTCTGTCTGTATATATACAAAAGCGCACGTATATGCATTTATAAAGAAATTTTGTTCATACATATTCTGCTAAGGAAAATGCAGCATGCATCATGCACTACTACACATTAATAACTTACAAAAATATTGGCAATATTCTTGCCACCTTAAGAAAGACTAATCTACAATTTGTTAACCTAAACTACAATTTAGTATATATAATATTCCATTTTCCATCAACATCGTTGCTGGTATACAAAACAAAATAATCTTTCGAGTTGTAATTCTTGTAACTAATGAAGCAAAGGAGCCAAATATGAAACTGCAAAAAATCGCCCATTCTATGAATATGAAAGCCTTTTGAATCCTTATAATCTAAAAATGAGTGAAATGTAAACGTTAATTGCTTCATTGCCAACTCAAGTAAAAAAGGTTCATCGTTATATTCATATAGGCCTCAAACTCTATATTGCTTGCTTCCAACTATATAAAAATATCACAGTGAACAAGACACAAAGTTATATTATTAGTCATTCTTGACTCATATGATGTCCTTCATCTACAACCTAGACGCCACGAAATGATACAAGGTTTCATTAAAAAAATAAAAGATTATTAAAATTTATTGTACCAGACGTGCATCTTAATAAAAGAATAAAAGGGTGTAATGTACTTATTTCGTTGTCACTGATAAGCATGCCTCTTTCTGAGAATATCATATTGTTGCATAAGAAGTCATAGGAATCAAACTGCTTAACAATTATAAAAAACATCATACAAAACAAAAATAGACAGCATGATATGTGCACTACATATGCACTTACCTAGTCCTAGCTAACAATGTTCTGTTCCCATATCGCTTTCTGCAACAACTACCGCGACCTTCTTAGAAATGATAAAAGACTTAGTTAAACATTAGTATCTTGTTAAATTTTGTACTATGATACTTTTCATTATTTAATCGCTTAACGGTCAATTGTTTATCAACTAGTAGGCATATACTAGTGCAGTTTTGTTATCTAATCCAAAGTTGGTACCTCAAAGTACTTTAACATAGTCTTAATCATATTTCCTCTGTCCTAAGAAATTTATATTCGATATCTTAAATAAATGTTGTATTCTAACACTCCTAGGGGTGTTATCGAAGCAGATTTGTTGGATTACTGGTATATTCGGATTCGGGTTGTTCCGATATAGGGTCGGCACCACAAATAAAATCTTAAAAAGCACACACTATGTAGTCGATCGCAACCTTACATACCAAAACGAAAAGACATTAATGGAGTTATATTATGCGGCTAGAAAATGCAAAAGGCAAAGGATGCATTTGTTTTTTGAAAAAATGTCTTCCTACTCTCTTAGGGGCTGTTTCTTTTTTTTCTGTTTCTAGTTAGGTCCTGTGTGAATATATGTGTACTGTTTCTAGTTAGGTCCTGTTTCTAGTTAGGTCCTGTGTGGATATATGTTGTTTCTTTTTTATGCTTAATTGACCATCTTAATACGAGTTTTTTCCCGAACTAGTGTAGGTGGAAAAAATTTATAAAAATTCGAAAAATTTATGAAAATTCGAAAAAATTTATAATTTTTTTAAAATTCAAAAAATTTGTAAAAATTTATAATTTTTTAAAAATTCAAAAAAATTATAAAAATTCAAAAAATTCAAAAATTTTATAAAAAATTATAAAAATTTTTAAAAAATTCAAAAAATTTGTAAAAATTTATAATTTTTTAAAAATTCAAAAAAAATTATAAAAATTCGAAAAAAAATTTAATAAATTCAAATTTTTTATAAGTTTTTTTGAATTTTTATAAATTTTTATAAAATTTTCGAATTTTTTGAATTTTTATAAATTTTTTATAAAATTTTCAAATTTTTTGATTTTTTATCAATTTTTCGAATTTTTATAAATTTTTTTGAATTTTTATAAATTTTTTCAATTTTTATAAATTTTTTGAATTTTTATAAATTTTTTATAAAATTTTCGAATTTTTTGATTTTTTATCAATTTTTCGAATTTTTATAAATTTTTTTGAATTTTTATAAATTTTTTCAATTTTTATAAATTTTTTGTATTTTTAAAATTTTTTGAATTTTTTTAAAATTTTTATAAATTTTTTCGAATTTTCATAAATTTTTCGAATTTTTATAAAATTTTTCGAATTTTTAAATTTTTTTTCAATTTTTATAAATTTTTTCGAAGTTTTCTAAATTTTTCGAATTAATTTTTTCCACCTACACTAGTTCGGGAAAAAAATCGTATTAAGACGTCCTGAATAGAAACAGTATCAAATTTTGCCCCCTTCCACATTAAGGATTCTCTTTTGCAATAAGTTAAAAAGAAACATTAAAGTTTCCTGTTTCCAGCCAGTTTTGTTACCAAACAGGACATTAAGTTGAAAGTAAACGGCCCCACTCTTATTGAGTTTGAGGGGGTTAGACATTTACGTTGTTGTTGTTGTTGTTGTTTTTTTTTTTTTTTTTTTTTTTTTTTTTTTTTTTAGTCAGGTTTGACATATAAGATCTTATTTAATAAGATGTGGGACTTGTCTTACTTCCTCTTAACAAATAAGAGATTGAAGTCTTGTGTTAATATAATATATTTGATGGTTTATTAAGTATGTTATATTTATGATAAAAAGTTTTGTTTCATATTTTCACAAGCTACTAATTTATGATATTGCTATAATATAATATATACTTAAAAAAAATACAATTAAACTCATTTAGAGGATTATAAGAAAAACAAACAACATTATTTCATTCAAATTGAGACTTTATAGTCACATCTTACTAGTAAGATGTGGTAGTCAGATTCAGACCCAAAACATCTTAATGAAACAAATACACCCTAAATTATATTTATAAATTTTACCAAATGTCATAAGAAATGTTGTATCATTTAGCGCACTATTATAATCCAATAATGAACTAGAGTTGAAATCAATATAGATCTCATATTTGTCATAAATCAAAAGAACCAATGTTAGTCATCCATTTTTCATCTAGATTAATAAAAAACCATTTTTCACCTTTTTTTAAAAAACAATATATCTTGCAAACGATAAATCTTCAAGCTACAAAAAATACACCGTCGCGAAGAGAATTAAATTATCTATCTATAGATATGCATTTCTCTATACTTTCGACATTTTTTTTTTTTTTTTTTTTTTTTTTTAATTTTCGCCCAGAAAAATCACATATGATTTGTAAAAATTACATGTGATTTGTAAAAATCACATGTGATTCGTAAAAATCAAATCATATGTGATTTTTACAAATCACGTGTGATTTTTCCGGGCGGAAATTTTGAAAAAAAAAATTCGTCGAAAGTATACAATAATGCATATCTATAGAAAGATAATTTAATTCTCGTTGCGATGGTATGATTTTTTTCGCGTAACGATTAACGGTTTGCGAGATATTTAATTTTAAAAAAATAGTGAAAGTTTATATTTTTGTTTTGACAAAAAAAAAAAAAAAAAAAAAAAAAAAAAAAAAAAAAAAATGAATGGTTAGAATTTATTAATTGGATCTATAACAAATATGATATCTATATTGAACTTTTGCTTAATGAACTATTGTCACAAATGAAAAACCTAAAATGGTTTATTCATACGTAACCGAATCCAAATAACAATATACTCGATCTAGAGATGGTTTATTCGGAATTTTCGAATAACCGGTTTAAAATTCGAATAACCCGGTCCGCTTAAGCTTAATCGAATTTGAATAAAAATGACATGCACCCTCCACCTCCACAAGTCGATGCATTTTTTATGAAAATGATAATGGTTCAAATTATTAGTGCAAATATTACGTTATTTAAATTAAATGGTTTTTTCAGTTTTAATAATGACAAATATGTAACTTGTAATGTATAACGTAAAATGCACAAGTTACTTGTAAACACAAATCATCAATGCATACTTACATCAACATCTCTCGACGTCTCAAGTATGCCTCAACAGAGTCGTTGATTTCCATCCCGACGTAAATCATTCAAGGTATAAACAAACAAATTTAAACTTGACGGATGATCAAAGAAATAAATTTTTTGTTCTAAACTTCACATTTTTAATGTCACAAAATATTTTTTCAAAAATACATTTTACAAATTATTTTTTAATTAAAAAGAAACGTTTTATTTTAAAAAATTAGTTTAAAAATCCCAACAGCTATTTCCCCCCCCCCCCCCCCCCCCCCCCAAGCAACCCTCCAAACTTCCCAAAATAAACTTTCACCACTAAAAACAAAATTTGGAGCGTCCCTGTCTGGGACGGTACCACGGTACCACTAAATTTCGTAGTACTGTTGGGTATTTAGTGGTGTCGTCCCACTGTAACGGCTAGATTTTTCTTGCCTATAAATACGAACCCACTTCACAGCTTGTGTGATTTGTGAGGATCGGGTAGATCGTGAGTGAGATTGATACTAGCTAGATTAGTACTCGACATTTAGCTTAATGTCGAAAAATAATGTAAGCGACGCGGTTTATGTGTTTAGGCCTCAAAACACAAGGTTTGTTATGTTGGGTCATAAAACATAACGGGTTTGGTTATACCCGAAGAAGAACTCGACATCTAGCTTAGTGTCGAAAAATATTGTAACCGACGTTGTATGGTTTTCTCCGCCAAGAAGGGAGCTTGTTGATTAGTGAAGTAACTCTCGAGTTGGGTACTCGGGGAGTGGAGTAGGGCGAAGAGGAGCTTCGTGACCGAACCACTATAAATCATCGTGTCCGGTTTGCGCCTTCTTTACTTATCTCTTTACTTTTATTTTAGTCTTTATCGCTTTATATTTATATTTGCATTGCGTTTATGTTTGTGTGGTTTGTTGCTTATTTTATGTTGATTATGTTTGTGTCATGGTTTGATTGTGTTTGTGTTGTAGTTTACTTTATACCATCTCTAGATGTTGTATGATCATTGTTGACACTTTTCATACTACGTCACACTTGATCGGGTGTTTGATACAAAAAGATTTAATATTTTAAACGAAAACTTATTCACCCCCCCCCCCTCTACGTTTTTCACAATTGGTATCAGAGCAACGTCGCTTAAAATTTTAAAACAAATGGTTTTCAAAATTGAGTATGATCCATGTATCAAATTACCCATGAAGAGGGATATAATATGAAAAGTATTTAGTTGCTTAATACTTGCAAGTTTTGTTGTTAAGTATAATTTGTCATACTAGCTTGAATGTTTTCTTAAACAAATAAAAGAATATAGCTTATAAGTGTCCGGTCATGTCTATTGAACGAGTCGTAAAGTGATGCGGTTTTGAAATGAGCGTTTGGGACAACTCTTTGTTTTATAGTAAATATATGTTTGTAAATGTTTTTCTTAGTCCTAAACATGGAAATGTTACTTAACATATTCTACATGTTCGGTATCTAGTTTACTAAGTTTTACATCTCTTCGTTACGTCGAAACAGAAATTCAGTCTAAGACAGAACTGTAACAACAGTGGACGGTACCACTAAATATAGGACGGTACCGTGGGGTATTTAAAGGTACCGTGCATCTGTCTGTATGTTTTCAGAATTGGGTCATTTTCATAAATTCGTATAAAATCAACCGTATGTCCATAGGAGTCGTGCCATCTATCGTTTTAAACGTAATTAAGTCTATTTTCATTTAAAAATATCTTTATGAATTGTTTCTAAGTGAAAATATATTAGAGTCTTTGATTTGTAACGAAAGATCTTTTTAGTTATACCATTTGGGCAAATTTTTGGCCAAAATGAAAAAGGGCGTTTCAACTTTTGAACATTGATGTATTTTCAAAGTGTCTTGGTAAAAATCTTTGAAATGGGGAGGAAACCAATTCATTTAAAAGAAAATAAATAAAGTCAAGCTAGGTATACATTGTTATACTTAATACACAAAATGACGATAAGTATTTTTATGTGTTATACTAAATAGTTATTTGCTTTTCTTTGTGTCCTAGCATTGTTAGTTAATATTTTTGAGTGCTTATAGTTATCTTTAGTTGAGCTAATTATATCTATAATCACAAGCGTTTTACATGTCTTGTTGCTATGTGTTGATTATTAGTTTTTCGGTTTATGCGTCAATAAGACTTAGACTAGACCTCTTGCACTAAGTTGCGTAATTGGTTTTGCATTGCATATAGGCATAGACCACTTTTCTTACATATGTGTTTTCGACATCTTGCAAGTTTTAAAATGTTTTAGTAACCTTCTTAGGAATGGAAACTAAGTTGGTTGATCATGTGTGTCGAAAGATATTGTCTTACATAATTATTTTTCCAAAGGTTTAATTGTAAAAAATATATCACCTCAAAATATTTAACACTTTCATTAAATCCATAACATAATCTCTAAAACATTACATCCTTTTGTCTTGCTTGAACATGGGTTGTCTAAACAAGATAAAAGATCATACTAATACATTAGTATTTAAGTAAAAGAAAATGTATTAAACTTGCATTGATCTAACACACACAAAATGTTTTAAACATTTAGTATTTTACGTATGTTGTATAAAAATAATTAAGATAATTATTTTTATACTCATGATATGTCGAAAACTAAGAATATTATACTTAATAATAAATAGTTTTTCGCACATAAAAATAAATGACAATCTCGAAGTAGTAAGTTGTTAATATGTCATTAACCTCACACATACAACTAGTATTAAAATAAATGAAACACACTCCTTAAATTTTTATTTTCTTTTTAAAAGGAGTGATTGTGAGGGTCAAGAAAGATTTCGAGTACATATCAATTCATTACTCAAATTATGATTGATATCATCGTCGAATCTAATTGACAAGTTTTCGAGTATGGACATGAAATTGGAGTCATTATTTGTCTAGCTTCAAGATAACATCAAAATATAACGAAATATATTATCTTGAATCTACATACTCAATCACACTCGGTTGTTATGAAAATAATGACGTCCTCTCAAGACGAAAATAATATGCATCGGATCATAACTCACACTTGTGTTGAAGATGTCATATTGATTCTTTTTATCCAATGGTTGTGTTCCAAACATTAAACTAATATGTTTAAAAAGATGCATAAAATACACAACTAAGTATGATTGACAACTTGGATGTTTCATCCAAAATATTCAAGTAATTTACTTTGTAATGCAATTAGTAAATGTGTCATTTCCGAAAAACCAAACACGAGCAAACAAACAACATATGTAAACTTTGCTCATGAACGACTCAACACTCAAAATCACATGTCTAGTAAAAGTGTCACACATAATATGTTATTAACTATTATGTACGTCATCAATCTTCGAGAATATCACATGTATTTCTCTTAACAAAAGATTGACAAATGATAACTTATATCTTATGCATCTTATTTTCTTTGTAACATGAATGGTTATGTTACAAGAGAATACATTGCATCTTGTTTAATAAATATAGGATATTAGATTTGAATAATAACCCAATACAACATGTGTCATTGCATAAACAAGTAAAATTGGTCATACACTAAAATACTTGTTTTACTAAGCATTCGTAAGAGTAATAAGCTTTCTCTTAGAAAAGCATATTTGTTGAAAGATACAATATGTCTCATTTCAATAATACATCATATAATACTCACAAGATCTATTGAGGTAAGTAACCTTTACTAGATTCATTTCTCAATATATGCAAAGGAGCATTCTTGAAACACTCTCGTTGTAGCAGATTCTACATTGTATCACATTAAGGCATCTCTTGGTTCTAGAAAACCAAATCATGTTAAAATAACATGTAACAACTCAACAAACAAAGATGTTATCCAAGAGATCATAAAATGCACCATCTCCACCAAATAACCTCTAAATCTCAAACACGAAATTAAAACATTTTGCTTGCCTTTGTTAGGAGTTGTGTAAGACATGTCATCTTCTTAACCGACTTTCAAAATATGGTTAGTTGAGTCATATTAGGCCATGTATTAGCGAAATAAGCTAATATCATCTTTGCTACACTTCGATAGGAAAATATAGGAATTTGAATTTTTCTGACATGAGAATGACTACTGGAGAACCTATCACGCTAGATATTCAATTTGACCTAACGATTGAATTGCTTCCAGGAGAGAAGTTGGGTTCATGGTATAACCCGTAAAAATGGTCGTGTTTAGCCTGAATTGAGCACCACTAGTGATAGTCTCATACTCATTTTCTAACTTGAAAATTTTTCATTCCTACATTTGACTAAAGATAGTTTACATCGGTGAACTTTATCTCTCATTAGGATTTCATTTTAAACAAGTAGTAATTAGGATCCTCCTTAGCGAACCTAGATTACTTGCATCCCACAACTTGTACAATGTTTGCATTTGTTCCTTATGTGCATTGATTGCGTGGTTTTGTAACCTTACAACAGGTTTTACCTCTCGAGGGATCTCAAGAGGCTTACAACCCCACCAGGCAGTGTACCTGACCGATGTAGTATAGTGTAGTGGTAAGTACGGGGGATTGATCGTTCTCTACAGGGAATAGTGTTCGTTAGGTATGAAAGGCTACTTTAATTAGGTCTAAGGGTTGAGGAAGATTCTTTTTATGTTTTTATATTTTTATGAAAGCAAGTAAAATCTCGGGTTTTGAAGGAGTGGGCGGAATTAGTTGCTAGTCAACTAACCCAAATTACTACGAATGCAAATAAAATAAAATAACAAAAATGAAATGTGGTGAGAAACTTATGTGTAGAGAAATGTGTTTACTTAGATTTCCTTACTCCCTAACTATCTTTTACCGGTTAATTAGTGTGTATTAGTCGCGTGGATGACGGGTGTATTCCTTAATACCATTCGTGGGGTGGCGTACTTACTTCCCCAACTCTACAAGCTCCTACTTCACTCCTATGTCGAGCCGGCTAGGAAGCTCCTAACATGGGATCACTAGAATTCGCTTGTGCATTAAATACAACCATAAAAACCCTTAGTACGCGTTTGGTTCATGTTTCTTAAGACGTTCAAGCAAGTTACCGAATAGGAAGTTAGCCAGTTTTCTTAAGCCTAACATAGATAAACAATCATCCAATACAACTAACAACACACTAACAACCAATAATCAATAGCTAGGTTTCATTAGATCTAAGCAAACACAAGATAAATTTAGCCTAACATGTTAAACAAAAGACAAGAATAAGATAGAATCAAACAACACATAGACATATTGAATGATTAATTGATAACTTATCTTTCAATGAAACATGGAAGATCTCAAGGCAAAAAGCCCTGAAAAAGTAGCTGAATTCGTCCTAGGGTTTTATCCCAAAATTCCACACACTAAGCCCTCTTTAATGACAAAAGATTAGAAAACTATATATAGATTTTTGGATCTGACGGCGTCACCTTATGGAGTGTGACGCCGTCACCTCGCCGCTTCTAGGGTTCCCGGATGACCTTCTTGACGCCGTCCCTCTTTAGCTCTTCCAAAATCCATTCTGGCTTATCAAGGCTTGACGCCGTCGAACCTAGAACGTGACGCCGTCCCCTTATGATTTAAGCCGTGACGCCCTCGATCAAGTTAAAGCGTGACGCCGTCAGAATTCACATGCTATTTTCACTGGCTTATCATGAGTAAATTTCACGTCCAACTTTTCTTGCCAAAGCATGACGCCGTCCAGAGTAAATTGTGACGCCGTCAAGAGTAACTTTTAGCCGATTTTTGAGACTTTGTCGTTTTCTTCACTTTAATGCTCCAAAAACGTCCAAAATGCCTCCTTTTCCAGATTTCTCCTCAAAAGTACCTAAAATGACAAAAGGAACGATTTAGGGCAATATTTGATCAAATAAATACGATTTAGGGCTTAAATGACCCCTTAAAAGCGGTACACTTTTCGCCTCATCAAATACCCTTACACTTGAGATTTGCTTGTCCTCAAGCAAATGCGCTTTTATTCTAATCAAAATACAAGTTAGGGGTCATTTAATGCAAACATAAAAGTAATTACAACAAATAATCGTTCCACTTCAATCATAATAAGCACGGAGATTATAAACTAGCACCTCACAAGTAGTGTTTAGATACTCACATCTCTCAAGTGTCATCAAAATAAATCTCATAAATGAAAACGGATAATATCTCTCACTACCTGTCATAGCAAATAGATTACCATAGGCTTGGGAAAGGATCGAAAACCTCCTCCACTAGGCGTAAGCACCTAAGATAAACTATCAAAGAGGGCTTTTAAATGGGTTATAACGTTAGGTGTAGGGAAAAGGAAAACACGGTTTTGTTGGATAAAGGATATTTTACTGGTGGCGAGTTAAAAATCTTGATCAATTACATGTACTATACAATGTTGCTAAGCCAAGACTAGACTCGATCTTAAGCTAGAAACAAAATAACAAAATAACAAAAATATAAAATAAACATAAAATAAAACGGGATGGTAGTCCGTATGTTTTTTCTATTTTTCTTTTTCTCATTTTTTTTTTTTTTTTTTTTTTTTTTTTTTTTTTGATCATACACTTTTGCCCTACCATCCAAAATAATACATCATAGGGGCATTGCATTCCCCTTACACTTGAACTTTTACATAACTTTACAATTACTAATCTAATGACTCGAATTAAGATAATCGAAAAACTTGGAGTACTTTTAAAATATTTAGCACATATGGGGGTAATAAATGATGTTCTTCCCCATTACTCCATTACACTAGTACTTTACCCATGAGTCCCAATCGTCCCAAAACAATATGTACAAGGATATGACTCGACTTAGCAACCATGTAATCAATTAGATAATTAACTTGGGTTTAAACAAATGTTGTAACAATAATGCACTAAAGATGAGTGCATACAAGGTAGGCTAAGGCGATTTGGGTGTACATTTTAGTGGGGTGTAACAAATTCTTCCTTTAAGTAAAATGCTTAAAGGTCGAAACGAAAAGATAGGCTCTGAGGGGTGTACTAGGGGTATCGTGTACTAAAAATGAGTACAACGCAAAGGGTGTGGGAGAATTACTTGACCAATGTAGCCAATGTAATTATAACAAAAACACAGGTGTAAAACAATGGGTTAATCCTAATGCCTCTTATCATGTAGTAAATCTAACTACACGAATGTAGTCTCACTTGTGGCCTTGGAATGGTCCTAACGCAAGTTCTAGAATCTAAGTGCTACCGGTACACACATCATAGCATAAATGCTTTTCCTACCAATTCTAGGGGCGAACCTCACATATTTGGGGTGGAAAATTTTTTAGTGGTACGGTTTTTGTGCTAGTCATATAACTCCTATCCGTGAGACGCTCATTAAGATCAAAGTTTCACTCCTATATGTTGTAAAAAATTTTAAATTTGGCACTAAAATTACCTTAACAAGTATTTCTCTCAGTTTTATTACACATCTACCATCAAACAAACAAAAATCAAGCGCAATAGCATTCTCTAATCGTACTTTTACCCTCCCCTTACACTTAAGATGAACATTGTCCCCAATGTTCAAATAACAAGATGTAAAAGCAAAAAGTAAAAGAATGAAATCAAATACTCCCCTGATTCGCTCGGTGGATAATGAAATTACACGGTTAAATCTTCCTCCAAAGAGAATGTTGAAGCTCCATGACTAATGCATCGCCATAAGCTTGATTCAAAACATTTCCTTGTCCGAAATAACCTGTTAAACCTGAGAAAACAAACACGAAAACCTGCATAACATCGGCGGGATAAATCTATATATAAGGATATAATGCTTGTGGAATGATAATTTTGCAGATTCCTGGAGATTATAAGTTGGAGATTTAATAAAAACTTTTTATGAAAACAAAACTTTCAAAAATTTCTGGAAATTAAATCTGACGCCGTCAGGTTATAACCCCTGACGCCGTCAGAAATGACCTGACAAAAATTTTCGTTTTAAGTTTCCGGAAAATTTCTGGAAAAACCTTTACCTTACTTCCTGGAAAATCCTGCAAAACATCATTATGACTCGATACAAGCATTTGACTCAAACAAACACTAATATGTATGCTAATTTATTATTATTACGATTCATGTTAATTTGTGTTCTAATAAACCGATTTAGATTTCCCTTACACTTAACTTTTGCAAAATATCTTTATATGTAGTTAAGACGAAGTTAAAAACAACATAAAGCATTTTCACAATTTACTTTTGAACATGAATCAATAATGATAAAAATTAAACATACATACGGAAGCAAATAAAATCAAACAAACAAATAAATAAACACACAAAGCAAATAAAACAAATAAATCTTGGGTTGCCTCCCAAGAAGCGCTTTTCTTTATTAACGAGTCTTGTAGCTAGACTCAAAGTCACGTACATTACGTGACTCCATCATCGGTCACGGTTCCTAGGCCATCCTCCTTCCCGGTTTTATATTCCGGTCCTAATTTCAAACAATCCTTGTAGAAACCGAATATCCTTTCCATAACATAGTCTACTCCTTTACTTCTATCCTTATCATTCCTATAGTAGACCGCTTGCTTGAGCTCCTTCTCAACATTTGACAAGTGTTGGAATTGTTCTATCTTATATGGCATTTGGTAGCTTACTTCATCGGTCTCATCCTTAAATCTAACTATCCCTAAGGAAGGTTCATAAGTCATTCTAGAGACCTCAACAAATGGTTTTCCAAAAACCACTTGAGTCAAGGATGCATCGACTATTGGGCGGATACCTTCTACAATTACAAAGTCGGTGACATAGGTGAAGTTTCCTACATAAACCGGTAATCCCTTAACTCTTCCCGTGAAGTTACTCATCCAACCCTTGTCAGGGAGCATCCTATACCCAAGTTGATTTCTCATTATCAAGTTGTAGTGGGCTCCAGTCATGATGTTTATGGGCGATCTAAGGTCGATGTAAGCTTTCCACACATGTAGATGTCCGATGTTGCATGGTATGTTGAGATTAGAAGGGTCGCCTATTTCTATGATTGGTCTACCTAGGAAGTATGGTGTCTCGGGGTCATCGAATAAGTTTGTATGATATGCACGCTCTTCCTTAGTGGGTAGCCTATTGAAGTAGTCCTCATCATCATCTACTTCTTCAATCTCACTTGTCCTAACTTCCTTATCAACCTCGACTTTCCTATCCTCATCCTTAGGTTCACTATTATCCTCATTCCTATCAATTGGTTTAATAGTGACAACGTTGACGAAGTGGACATGTTTGGATGAAGAAGGGTCTTTGACTTGGGGTCCGCTATTTGTGTTCCTAGCGTCCTTATGTGGAGGTGATAACACTTGGTTATGGAGAGCTTTCAACAAGTTGTCAATTTTATTGGTCATCTCAGTTTGTTGTTGATTGAATTCGGTCTCGAATCTAGCTATCCGAGCTTCTTGAGATGCCATAAATTGAGACATCAATCCTTCAAAGTTATTGGTACTACCATTGCCGGAAGGATTGTTGTTGAAAGTACGGTTCGAGTTGGAACCGCTCGATTGGAAACGATTAGGTGGGTTGGAGGAATTGGTTTGTTGCGAGTTTTGGTTTTGTTTCCACCTAAGGTTCGGGTGATTTTTCCATGAGGGGTTGTATGAATCACCATAATGGTTTGGCTCGGGTTTGCAAGTGTACCACTTGTCTCCCGCTCCGTCGGTACGCGAGGATGCATAGTCCACAAAAGCTTGTTCGGGGAGTTCCATGCAATCACGAGTGTCGTGGGGACCACTACATAATTCACATGAAGAAGTGATTTTGTTCACTTGGTTTGAAGGTTTAGGAGCCTCGTAGGATTTCATGAGAAACTTGACTTGGTCTTCAAGTTCTATGATCCTACGGTCGGAAGTGTTTGAATTGTTCGAGGGCAAAGATATTGCCTTGACCGTTTTATTCAAATCACGGGGGTCACTCCAACTTTCGTTGTCATAAAGAGCAAGATCCTCTAGGAGAGCCCATGATTGTTCCGCACTTAGATCACGTAGCTTGCCACCGGCCGCTTGGTCAATGGTTTGCCTCGTGGAGAGATTGATATGGTCATAGAAGATTTGGACTTGGAGCCAAAGTTCTATGCCATGGTGAGGGACTTTTTGGAGTAAGTCCTTGAATCGAGTCCATGCCTCGTAGAGAGTTTCGCCTTGACGTTGTTGGAACATCAAGATATCATTCCTTAGCTTGGTAGTTCTTCCCGGTGGGAAAAACTGAGCAAGGAAACGAGTGGTGAGATCATCCCAAGAGGTGATGGATCCTGCGGGTTGACGTTCTAGCCACTGACTAGCTTGGTCCCGCAAAGAGAATTGGAAGAGACGCAATCGGGTCGTCTCTCGAGTGGCAACATCAAGGTCTATAGAATCAACGATTTTAAGAAAGTCCTTGAGATGTTGATTAGGATCTTCAGAACGAAGTCCATGGAATGCGCATCCACTTTGCACCAACCGGATGGTGTCGGATCGCAAGGGTGTGATATTGGCTCCTTGAGTGAGCTCAATGGTGTTTCGATAGCCATGGTGGCTAGGACGGGAATACTCTCCTAAAGTACGGGCTCTAGGAGGTGGTTGTGGTTGTTGTGGTGGTGGGTTGTGGGGGTTAAGGATATTACCATCTTTCATGATGTCGGATGGTATGGTTACGAACAAAGACACGAAGAAAATAGATAGACTAAAGAAAACCTAGAAAAATAAAATAAAAATCTCACTAGAAAGGAATCTAGTGAGTAGACCTAATAGAAATAAAAATTCAACCTAAACAATAACTATTCCCCGGTAGCGGCGCCAAAAACTTGATTGCGTGGTTTTGTAACCTTACAACAGGTTTTACCTCTCGAGGGATCTCAAGAGGCTTACAACCCCACCAGGCAGTGTACCTGACCGATGTAGTATAGTGTAGTGGTAAGTACGGGGGATTGATCGTTCTCCACAGGGAATAGTGTTCGTTAGGTATGAAAGGCTACTTTAATTAGGTCTAAGGGTTGAGGAAGATTCTTTTTATGTTTTTATATTTTTATGAAAGCAAGTAAAATCTCGGGTTTTGAAGGAGTGGGCGGAATTAGTTGCTAGTCAACTAACCCAAATTACTACGAATGCAAATAAAATAAAATAACAAAAATGAAATGTGGTGAGAAACTTATGTGTAGAGAAATGTGTTTACTTAGATTTCCTTACTCCCTAACTATCTTTTACCGGTTAATTAGTGTGTATTAGTCGCGTGGATGACGGGTGTATTCCTTAATACCATTCGTGGGGTGGCGTACTTACTTCCCCAACTCTACAAGCTCCTACTTCACTCCTATGTCGAGCCGGCTAGGAAGCTCCTAACATGGGATCACTAGAATTCGCTTGTGCATTAAATACAACCATAAAAACCCTTAGTACGCGTTTGGTTCATGTTTCTTAAGACGTTCAAGCAAGTTACCGAATAGGAAGTTAGCCAGTTTTCTTAAGCCTAACATAGATAAACAATCATCCAATACAACTAACAACACACTAACAACCAATAATCAATAGCTAGGTTTCATTAGATCTAAGCAAACACAAGATAAATTTAGCCTAACATGTTAAACAAAAGACAAGAATAAGATAGAATCAAACAACACATAGACATATTGAATGATTAATTGATAACTTATCTTTCAATGAAACATGGAAGATCTCAAGGCAAAAAGCCCTGAAAAAGTAGCTGAATTCGTCCTAGGGTTTTATCCCAAAATTCCACACACTAAGCCCTCTTTAATGACAAAAGATTAGAAAACTATATATAGATTTTTGGATCTGACGGCGTCACCTTATGGAGTGTGACGCCGTCACCTCGCCGCTTCTAGGGTTCCCGGATGACCTTCTTGACGCCGTCCCTCTTTAGCTCTTCCAAAATCCATTCTGGCTTATCAAGGCTTGACGCCGTCGAACCTAGAACGTGACGCCGTCCCCTTATGATTTAAGCCGTGACGCCCTCGATCAAGTTAAAGCGTGACGCCGTCAGAATTCACATGCTATTTTCACTGGCTTATCATGAGTAAATTTCACGTCCAACTTTTCTTGCCAAAGCATGACGCCGTCCAGAGTAAATTGTGACGCCGTCAAGAGTAACTTTTAGCCGATTTTTGAGACTTTGTCGTTTTCTTCACTTTAATGCTCCAAAAACGTCCAAAATGCCTCCTTTTCCAGATTTCTCCTCAAAAGTACCTAAAATGACAAAAGGAACGATTTAGGGCAATATTTGATCAAATAAATACGATTTAGGGCTTAAATGACCCCTTAAAAGCGGTACACTTTTCGCCTCATCATGCATTTTACCTGATTTGCTTGTTAATTGTGCACCCACACTATGTTGTTTTGACACATAATGATTTAGGTATGCCTATCACTATAAACTTTTAGACGTCATTTAGTCTTACACTAGTGTCAAAATCTAAAAATTAGAGTAGTCACGAAATTGCCCTAATTCATTGGTCATCATTTCGATTTCTTCCAAGTGATACACTCTTTTGTCAAGGGAAGGTTAGATACAAGCCTAGTAGAACTCGGAGTAGGTTTGACAACTTAAATATTTCATCCGAAATATTCAAGTAATTTTAACTTGCGATCGTAATTGTTAAATGTCATATCCGAAACATCATATTCAATCCTTTTAACAACATATGTTAAAACGCTCATCCAAAAGCTAAAAGCTAACATCAACCTTCGGGTGACAAAGGACTCACGAGTTACTACATAAGTGATTAGTAGTTCCTTTCATCCTCGTGTGAATATACATTTCTTAAGACTAAGTATATTCATTTCCGTTAGTTCCTTTTATCCCCATAGGTTTGCCATCGTGTTTTGTGTCAAGCTCACCTCATAGATAATGAGGATCGAACTTATCCAACGGTTTTAGGGTAGAAAACAAACTTATCATCCTATCTCGCCAAGAGTACGTTGATACTATCTTTCTTCGGAATAACGGGCAATATGCCTATACTAAGATTGATATTTTTGAGTCTTTTCTTTTTCGTCGTCAATCTTGATCACATACCGACGTGCAGCAATCTCACAACAACAATGGATGTTCATCCCAAAAATCCCATCAATCACCCTAGAAACATCCAAACCTTTCAAACGTGAACCATTCAACTACTTACGCTTAGGTCTAGGAATGATGGAACACATTCCGTAAATTTCATAATTTACATGTGTTCAAAACATCCCCTAAGTGTCGTCTAATGACTATTTAAATATTTCATTGGAAATGTTGAAGTCATCCTTCGAGTCACGTCTAATGACTATTTAAGTATTTCCTTGGAAATATTAAAGTCATCTCGGATTGTAAATAATCTCGTGTCAAATCTCGTTGGATTTATCCCTCAAAGAATTTATTACGTATAGATTCTTTCATCATGTCTAAATGTCTCACTAAATCAGCGAGATTTATTCGTTAGATCCTCTCAAATCGTTGATTTATGTGTGTCTAAAACATCTCTAGATTAGAGTCAAATCCTCTCAAGCTTCCAATGACAACTTAAATATTTCATCCGAAATATTTAAAGCATATTTAATTTGCGAAATGCAATTAAATGTCATCTCTCGTTCTCGATCAACGTTCATCGAATCTCGTTGGATTCATTCATAAAAGAATTTATTTTGTATAAATTCCTTTAATCTAAGGTCCAGAAAAATCACAACATATGTGAAATTTCTTTGTCGAAAATCAAATTCTAGGTCAAAACTGACCTCAGCAGGTCACGGTACCCTTAAATAAGGGACGGTACCACTAAATTTAACGGTACCATCGGACCGTTATCTGCTGAGACAGTTTATTTTGTTTTCAATTCTCACAGTTTCAAAAGCACTATTAAAACCCACTCGCTGTAGTCTTGAACTAGAACCATCTTCTATCTGAATAGATTCTGCCTATCTTCTGATTCCTTAGCTTTTTCCCCTTTCATTTCCGCATGGTACTAAACACACCATATGTTTGGTTACTTCCGTATCCATCATCTTCTCAACTTACCTACAATTCTCAACCTTCGTTCTACACTACCAATGCTTCCGCATCCCACTCATCTTCCACACACTTCAAGCGAAGAACCGCTAGGATAAGTTGAGATAACCCTTCTTCATCAACATAATTTCTTCTATCAAAGATAACCCTACTAGCACCTTATCACTAACTCCACAACCTTGAAGATTCTATCTTCTTAACCCTTAGCACAATTCCACGTAATCACATGCCTCATCATATGAATGTTCTATGAATATTCACAATGATTGAGAAGAGCTACGTGACTTCAAAGGTGAAGTTTATTGTATGCTATCCACCACTTGTCATAACGTTACTAAGCTCATCGCTTCCGTCAACGTTTGTTTTCCTCTTTAGTTTTGATTCGTCTCTCAAAACATCTTGTCTGAATGGCCAACAATTAAGGGGGAGCTAAAACACATTTGTACACATATAGTCCTTCACCAAACACTCTTAAGAACACACAAATGTAGTTCTTATTCCATAGAATTCTTCACATTAAACCTCACAATAATATCATTCATCATCACACTCAAACCTTGTAACTATTCTTCACTCTTGATAGTGATAATTAGTTCAATAACCTTCAATCCTCACAACCCAAAGTGTATAACTACACAATCACACAAAATCCGTCATGCACCAAAATTATCTCTAACACACAACTAGGATCATCCAAAACTAGAATTCTAGAACTTTGTTACACCAACCCCGTTAGAGAAATTCACCCTCACTAGGATCACATGCATATTTTTTCTCCTTTGAAATATATCATGTATCTCATTTTCAGTGCAAACGATATATTAATCTAAACCGTCTTTTCCCACCTTTCCTCAAAGGTCAAATCCAACACTTCCCATCTGATGGAATCATTTCCATTCGCATTTAGGTGCGTATCGTTCTCATTTTTTTTGGTATAACTTCTGTCGAGTCTACCTCATTTAGAGTACGTCTTTTCAACAAACTATCCTCAATACCAATCATCTTAGGTAGTTGATTATGTTTTTCAAAAGGTTTGTTGGAACTCACCTTCCCAATGACAACTTGGAAGAAGTAATTCCCATAATTTCATGTGTCATTCCCATGATTGATTGAACAAATATACCTTAGGTTGTCGGTCGGGCTATGACACTCAAGTGTCTTTGAATTGCAATTTGCATTCAATTTTTTTTCTTGTCGCTCAACTTTCTTGGACTTTCTTCTTTGTTTTTATCCTTTTAGCACACTTTCATCACGTGTTTAACCTCTAGCATACTTTGATACGCTCACATACCTCATCAAACTCATTTTTTTTTTGTAGCTACACTTTAACATAGTTTAAAATTTGCATGTCTTGCTACGAGTATTCCATCCCTATAATTTTGCTCTTATTATTTTATATATTATGTTGCACGAAGCTAACCATTGATGTAGGAAAAGCCTTTGTAAGAATTTGATCAATGAATTCGCTAGAAACAAAGCTAAATATAGAAGAGGATACAATTACCATAGGAGAGCATTGAGCTAGGGGGAGCTCGGGAGTATTTGAATACATAGCATGAAATCTTTTTAACAATGGTGATAGAAGACTTCACTAGGATGATGCAAGCTCGCCTTTTTGGGAAGAAAGGAAAGTAGTGTAATAAGGGGGAGTAGGGAGTGAAGTGTAAACAAGGGATTTAACAAGGGAGAGCTCAAGGCAACTACCTTTTTGCTTCAACAAAAGGGGTAGAAGGAAGTGTAAACAGGCAACTTTTTCATTTTATTGTGTGTCACGGTTTAAATATTTGTCATCATCAAAAAGGGGGAGATTGTTAGTGCAAATATTACGATATTTAAACTAAACGGTTTCTTCGGTTTTAATAATGACAAACATGTAACTTGTAATGCATAATGTAAAATGCACAAGTTACTTGTAAACACAAATCATCAATGCATACTTACATCAACATCTCTCAATGTCTCAAGTATGCCTCAACAGAGTCGTTGATTTTCATCCCGACGTAAATCACTCAAGGTATGAACAAACAAATTTAAACTTGATGGATGATCAAAGAAATAAATTTTTTGTTCTAAACTTCACATTTTTAATGTGACAAAACATTTTTTCAAAAATACATTTTACAAATTATTTTTGAATTGAAAAGAAATGTTTTATTTTGAAAAATTAGTTTAAAAATCCCAACAGCTATTTTTCCCCCAAATCAGCTCCAAACTTCCCCAAATAAACTTTCACCACTAAAAACAAAATTTGGAGCGTCCCTGTCTGGGACGGTACCATGGTACCACTAAATTTAGTGGTACCGTCGGGTATTTAGTGGTGTCGTCCCACTGTAACGGCTAGATTTTTCTTGCCTATAAATACCAGCCCACTTCACAGTTTTTGGGTATCCTTTTTCACACACAATTTTCTGAGTTCAAATCTCCTATCACATATACTCTCCTTTGATCATGTAGTTAGTTTATCTTTGTTTAAGAGTGATCCAATCATCCATTCAAGTGATCACCTTCATTCCTCTACTAGTGCAAGAGAAGAACACACCATATCAAGAAGATACAAAGTGTTGTAGTGTTAGTGTAGTGCACTCGTAACATTCGTTACGTACTTGTTGTATCTTGATATACATCAAGTAGTCTATCATCTTGTTTAGTTAGTTTGTGTGGATCATTGTGATCTTGTAGAGATCGGGGAGATCTTGTGTAGCTTGTGTTGTTATCGGGTAGATCGTGAGTAGATCGGGTAGATCGTGAGTAGATCGGGTAGATCGAGTGTAGATCATGTGGATCTTGTAGCTTGTGTGATTTGTGAGGATCGGGTAGATCGTGAGTGAGATTGGTACTAGATAGATTAGTACTCGACATTTAGCTTAATGTCAGAAAATAATGTAAGCGACGCGGTTTATGTGTTTAGGCCTCAAAACACAAGGTTTGTTATGTTGGGCCATAAAACATAACGGGTTTGGTTGTACCCGAAGAAGAACTCAACATCTAGCTTAGTGTCGGAAAATATTGTAAGCGACGTTGTATGGTTTTCTCCGCCAAGAAGGGAGCTTGTTGATTAGTGAAGTAACTCTCGAGTTGGGTACTCGGGGAGTAGAGTAGGGCGAAGAGGAGCTTCGTGATCGAACCACTATAAATCATCGTGTCAGGTTTGCGCCTTCTTTACTTATCTCTTTACTTTTATTTTAGTCTTTATCGCTTTATATTTATATTTGCATTGCGTTTATGTTTGTGTGGTTTGTTGCTTATTTTATGTTGATTATGTTTGTGTCATAGTTTGATTGTGTTTGTGTTGTAGTTTACTTTATACCATCTCTAGATGTTGTATGATCATTGTTGACACTTTTCATACTACGTCACACTTGATCGGTTGTTTGATACAAAAAGATTTAAGATTTTAAACGAAAACGTATTCACCCCCTCTACGTTTTCCACACAAATGTATCTAAAACTTTATTCATTTGTAAGATGATACACGCAATTTAACAAACCAAAATTTATACAACTAGCATGAAAAGAAAATGTATCAAATGAGTGTCAAACATTATTATTTTTTCTCCATAAGTCTTTTTCATGTGTTAAAAAACAAGGGATAATTTCATATTTATCCAATATAAACCTTCAAATCTCATATTTATCTAACATGCATGTGGGTAATGCATAATGTGCAATAATTTTAATGCATGTTTACAGAAATATATGAAATTTTGATGTTTATATTGAGGAAATATGGAATTGACTCAATAAATAAGAACAATAACATTACTCAATCACGCTAGAAGCAGATATGACTCGAGTTTGGAAGCGAGCGTTAATGAGCGTTTTAAAGCAACTAGCAACTAGCGTTTAGCATTTTATATACAATGCTTGTTTGGCAACAAACAACTAGCATTCTTAATGCTGAGCATTTAGGAGCAGGGAGCGGTAAGCGTTGAGCTTTGTGATATTTAATGCTCATTTGGCAAGCAACAAGTGGCTTTATCTATTTTTTGAAATACTCATTTTCCAACGCTCCATGAAGTAGCATTTAGGACCTGTTGTACACATTATGATTACACCTAAAGCTACATTACCAAACGCTTTTATTGAAAAAACTGATATTACTGAGAGCTATTGCTCGCTACTACTGCTTACTGCTACTGATATTTTTGTCAAACACACCTAATGCTACTTGAAAGAGCATTTACACGTAAATAGAAACTAGAGTTTACACTTAATACTTAGAAACATACATTTATATTATCAAACGCTATATAGAAAAAGGGAATTGCTTCTTGCTATTGCTTACTGTAATAAAGCTTCTTGGTCTCATTTCATCGGCCTCTAAGGTAAAGTCTCGCTTAATCATTCATCTTTGTTACTATTACTGCTATTATAAAAGATTTAGAGTAAATTTCAAAAATCGTTCATGTGGTTTGGTCAAATTGCACGTTCAGTTCCTATTTTTTCGAAAGTGCACTCGTCGTCTCTGTAGGAAACTTTCCCGGTCCGAAACTAAATGACTAAATTATCCTCATAAGTACCAAAGTGAATAGATAAATAAAAAGCTTTTTTATTTCCACCTAGAAACAGACAATCGGAAAAAGTAAAGTGATCACCGGCGGGGGGAGGAGATGATACGAGGAGTAATAATAATAAACGATCAAGGCAAACCTCGCCTCATCAAATTCTACGACTATCAGGTTCTATTTCTTTTTATTTTTTCATTTCATTTAATTAAATAATGATTCTTTCATTACTATCAAATGCATTTTCAGCCTATTGAGAAACAACACGATATCATTCGCAACATTTACACAGGTTATTATTCTTTTACTTCACCTTGTTATTTTTTTTGTTTTTTTATATATAATGATAATGTTAGTTACGGTTTTCGGATCTAGGATCCATGGTTTCCCACTCACTAATCCACGGAGTTTGAGTCCACTGCCACATTGGGTACAGCCCTCCTGAGTAGTTGCTTATATTGTTTAGGTTTATATAGCGGGCTTATGGATTATTTGGTTCTAGGCTTATGTTTCATAAGCTCACTTTTTTGTGGCTTATTTTGAAACTTTTCACCTTATATAAGTTTATTATGATATGATAAGCTTATATAAGCCGGAAAGTTTCAAAACAACCGCATAAGCCATAAGCCCACTATATAAGCCTAAACAAACACCCCCGACTTTTACCACTAGGCCATGGTTTTTCGACTTTCTGGCTAAGGTTTGAGCCCACAGACACCAACTAGGTAAAGCCCTCCCTTTTTATTAGGAAAGTTGGCATGGCCACATCAGACCAAGCAGGAATTGTACTCGATACATCTCACATTTTATTTTAATGATGATATTCACAAGGCTTTTGCCACAAGGCCACCCCCTTAGTGGTTGCTTATGTTGTAGCCTTAGGTGAAGCTTTGATTGTTCTTACTAGGATAGATTTTTCCGGGTAACCATGGTTTCCGACTTTTTGGCCGACTAATACATGAGGTTTGAGCCCACTGCCACACAGACCCAAATTGGGTAAAGCCCTCCTCTTACAAGCAGCAGGAATTAATGTGATGTAGCTTTTTAACTATAATAAGCCCTAACCCAAACAGTAACAATGAGCTTACAAGCTTTTTTTTTTTTAAGCCATAAAGTGCTTATGAAATATAAGCCTAAGCCCTATACACAAGCCTTTTACCACGAGGCCACCCTCGAGTGGTTTTCTAACTAGGAGAATTTGTAGATAAGTGGGGCTTAGATTAACTGTAGGAATTTCTGTAACAGTTATCATTTCAACTGAGCTGTGAGTGAATATATGATTATTGGAATGATCTTGTTATGCTCATGCTAGTAGGATTGCGGTTTGTGTTACTATCGGTGTCAAATTCGTAACTGCTAATATAGGAAATGGGATGGTCTAAGTTTTAAGTTTTAGTCCAAGTTAAAGGTTTAATATTTCTAATTATGAAATGTGTCCTATTGGTTATACTGAAAACTTGTTTGATGAAGATCTTTTAAATCATATGTTGTTTGATTGAACTGGTGTATATAGAATGTAAAATGTTTATCTTCTATATGGTTGGATAGCATTGTGGTTAATTTGTTTGTAAATTATCAATGCAGTTCTATGCAATAGAGCGGAAAATGTGAGCAACTTTGTTCAAGCCGATTCCACTTTTGGACCGGTATGTGGTGGTTCTGTTTGTATGAATCTTTTTTCATGAAATAGTTTATACTTCTAAAGTTGATTGGATAAGATCATGGAGCGCGGCTGGTCTCGCTTGAGCTATTAAAGCTCAAGTATCCCATGTAATTGGTGTCTAGTAGTTGAACACTTGGTCAACTAAAAGATATACCTCGATCCATAAACTAATCATGATAAAGTCTTGCCCAATAAAATCGACTCAGATGGCTAGCAATTATTTTACGCCTTGTCATATATTTACGTGATTCAATTATTTTAAATCTCGTGTAATGATCACTTCAACAGCATATCTAATTCTAAGCAATGTAACATTTGTAAATCTTCCTTTTCCCTACCCTTGTTTTGGGCAAATAATAGTAATATAACATTTATTAGCGTTGATCCTTTTTGTGTACTCGTTAGGATCGACAATTAGGTTGAAAGGTTAGTATATTGTAATGATGGGTGGGTTGCACTATGCTAGAAAGAACATAAAACTCACTCGCATTTAGAGTAAACTCTAAAGGTCAGAAAATGGATCGGTTCATGGGAGGGGAGAAAATGAGATTGGGTGAGAATGAACACTTCTTATTATGGGTTGAAAGGGGTCGCATTTGGCCGACCCACAAAATATTGTATAACATTATTCGCATTTTCTTGTTTTGGTTCTGTATGTAAGTTAATGTGATTACAGAATCTATATTTTTGCGTTGTTCTTCTGCCTACAGGATACACGACTTGTATACAAGACATTCGCTACACTGTACTTCATTGTCATATTTGATGAGTCTGAAAATGAGCTTGCCATTCTAGATCTTATGCAAGGTATGTTTAGCACCATAATTTTGGTCTTCTTTTCAGTTTACATGTAATGCTATGAAGGGGAGTAGGTAGAGTCAAATTGATGACCTCCCACTTTGTGCCAAGCCTAATTCACAAATGAGCAATTATACCAATGTGTTTTAGCACATAACCTATAACACATTAAGTAGCCTAAATTTGTCAGGTGAAAGACAAAGACTTCAACGGTTCTACTTGACTGGATATAAAAATACTCAGACAAATTTTATATGCCCTTTTAATGTAACTGAAATGTTTGAGGAAGCAAAAAAACCCGCTTGATCGCAATCTTACTTGAACATGATATGTTCTATAGGCTCGTATCTCTATATTCTTGATTCCTAACAAGACAGAAACCCATGTCTGGTTGATGTGCTACAACCATGTGACCAGAACGTGATTAATCGAGCGTCATGGTCTCGACTATGGCTCAATAGAAGAACCTGCTTGATCATAGCTAATTATAGGTTCAAAAAGGAGATGCTACAACACATTCTTTATGTGCCTTTACTTTCATATGATGGATATCTGGTGGTAATGTTTTTTTATTATCTTTATTTTCAGTATTTGTGGAGACGTTGGACAAGTGTTTTAGCAATGTTTGTGAGCTCGATATCGTGTTCAATTTCAGCAAGGTAATACCATCATGAGCTTGATATTCAGTATTTTATGCATTTGAGGACACATTGATTTCAGCATGTTGATAAGCTCAATCCATTTTAACATTTTCTTTTTACTTTTGACGATATCTTAACTTCGTACTGAATGTTTGATGAGTTGATCAATCTTACAGGTGCATACCATCCTCAATGAGATCATCTTGGGTGGTCAAGTTGTAGAAATGAGTTCTGCTGAAGTTGTCAAGGCAGTGGACGAGATATCATGGTCTCATTTCTCGCTCCCTCTATTTCCTTTTCTCTCTCACACACACAGATACAAACACACGCTAGACTGATCTTAAACTATGTGTTTTGTGCAGGCAAGAGAAGAACAAATTCTCTCATTCCAGCTCCAACGCCACATCTGGCTGGCACAGACGATAATAGATCTAAATGTAACTTGTAACATTTGCTTATTTTCTCGTAGTGATTCATATCGACTCTGTACAAACACGTTTCCTTTTATTTGGCACGTTTTTATATGCAACACATGGTGCAACATAAAACACAACAAAATGGTGTCCCTAACATTGCGTTTTCGAGTTTTTGTTTGGAAGGAAAAGAAAGTAAATGGAAGGAAACTGAAAAACTATGGTGTTCTTTCATTTTGGTAAGCAAGAATATATTATACGTTTTTTAGTTTGTTTTATGTTGAGTTTTTTCCAAACAGAAAAGAAAGGAAAGAGGATGAAAATGATAGGTAAGTTTTATACTACTACCTTTTTACACCAAAAGCTTTTGCCCAAATATGGATGGATTCTGAAGGATTTTTTTTCTAAATGTATTGAAGTTGCCACTTTTTATTTAGTTGTGTATTTTTTTTTTTTTTTTTTTATTTTTTCTTTTTTTTAATTATTATTATTATTTTTTTTAACAAATGTGCTTACTTGCTAATCCTGCCTGTCTTAACATTTGACGGGGTTTTTGGTTAGAGTTAATTACATAAATCGTCCTTGTGGTTAGGACCAAATTGCAAGTTTCGTTCTAATGGCCGTTTAGCCAATGATTTTCTGCAACGTTAGTCCTTTATACTAATGGCCGTTTCTAATTAACTCAAATTTTGGTTTTCTTAAAAATAATTCTTTTCTACGCGGTTTTATACAGGTTACACACATTTTTATACACGTCTTTATATATGTTTTTATACACCTCTTTATATACGTTTCTATACGTGATTTTACACACATTTTTTATAAGTTTTTATGCATGCCTTTATACACGTTTTTATGCATGTCTTTATACACGTTTTTATATGCGGTTTTACACACGTTTTATACATATTTTTATACACGTTTTTATGCATGTCTTTATACACGTTTTTTATACACATTTTATACATGTTTTTATACATGAGTTTATACGCAGTTTTACACACGTTTTTATACACGTTCGTATATATGTTTTTATACACGTTTTTATACGTGGTTTTTATACACGTTTTTTATACGTTTTTATGCATGTCTTTATACACGTTTTTGTATACGCTTTTATGCATGTCCTTATACACGTTTTTATACGCGGTTTTTATACATGTTTTTATATACATTTTTATGCATGTCTATATACATGTTTTTATACACGTTTTTAGACGCGGTTTTACACACATTTTATACACGTATAAAAACGTATATAAATACGTGTATAATAACATTTATAAAAACGTATATAAAAATGTGTATAAAAACGCATATAAAAATGTATATAAAAACGTGTATAAAAACGTATATAACAACGTTTATAAAAACGTGTATAAAAACGAATATAAAAATGTGTATAAAAACATGCGTAAAACCGCGTATAAAAACATGTATAAAGACATGCATAAAAACGTATATAAAAAACGTGTATAAAGAAATGCATAAAAACGTATAAAAAACATGTATAAAAAACGTGTAAAAAAAGTGTATAAAATGTGTATATAAACGTGTATAAAGACGTGTATAAAAACGTACATAAAAGCATATATAAAAGCGTGTGTAAAACTGCGTATAAAATCATGTATAACAACGTGTAAAAAGACATGTATAAAAATGTGTATAAAAACATGTCTAAAGCCGCGTATAAACATATGTATAAAAACATGTGTAAAAATGCGTATTGAAACGTGTATAAAGACATGCATAAAAACATATTTTAAAACGTGTATAAAAATGTGTATAAAGACATGCATAAAAATGTGTGTAAAAACGCGTATAAAAACGTGTATAAAGACATGCATAAAAAAACATATATAAAAACGTGTATAAGACCGCGCAGAAAAGAATTATTTTTAAGAAAACCAAATTTTGAGTTAATTAGAAACGGCCGTTAGTATAAAAGACTAACGTTACAAACAATCGTTAGCTAAATGGCCATTAGGACAAAACTTGCAATTTGGTTCTAACCACAAGAACGATTTATGTAATTAACTCTAACCAAAAACCTTGTCAAGTGTTAAGATATGTGGGATTATCAAGTTTTGCACATTTGTTAGGAAAAAAAAAATGATACACAACTCAGTAAATGGTGGCGACTTCGATACATTTAGAACCAGTCATCCTTTTTTTAGACCTAATCTATTTTCTATATATAAATAACTAATATAACTCTCATTATTATTTATATTTAGTGTGTATTTTTATGATTAAAAGGGCATAACTATTACTCCGTATTATTTCTTTTTCCCTTTATTTTCTTATCAACCGAGAACACAACTTTTAAAATTTTCCTTACAATTCCTTTCGGCTTGAGAACATGAAATAAAAGAACAGCTTTCTTTCCTTTTCACTTCTCTTCATTATCTATCATCTCTGTTCCTACTAAAAAAAAGTAAAAAATTCGAAAACACAGTGTAAAAGAACAAAAGAACCGGTGATTATCTCAAGTTGTTTCTCTCCAGAATCTGGATCAAAACAAAATTCATTACAATTTACAATCCCACAGAAACACCAACCAAAATTACAACGAAAAAAAAAAAATGCTTGCTTTCAACCATAAACAACAAAACAAGCACAAACAAAACCAAAAGAAAAGTTAACTCGCGGTTCAAACCCACGTTTTCTATCTCTGTATACCAAGAAAAACAAAGCATATCCTTTCTGTATCATCAATAACTTAAACTTTTACCTGCCATCGATTGTACATGAAGCTAAACGGGTGGGGTAGGGTGGGTGAGGGTGCGTTATTAACAAAGAATCAATCTGTCAATCAATACTCATCATTCGATCTTTCCTCATCTTGCACATCCAACGGTTCAGGAAACACATCTTTTGATTGTTTTCTGTTTGAAGAAGAATGATCTCCGCCACCATTATTACCACTCCCTGAATGGGACCCGCTCGTCCCCGACCGCTTAAGGCTACTTGGTCCAGGTCCCCCCATTCCCGCCACGTCAGCGGAGCTCTGTCGCCAGCTACTAAACAATGCAGCATTCCAAGAACCCCTAGAGGACGGGGTCCGCAACCTAGCTGAGCTGCCACTTTCTTCTCTTACTACCTTCAATGGATTTTCCAATGCTTTAAGAATGTATCTCATAAGGGGTCTTCTTGCAGGCTTCGGGTTGAGGCAAGATCTTGCAACAACAGCCATGGCCCACACTTCTTCTAATAAATCCTCATCTATAATCAAGGTGGGGTCCACGATGTTTGTCACAAGATCTTTGTCATATATGCTGATATACTTAACTATCTCTTCTAATAAATCTTTTGTGCTTGGATCATTCGATGCACTAATTCCCATTTTGCCCGTTACAAGCTCAAGTAGTACCTTCCCGAAGCAGTAGACGTCATAAGCACATGTCGCAGTGGCTACACCTAAAGTTAAAGGTACAAGAAAACTTTAGTCACGAAGCCATCAGCATTAGATCCGGAGAAAACGTTCCAGGATTTTAAAATATCTCATGTTGACTATAGTTCAAAAAAAGGTTTAGCCCATGGAAAGACGATTATGTAAAGCAAGAGTAAACTGCTATATATTTTCATATACATCAACACGTTTTGTTAAATGAAATTAAAAGTTAACAAAGAGATAAAAAAAACTTACCAGAAGCACCTTGTTCAGATGTCCTGCACCAAATCAAGAGAAAAATTCTGTTAAAACCTCAAATAGATATAATTTACAGCAAAATGCTCAATAATTTGCATAGTGATTGCAGATAATTGTCTTTTTTTCTTTGCTTATTAAATAGCTTAAAATAACTTGTCCGAAAGTGAACCAAATATTTTAGATAACAATTAAACTTGATAACTTGGATATCTAAACCACATCCGAAACTATCAGATTTTAACTCGGATATGTCTCATAAGTAAAATATCATTTGATAAATTTATTTGGTAACCAGTTTTACATCTAAGTAAACATCCAACAGAAATCATCATTGACCTGATGTTAATAGCACCTTAAAAACTATGAACGACGAACCTAAATGAGATCAACCTCACATTGAGAAAGAGTGTTCATTACTTCATACAAAAATGTAAATGTGACGTTCTGGGTGAGGATGGTTTCAATAGGGTTTATTTTCATGACGTGTTTATTTATCACTGTAGATTCTTATTCCATGTTATAGAAGTTGGATTAAATCATCAAACCTACCAAAAACGTCTATTTTTCCTATAATCCCAGCACTGAAAAACGGATAAAACTTGTGCGTACACATTTCCGAACTCTTCTTTACGCATATCTAAAAGTAATACAAAAATGAAGCAATTTTTGACTGGAGGACTTCACTTATCCGGTTGCATCGATTCTGGTATGGAAATCATCAAGACTTATATCCAATCTCGGATTATGGAGCTTAAAATCAAATTTCTATTTCAGTTTTAATCCCTTTAGTATTATTTAATATCGTCCTACCCTAACAGGAAGTTATTTTTACGTCACATGATTTACATGTATTCCATATGATTAGGCCTAATAAAGACAAGATCACTCATATCTTGGAGCTAATGACGACACATAACGACAAGAACTTACTAATTATAGATCTCAATATCAATTTATACCCTAAACCTAAACAAAATCCATGTGATATATAAAAACACTTTTCATGATTCAAATACAAAAGAAAGTTATATTTAGGTTAAATGTGTCGGTTACTTACTGAGGTAATCTGAGCAACCTAGTGAACCGATTCGAATGACTGTCTCCTTCTTGGGTGCAAACCTCACTTAAGCTCCCTAACCGCACTTCATATTTGTCGTCAAGAAGTATACTGCTAGCTTGCACATCTCTTCAATTTGCAAAAAAAAGACACAAGATTTAAAAATTGCACAAGAAAAGAGAGAATGAAAAGAGGATTAAATTTATCAAACAGAAAGTGGTATTGTATTGTAGCAGAAAATATTACTCATGATACATTATGTTTTTTTGTTTTTATGTTAAAACCACGAACTTCATAAAGAAGATAGAAACACGCAAGAAAAACGGCTACTTAACAATATCATGCAGAAATGGCATTTCTTTAAATTCCATAAGTCGTGACGTATACAGTTTTTAATTCTGATTTTACTATTGAAAGATATAATACTGTACCTGTGAACGAGGGGTGGAGTGCATTCATGATGAAGGTAAGAAAGCCCTTCAGCAGCTCCTAACGCGATTTTCAATCTTGTAATCCAATCCAAAGACTGTAAACTATCATCATCTGAATCACTTTTCCTATACAATGAACTCGACAAATCGCCATTTGGCATATACTTATAAATTAAAAACTTTCCATTCTCATTCCCTAAACAATGTCCCAAAAGAGGCACCAACCGAGGATGCGTCACCTTGCTTAATAAATCTAACTCCGCCATATAACTATCCTTCGTCCCCGAACTAACATCAATTCTTTTAATGATTACGGGTATGCCACCGTCAATAATACCCCTGAACAAATCACCTGAATGACCTTTTTTTATCAGATTTTCATCGTTAAAGTCACCAGTAGCTACAAGAATCTGCTGATAAGTAAATGCTTCTCCCAAACTTGAAAGATCCAACGCCACCCCTGAAGAAGGTGGCACGGCTGTGGTCCCGGTCGGGGCAGGTCCCACCCCTGTCCTTCGTGGACTACTTGTACGTCGCTTCCGACAACATACAATCACCAGAATCACCACAGCCGCAAGAAGTACTATCACTCCAACACCACCCAAAACTGCCGATAATATAATCCAACGTTTGTTACTTTTATGACCACTTCTGGGAGGTGGCATAGTGCTGTTTGGAAGCCCAAAATTATCAAAAGGTAAACCCATCAAAGAGTAGAAATTTGCACATTCGCGCACGCTTCTTGGACTCGTTATGTTTCTGAGACAGTTTCTATTTAATGATGCAACCCCACGTGCATATCCAGGAACCGTGCCTTGTAAGTAATTATTCGATAAATCCACTGACCTAAAATTCCTCAATACTGACGTCAAGTCTCCATAAAACATATTATTCGAGAGATTAAACACCCGATTTGTCAAGTTACCATTCAAACTAACATTCGGTAACGCACCCGTGAAATTATTCCTTGATGCATCCAGATAACTCAAACTAGGAAGCAACCATAACGCATCAGGAAGATTACCCGAAAACGAATTTGAACTGACATCAAGAGCAACCAAACTACTAATGTTTCCCAATTGTGTAGGTAATGATGAACTAAGACTATTACCAGAAAGATTCAAGAGCCGAAGATTCCCAAGGTTCCCAAAAGATTCTGGAACGATCCCAGATAAGTAATTTAACGACAAGTCAAGTGAAGAAAGATTCTGTAAAGACCCAAACGACAACGGGATTAACCCAGTGAGTGAGTTTCTGGACAGATCAAGAACCGAAAGCCGAGACAACTGACCCAAACTAGAAGGAACAGTGCCGGTAAGAGCATTATCCGATAAATACATTTCTCTAAGATTAGACATATTCCCAATACTAAAAGGAATTGACCCCGAAATTTGACAAAACCTAAGATCAAGAACTTGAAGAGTCTTTAACTCAAACCCTAACCCATCAGGAATAGAACCAGGAAGACTAAATCTCGAAGCATTAAACGAAACCAAATTCGTCAAATTCGCTAACGAATCAACAGCAAATCGCGGGTTCCTACTTCCAATACGAGTCCTCCTAAACTCCGAAATATTTATCCCAACAACACTACCATTTTGACATAAAATCCCTACCCAATTCAAACAAGGGCTAGATTTAATAGGCCATTCTTTTGATCTCAACCCTAATGATGATCTAAGTTCTAACAAAGCCGTCCGTTCTGCCCACAGAACAGACGGCTGTAGTTGTACTTCTGGTTGTCCTTGTTGTCCAACAACACTAGTTCTATTGGACAACAAGGACAACAAACATAGTACAACAAAAAGATTCCTCCTCATACTAAAAAACAACCCCATCATCTCTCACCACCCCTCAACATTATTCTTATTATAAATAAATATATAAACAACAATGCAAACTTATGAACCAAATTATGGGTTCATAAATATAATGAATGATATTATAATACCTTAAAAGACATTAATGAATGTGTGTTGTTTTTGACAAGATCATCGGAAAAAAAAATGTTGGTTTTTTCCGGTGGGTGGTTGGGAAAGATCCGGTGGTACGGTGGGACACGTTGACTGTAGCTAAGCTCTAAAACCTTTGCTAGTTACTATCGTTTTGTTTTTGTGTTTTTTTTTTCTCTCTCACTAAAAAGGCTATATATTATTTTATGTTTCTCTCTCTAGATATACATACAGATGCGTATGTGTGTATTAATTAATTATTTTGTGCATCTGTCCAAAAATATATGATTTTCTTGATTTTGACATATTATTGTGTAAATATATATGATCACATTAATATTATTACAAAATATTGCATTTGATTAAATGTGTGATATTATATGTTCATGGTATTACTAAACAATTATCTACGTATAGCGGCGATAGTGTATGATAAAGTTAATTTGTGTGTGTATATATATATATATATATGAGTGTGTAGTAAGTGAGAGCGAAAAAAGTTAGTGGTTTAATTTTTTATTAAGTATTTATATATACATTTAATAAATTGCATTGACTAATATAAGTATTGGAATTTTAATCTAACATCATTACTCACTTTTCAAGTTTTTAAGTTTTAAGCAAATTGTTTTCTCTTTATATATTGTATAGACTAGTGGCAAGACATTTAACTTTCTTGCCAATGATATAAGGTTTCGTGTGCACATTTGAGGTGGCAATAAAGAGGGTCGAAAATGGTTACGAGAACACTTAGATTAAAACGTGTATATCTAAGTAAAATTTTTGACCTTCTCGAATAATTTGAACAAGAAAAATCTATCTATTTATTATTTGATATTCATATTAAAATATTTATGATATTAATAAAGAAGAGTAATTTATAATTGTGAAATATTTACTGTTTAGACCGTTATAAAAAATTTAACCGCGTTTTTTAAATCGGATCCTCGACAACGAAGTAGTATCGCAAGAACTAGTGTCATAACATCATTGTATTATACAAGAATATAATAAATTCGAGTATAGTAGTTTAGTGATCTTCATTTCTTTATGATTAGAATTGTGATAAAAATTGTGCTTTAAAGTCAAACATTTTTTTTTTAAAATAAAAACAGATTAAATAAGTAAGTGTATTATACTCTCATTTCCAATGATATAGTCATACATAAAATGAAATTTAATGCATAACTTAGATGTAGTACAGCTAATATGTCAAAGCAATAAATGTTACGGAGTATCTTGTAATCATACAATACATAATTAATAATTAAGTCATTTTTGTAATTATATATCCTTGTAAATTATACTAAATAAAACAATTTTTGTAATCATAAAAAGAGAATTGTTTTTAAATGAAATTTCTTTTGTAATTGTGAAAAGAGAAGTAACTTCAGCATTTGATGTCATTTTATTTGTTTACATTAAGAAGAAATAGGCCATAAAAAATATCAAATTTATATAATTTTTTTATAAACAATTATTTAACACAACTTGTGTAAAAAAGTCTACAAAACTAACGTATACTTTGAAAATGAAGGTGGAAGCATAATGTAGAAAAGACATTATTCAATTTATTATCAATCTATGACGGGCCTGTTCGACAAGATCTTTTTGAGGAGCTGTTAGATTTTTGTTAAAAATAATCTCTTTTAAAATAAGTAGCTCTGTTTAGATACATCAACTTCAAGCTTTTATTTTAAACAAATAGCTCCTAAATGAAAAGTTGATTCATGAAGCTTTTTAAATATCTTAGAACTGTTAAAACTTTAAATTACTGGTATACCATCCAAACATTTATTTACAATTATCAATATATCCTTTTATGTCATTTTACATCCTATAATTACATTTAGTAGCTAACTTACCAAACATTTTTATTGAAAAAAGATACAACTTGTAGCCCATGTTAACAGTTTTGCAGTTTATAGCGTACAAATTACAGTTAACAGCTTACAACATACAGCTTATAGCTAGTTTTGCCAGACATACCCGACATCTAAATAAAAAACTGTAACATTTATAAAAATAGGGTTCTACTATGGTAACACCCCCTAGTGAGTGGGGCCCCTCTACTTTAGTCAAAAAGTACAAGCGATAAAGCAAATAGTACAAGCGATGGCAGCACAGGAAAGTCAACACACCCCTACAGGGGTGTCAGCCTATCATCACCCATAAAAATATTCTTTTAAGTTTTAAACATTGTTTCCTTGGCCAATAGGACAGATACTGCTGGCAGTCCAATGGTCCACAACTTTGATTATTCAAAGCAGGTCCTTTCATTAACTTTTTAAGGTCCGAAAAGTGGCTGTCACCTTCAAATACTGACAGCGATGCATCTAATGATTAGATACCCTCCTTATGAGAGGGTGTGAATAAACTCACTCACTACTAATGCCACTCACAATTGCTAATGTCGTCTCTAAACAAATCTATTCAGGAAACTAACTTAAAGTAAGTAGTTTTGAGACAAATTTTCATTTTAATCTTTTAATTGAGGGAGAAGTTTTTGTGAATTCTTTTAATAAGAGAAAATAAAGTTTTGACCCATTTATTAAGTGAAAAAAAAAAAAAAAAAAAAAAAAAAGCATTCCTTTAAATATATTGATTTATAAAATTTTATAATTTATTTTATAATGGACCAATAATGATATCGTACAACATTTAAATAATTGAAACCATAAATGTGACTTTATAAAACCTAAAATAAAAAGTTGGTTTGGGTGTCATAAATGGGTTTTAATGGGATTGGTGATTGATTTGGCTTTGTTTACCATCTATAAATAATAAATTTACAAAACAAAGCTATTTTTGGGATGTTTGATTGTGTGTTTTGAAAATGATTTTTACTATATAAAAGAGATTTTCTTTGCTGTCGAAGATGATGATGATGATCAAAATTTACCTTATCAAAGAGGAGTACTTGGGCATATTTGGTAACTGCCATAATAAAAATATATAAAGTTTGACAGGAAATATAGAACATAAACTGATAAAAGACAAAAAAATACGGAACAAAAAATAATAAAAAATTGTGTTGTTAATAAAGGAATTAAATAGCGTGGGGGAGTAAAACATGTAAAAAGATGGCTAGAGGTACCAATAATAACACCCTTATTTGATAATCTCTAGACTTTTATATTTATAATATCTGACTCCCCTTACATGGCGACGGTGGCTTATATCGGCATATTATTATTTTGTTATGGTACTTACATACAAAAGGAACTGTTTTGACGAAACAAAATGATATACTACTTCCGTCTCAAAATAAGTGTCCAGTTTCATCTTTCAGAGTCAAACTGGTTCAACTTTGACCTTCTCTATTTTTGCGGGTATTATATAATACTTGATGCAAAATAAATGAATGGATTGGATTTTAAGTATATTTTTCATTGGTATAATTTTTCATCAAGTATTGTATAACACAAAAGAAATATTTAAGGTAAAAGTTGAATCAGATTGACTATGAAAAGTCAAAATAGACACTTATTTTGAGACGGAGGGAGTACATCGTAAGCTTTGCTTATAAAATCAACAAAGTCAAAATTATTTACATTTGACTTTTTTATATTAGGCAAACGAAAATTCAAATTGTGTAAATGTAGAGGATTGGTAAAGGCAAATAAGTAAGAGTATATTACTCCCACCGTTCTAAAATTATTGTCACCAGACAAAAAACATATTCTTTTAAAAAAATGTCACTATCACTATTTTCTCTCTCTTACTTTTTTGTCAAATGACAAGTTTACCCTTAACCAATTAATTAACACTTTTTTAAAGTTTGCAATATTAATTTCAACCAAGGGTAATATAGTAAATTTACCAAACTCCACTACCTATTCACTTTCTATTTATGATATGTGACAATAATTTTGGAACAGACGGAAAAAGAAAATGTGACAATAAAATTGGGACGGAGGGAGTAGTAAGTAAATTAATCATTTTGTGGTTCTTTAGAAAATGGATTTCTCTTTATATACTAAGCGAGTAATCATGTATGACGATGAAAATTCAAAGTGGCAAATAATTATAGTTCCAAAATTGTGATTAAGTGTTTCGTATATAAAATGGATGTATATTGTTTATTTAGCCAAACTTCAACTTATAAACAGTAATAGAAGGAAAATTATGTTTAATTAAGAGATGACTTAATGCAGACAATCTCAGTTTTATTACTTAATATTTTCAGCCATCTTTCTCTATTAAGTCTGTTGACATAAATAATGCCTAAAAACATTATCAATATTTATTCATATCTCTATGTTTTGATGATCACAAAATGTAAACTCATTAAAACATAAACTTATAAAATAAACAAGTACTTAGTTGTAAATATTCACTTCTACAACTAAAATCACTTAAGGTATGAATGAACTAATATTTAATGCATTATATGATCAAAAGAACATTTTCTTAAACACTAGATTTTTTATAAAATGTCAAAAACATTTTATATCTTTTAGAAAAACATTTTTGGTAATAAATAAAAATGTTTAATTCATTATAAATTTTTGAATTCAAATTTTTAACCAAAATCAGTAAAAATGTTCCAGAAAAACCTTCCCCACAAAAAGACAAAACTGGGCAACGGACGGCTTGGGCGGCCCCCTTAAAATTAAGGGGACCGCCCCCCTATTTAAGGGGGCCGGCCACGCTCCAGTAGGTTCCAGCTGTCCAGTTTTTCTGCCTATAAATACCAGTCTTCCCCTGGATTTTTACTTACCCTTTTGCACTAAAACTTTCTGTTGTAAATCTCATTTCATATCTTCAAAAAACCTTTGATCATGTAATCTTAAGCATTGGTTTCCAAGTGATCCAAGCTTCCACCATCCAAGTGCAAAAGAAGAATACTTCTATCAATCAAGACTAGAAGTATTACAACTTAGTATCATCTTGTTACTCAAGTTGTTTGTTTTGTATATTTTGTAAATCATTCATTCATTTGTGTAAAGTGTGTATATAAGTTGTAAACATAAGTGATTAGGCTAGAGTAGTGTGTAAGTAGTGAAGAAGGTGGATAAATAGTTGTGGAGTAAAGAAGTAGAGTAGAAGCCTTGTAAAGTTGTGAAGTAGAGAAGTCTTGAAGCCGTTGTGAAGCCATAGCCTAGAAGTCGTGAAGCCGTAGCATAGAGGTTGTGTAGCGGTCGTATTGAAGCCGTGAAGTCCTAGTGTTGAAGTCGTGAAGCCGTAGCATAGAGGTTGTGTAGCGGTCGTGTTGAAGCCGTGAAGTCCTAGTCATGAAGTCCTAGTGTTGAAGTCGTGAAGCCGTAGCATAGAGGTTGTGTAGCGGTCGTGTTGAAGTCGTGAAGTCTTAGTCGTGAAGACATAGTGTTGAAGTCGTGAAGCCGCAGCATAGAGGTTGTGTAGCGGTCGTGTTGAAGTCGTAAAGTTCTAGTCGTGAAGTCCTAGTGTTGAAGTAGTGAAGAAGTCGTGAAGCAGTCGTGAAGCCGTTGTGAAGTAGTCGTGAATAAGTTGTGAAGAAGTTGTGTTGTGAAGTTGTGAGATTGGTTCTAGCTACGATTAGAACTCGACATTTAGCTTTGTGTCGTTAAACCCGTGTAAGCCAAAGTTGTGTACGGTTTTCTCCGCCATAAGGGAGCTTATTGAAGTTGTGAAGAAAACTCTCGAGCTTGGTGCTCGGGGAGTGGAGTCGGGCAAGGAAGGTGTCCTTGTAGCCGAACCACTATAAATCCCTCGTGTCTCGGTTAGATCTTTCCATCTCTTACTTACATCTTTATTTATATCGTCATTACTTTTATAACATATAGGCATATATAACTGTTAGTAATAATTAGAAGTTGACTTCACATATAGATCAAATTGAAACTCCATTCAAGAAACCAAAACTTTTACAATCAATTTAAAAGAATACATATATAACTAATAATAAGGTTCAAGTTTTATTTTTCATACAAACTTGAATTTAAGTGTTTTAAAAATAAACAAAGGTTTTCATAATAAAATTAAAAAGACATAAAACTATTCAACCCCCCCCCCCCTTCTAGTTTTCCACAATTGGTATCAGAGCCACGTCAATCAAGATTTTTAAAATATACTGTATTTTAAAACTTGAATCGATCTATGGAATCCGAAAGATATTTAGAAGGGGAATCTATTTAAAAACCACCGCTTTTTGAAAACTATACTTTTCTTGAATGGAAAAATAAATTTGAAACTTATGTGAAATCGATTGATCTAGATCTTTGGCATGTCATTTCGATTGGTGATTCTGAAAGTCTAACAAAAACGAAATTTGAAAATCAATCAAAAACGGATTTTGAAAGACAAACAAAAACGGATTTTGAAAGTCAAATTGATTATTTGAAAACAAAGAATGACATAAATAATAAAGCTAAAATAATTATTTATAAAACCTTGCCGAAAGTTGAATATGAAATAATATCCTTCTGTAAAACGGCAAATGATATTTGAAAAAATTTCTTAAACTTTCATCAAGAAAAATGTCAATCCAAAGATGAGGATCTTGATCTTGTACATTAATTATTTATCTTAGAAAATTTAATAGATAAACATTTAGATAAAATAGATACATGTGCTACTAGTTCAAATGTTGTTAATGAAGGTGTTAACGACGAAGACTACATGAATCAACTCCAAAGTGAACTCAATCCAAAATCATGGAGTGACACAGACGAAGGAGAAGATCATCATCCGACTCACCTATCATTCACACGTCGATCATCATCTGAGACATTACGAAGAAAAGCTAGGACGTGAGGTAAGTTCTCCTTTTAAATTTCATAAGTAATTACTTCATGCATATAATCTTATTAATGCCTTAGGATACGCTTAGTCTGATAGGTTGCTTTGCCTTTACACTTCAGTTATATTCGTTCTGTGGCTTAATGAACTAGAAACCCTTTAGTTAGCCCCCCTAAGTATTAGTAAACCAAGCAATCTTCATATTTGGTACTCTTCAATAGGTAAATTTAGGAACTTAATTTCTTCTAAAAAGAGAATGACTACTGGAGAATCTATTGACTAGAAACTCAATTTGACCTAACGGTTGAATTGCTTCTATGTGAGAAGTTGGGTGTGTGTAACCCGTAAAAGCGGTCGTGTTTAGCCTGAATTGAGCACCACTAGTAATAGTCTCATACTCATTCTCCAACTTGAATACATTATTCTTCCTAAATATACCTAACAATAGTTTACTGTTATGAACTTTGCTTTTCACTAGAGCTTTTCATTCCTAGATTTATGTCATCTTGCATATATAAAATTTCTAGATGTTTACTTGCTCCTATGTGATTTGACTGCATGCCTTCGTAATTATTTGTTTAGTTGTTGAATGCATTGTCATTATAATAGCTTTTGTTTTTTCTCTAACTACTCTGACATGATGTATTTTTGTATTTAGTCATAATACATGCTTAAATGCCATAGGATATGTAGAAAGAGGTAGCATGTGACAATAGACTTAACCAATACCCGTGAGCATGAGATCTTTTATAAACCACTATTTTTAAACCTATAATTAATGGGACTTATTTTTAAATTTGCAAAAACTTCACATTTTGAAAAAATGATTTTTCAAAAGATTATGACACATTTCTATTTTACATGTTTCACCATCCTACCTTTCTTCCAAACTTGTGTCCATAATTACGTGTTTATCAAAACCAAAGATTGGAAAAATATGTTTTCTTTCCTCCTAAAAACATTTTGAAATAAAACCAAAACTATTTCATTAAAATATTTTTCACATCCACATAAAAACCCACTTTCAAACATTGTTGAATAATGCCAAAAATATTTCTTTAAATCATGCATGGTGATCTCATATCTGTCATCTATATTTATGTATGTGACATTTATAAGTGAACTAAATTTGAAAATAACTATAATTTATTCACTAAGACCTCACTTGGTACAAGTCTAGAAGTCCATGCTATCACAACTCTACATTCCCATGCACATAGATATTCATTAGGATTATTTAACTAGCTTGTTAATCTTCCTAAATATGATACTATGAATTACTTGGTGCTATGTAGTGTTTTCTTGTCTAACATATATATGTTACATGCTAAATGAGTTGTTTGCATGCTAGATAATAATGTCTAATGAATATGCTTAGCATACATAAGTTATTAAATCCTAAATTGCCTCAAAAGAAGTTGGACTTGCTTGAAACTAAACCCAAAAACACAACCCTTTCAACAATTTTCTGCCAAAAACCCATTTCCAGTAACCTGGAAATCAGCAGATGGGCGGCCCCCTTAATTCATTAGGCGGCCCCCTTAATATTTAAGGGGACCGGCCATCTGATGGTCGAAGGTGCTGCCCCCTTTTTCTATTTTTTAGCCCATTTTATCCTATACTTCCCAAAATTCACAAACAAATTTTGTCACAAACCACCCACCAAAATTTACCTTCCACAATCACATCATCACTACACCATAAATGCCCAACTCCATCATAAATGCTCATCCATATCATCCATCCAAACATGTCATCATCTAACCACCCAAGATCCAAGTCTTCAAGAGTTGCTAAAATCTCAGTGAGGCCCATTTGGAGGAGGAAGCTTGACATTTGCCATAACCCAACAAATGATGTTGTTCAAACTCAACCAACACCTAAACCTCATCCTAATGAACCCTTTCACACACATAACCAATCATCCATATGTCCACCTTCATTTACTTATAATTAACCAAGTTCACAAATGTCTCTACCACCAAGAGTGTCACCACCACTTCCACCAAATAACAACCACTCTCCATTATCATCACCTTCCACTCAACACTTGAGGTTAATTGAAGAACTCAAGGAAGCCCATGAGCTTAATGCTCTCCTTGCTTTGCACCTTGCTCAAAGCAACTTAGACCCATCACCATCCATCTCACCATCATTACCATCATCACCACATCACTTGAGTCAAATTGAGAAACATGTCAACAATTATCCTTGTTGCATCTTTCTCCAAAATCAAACCATCGCCTTAAATGAGCGTCTCACTTGGATTGAGTATCTTCTCACTAGATCTAATCCAACACCACCACTTGAACAACATCAAAACCCTCATTCAACATGGTCAAGTCCAAGCTCTCCACCTCCAATCCCTCCATCAACACTCTCTCCAACATCCATACACCCAAACTTACAACCCCATTAATCCAACATTTTTACCCCCTCTTTACCATCATCCATCCAAAATAATTCAAGTTTTTTATGTCTCAAGCAAGTCAAATGGATCTCTTAGGCAATTTAAAATTTTCTACTTATTGTATGCTATAAGCAAAATATGTGTTGTATCAATAATTATGTCTTTAACATAATTATTTTCAACTAATGAATGCTTTATTTCTTGTCTTTAATATATGATTGTTATGCTTATTGCTTGTATACTCAATATCATGATATATATACATGCTTGATGATTAATAACATGCATATTCCATAACATGTTTTAAATGTATGCATGCGTATTTAACATGTTTATGCCACTATTTAAGCATTCTTGATGTACATGATTCAAATGGAGCTTGCTGCAAAAACACCCTAAAAATGACCATTTTCTGGAAATTTTTCAAATTTGGTCGCCTGGGAAAACACCAGATGGGCGGCCCTCTTAATTCCCTAGGCGGTCCTCTTAATTTTAAGGGGGCCGGCCTTCAATTAAGGGGACCGGCCATCTGGGCAGTAAAATTTACTGGTTTATTTTATATCTTGCGACCCCTTTTATCTAGCCCCAGCTACCATTTCTCTTAAAGGACGAACTGGTATTGGAATTTTACCACAAAACCTCCAAACCTTACCTAAATCAACCATCACCTCCATCAAACACCCATTTTCATTCACCATGCTATCACCAAAATCATCTCTAACACACCAAAACTCCATCACCACCACCTCAATGTTCATCCCCAAGTGCACCAAATGCACCATCAAAAACACCCTCCACTCATGGCACATCATCTTCATCCATCAATAACTACATCAACTCACACCTATCATCACCACCATCAAGAGCATCAACTCCACCTCCTACTCAAGAACATCCATTCACCCAACTTGTCATTTCCATATCACCAATAACACCTCTTGATACTCATTTCTCATCATCACCAATACCACCACCATGCTTTCCCATCCCTTGGGCTTTACTTGAAGCCCATGGAGACAATTGCCTTTGTTGCATCCACAACCGAACCATCATCTTTGGTCTTAGAGATGAGATACACTACATGTTTTCATCCCTTGAACACATGCTTAACAACCAACGTCCACCACAACCTCCACCATTTTCAACCACTACATCACCACCACCTCCATTCTCACCAAATTAAGCATATGCAATGCTTAATCAAAAATAATTTTTCAAACCATTTTGTGTGCAAGCCCCATGGAAGATCATGTACTCCTAAAATGATTATGTAAATTGCAATACTTACTAGCTAATGTAGGATTGAATATAATCTTGGATGGTTGTGTATTTATACACAACATTTTTAATGAATGCATGCTTATTTTTGCTATATATATGCTTGTGCTTCTAATATCTTTCTTGCAAGTATTCCATATATCGATTCCTTGGTGCCCTCAAACGAGGGGGAGCAAACATCAAGGGGGAGTTCTCGTCCCGACAAATTTTATCTCAAAAACTTGTCGGCATAACCTTTTTGATTCTACAAAAAGGGGGAGAAGTGAATATAAACTCACTAAATACTTGTCCAAAAATAAACTTTTGGATTTAATGAGTTTAGGTTTTGTAATTATCAAAAAGAGGGAGATTGTTGACATAAATAATGCCTAAAAACATTATCAATATTTATTCATATCTCTATGTTTTGATGATCACAAAATGTAAACTCATTAAAACATAAACTTATAAAATAAACAAGTACTTAGTTGTAAATATTCACTTCTACAACTAAAATCACTTAAGGTATGAATGAACTAATGCTTAATGCATTATATGATCAAAAGAACATTTTCTTAAACACTATATTTTTTATAAAATGTCAAAAACATTTTATATCTTTTAGAAAAACATTTTTGGTAATAAATAAAAAGGTTTAATTCATTATAAATTTTTGAATTCAAATTTTTAACCAAAATCAGTAAAAATGTTCCAGAAAAACCTTCCCCACAAAAAGACAAAACTGGGCAACGGACGGCTTGGGCGGCCCCCTTAAAATTAAGGGGACCGCCCCCCTATTTAAGGGGGCCGGCCACGCTCCAGTAGGTTCCAGCTGTCCAGTTTTTCTGCCTATAAATACCAGCCTTCCCCTGGATTTTTACTTACCCTTTTGCACTAAAACTTTCTGTTGTAAATCTCATTTCATATCTTCAAAAAACCTTTGATCATGTAATCTTAAGCATTGGTTTCCAAGAGATCCAAGCTTCCACCATCCAAGTGCAAAAGAAGAATACTTCTATCAATCAAGACTAGAAGTATTACAACTTAGTATCATCTTGTTACTCAAGTTGTTTGTTTTGTATATTTTGTAAATCATTCATTCATTTGTGTAAAGTGTGTATATAAGTTGTAAACATAAGTGATTAGGCTAGAGTAGTGTGTAAGTAGTGAAGAAGGTGGATAAGTAGTTGTGGAGTAAAGAAGTAGAGTAGAAGCCTTGTAAAGTTGTGAAGTAGAGAAGTCTTGAAGCCGTTGTGAAGCCATAGCCTAGAAGTCGTGAAGCCGTAGCATAGAGTTTGTGTAGCGGTCGTATTGAAGCCGTGAAGTCCTAGTGTTGAAGTCGTGAAGCCGTAGCATAGAGGTTGTGTAGCGGTCGTGTTGAAGCCGTGAAGTCCTAGTGTTGAAGTCGTGAAGCCGTAGCATAGAGGTTGTGTAGCGGTCGTGTTGAAGTCGTGAAGTCTTAGTCGTGAAGACATAGTGTTGAAGTCGTGAAGCCGCAGCATAGAGGTTGTGTAGCGGTCGTGTTGAAGTCGTAAAGTTCTAGTCGTGAAGTCCTAGTGTTGAAGTAGTGAAGAAGTCGTGAAGCCGTTGTGAAGTAGTCGTGAATAAGTTGTGAAGAAGTTGTGTTGTGAAGTTGTGAGATTGGTTCTAGCTACGATTAGAACTCGACATTTAGCTTTGTGTCGTTAAACCCGTGTAAGCCAAAGTTGTGTACGGTTTTCTCCGCCATAAGGGAGCTTATTGAAGTTGTGAAGAAAACTCTCGAGCTTGGTGCTCGAGGAGTGGAGTAGGGCAAGGAAGGTGTCCTTGTAGCCGAACCACTATAAATCCCTCGTGTCTCGGTTAGATCTTTCCATCTCTTACTTACATCTTTATTTATATCGTCATTACTTTTATAACATATAGGCATATATAACTGTTAGTAATAATTAGAAGTTGACTTCACATATAGATCAAATTGAAACTCCATTCAAGAAACCAAAACTTTTACAATCAATTTAAAAGAATACATATATAACTAATAATGAGGTTCAAGTTTTATTTTTCATACAAAATTGAATCTAAGTGTTTTAAAAATAAATAAAGGTTTTCATAATAAAATTAAAAAGACATAAAACTATTCAACCCCCCCCCCTTCTAGTTTTCCACAAAGTCACAAACAAACAGTTTCATATGACTCAATTAATTCAATTTTTTTCATATTAAGTCAATTAAGTCGAAATCAAACACCCCCTTAGTCTTTTTCATTACAACAAAAAAAACGCAACAACCACCATTTATTGGTTTCTCCAAACACAATTTCTTTTCAAACACAAATCACAAAGTCCTTTTTTATTATGAATTTCTTAAGTCGAATCACAAACAACCCTTAGTTCTTTCTTTATCTTCACGAATCACAAACAGAGGATTATTTTTGTTGTGGGTTTTGATTGATAGGTATTTCATATTTGATTAAGTCTTAGTAAGATTATTTATCAAGAAAAACGTGAGTATTTGCTTCAAGATCTTTAATAAGGTCTCAGGCAGGTGATTGATTGTTTTTCTTTCTTTTAAGATCGATGATTGGTTTTTGATGATCTTTAATCTTATCTTGAATTATCAAGACCTGATTTCTTGTTCTTTTTGTTTTTATTTAAGATTTTGCGAAGGATAGGGGTTGTTGTGATAGTTTGTTGTAGTTGACAGTTGTTGGTTATGGCGGATATAGTTGATGTCAGTTATTGTAGTTGTTAGAGTTGAAACAAATTGTTGTAGACTTTGTCGTTGGCTGTTGTAGATTGATCTGTTAATACAAGTATCGTCTCAAAAACGTTATTTATATTTTTTGATCTTTTCTTAGTTTTGTTAATGACAAATAAAAGGAATATCTTTTAGCAAATAATAAATACTAGCTTAAGTCTCTTAAGTACACATTTTACACTTCACATAATAACCAAGAATTACAAGTTTGCTTATTTAGTAACTTGTTTCCTTAAAAGGAAACTTTAATTCTAAAATCATTCCATGACATCATTACATACATCACATATGATATCTTTGTTAGATCTTGATATATCTTGTTTAGATTTACAAGTTACATAGTTGACATTTGATGATTTGGTAAGATATGGAAGATTTGGAAAGATACACCAAATCCCTTAGCTGTCATATCCCACGGATCCAAGTCCAATGAAGGACGGATCCCTATTGTGGGATCCGTGGGATCCGTGAGCTGGATATCAGCTTGCCTATAAATAGCAAGCTGATCATTTGGATTTCTCATCACTCATATAGCTTAAACACATATATTCATTCAGTACATATCTTACTAACATCATTCATAGTTGCATTTCACTTTGATCTTTCATTTTGTAGAAGAGAGATCAAGCTTTCAAGGATCTACAGAACCGTAATTCTTTAGTTGCATTACTGTGTGATATTGTAGTTTGTTTCACACATCATATCTATCATTTGTAATCAGTAAGTGTGGTTAGTGCTTTAGTCCTCAAAGCACAAAGAGTGTAGGGAGTGGTTGTACCTTTGTAAAGAACTCGACATCTAGCTTAGTGTCGGTAAAGTAAATAGGCGACGTCAGGTTGGTTCTACCTTGTGAAAGAACCCGGTGTTTAGCTTAGTACCAGAAAAGGAAGTAAGCGACGTGTAAAGGTTTTCTCCGCCTAGTAAAAGAGTTTGTTTCTTAGTGAAAGATAAACTCTCGAGTTGGAAGCTCGGGGAGTGGAGTAGGGCAAGGAAGAGAGTCCTTGTAGCCGAACCACTATAAACAACTGTGTTGTGTGGTTTGATCTTTCCTCTCTTTATCTTTTGTTTACATTGTGTGATTATTTATTTGTGATTGTTTCCTTTGAATTAACATATAGTAACAAAGCAAATAAAACTTGAAAAACGGTAAAAACTATTCAACCCCCCTTTTAGTTTTCCACATGATCTTTCTTTTGACCAAGGTCGATGATGAAAAATAAGACAAACAATCACTAAATTTAACTCGGGGACCATTACTGAAATCAGTGGCAACAAAAGGGACTATTTTTGTAAATTTTCATTACACAAATAGTCACATATTTAACATAAGGACTGTTGCTGCAATTACATTTGACGGATAGGAGTACTGCTGTTGCAATCGCATTTAACGACAGGGATGAATTTCAAAATTTATTAAGGACTGTCTCTCAAACGCAAATTAACCGGATGGATTATTTTTGTCGTTTCTTAAAATATATTGTAGATGTACAGTAATTTCCCTCACAAAACATTAAAACACATTTGTTTCACAAATGTTATTTATATAATTCGAGTGAGAAACAATGTAATTATCGCAGGGTTCTAAAATTTTGTATTTCTACGATCGAATACTTATTTTAAAATAATAATTATGAGACGTATTATTTTAAAAGATTGAAATCTTCTAAAGTTAATATGAACATTACATGTACTGTTTTTTCACAATCGAAAAAAAAAAAACCGCGTCTTTCAATAGGTCTTGTTGTTCTGTTGTTCTATTTATGGGAAAACATTACTAATAATGTTCGTATAAACTTGAGAGTATCTCAAATCATATTTTAAATAAACTCTACAATATTTCAATAACAGTATAAAACATATTATTACGACATGTTGCGCAAACGTTAGAAGTAGTTTCAATTTAGTAGATGGAAAGAAAAAAGATTGTGAGCAATAATGAAAGTCAAACAAGTTCACGTTAAACAGTAAGCAAAGTGGGGTAATAATCAGAGGGGACACTATACATACTCTCTATAAGTCAAACGTACAAATTGTGAAACACATAATATAATCGTCTGATGTGTACAATGATTGCATACCCCTGTAGGAGGGGCCTTAATCCAGGTGGTGGTCGATGTAAAAGATTAGGTATCCTGCACTATCAAAACATCCTGTCACACTCTTCACTCACTCAAACATAAAGACAAAGCCCCAGATCAAATCTTGACCAAACCTTAATGGCCCCACGTTTTATCCACCCATGTTTTACATACACGTTTGGTCGGATTAACATTGAATTTAAAGACATGGTTTGCACACTCTTCAAATAAATATGAAACTAATGCTAATGGTTCAATTGATTGTCTTCCAACGGAGTAGTCGACCAAGTTATGCCCACTACGCCAATCGAATGCAACCGATCAAACATTCAACTTCTTCATTTACTCGGTTTGTCAGCCAACCGAGTAAATGGGCACTCTTCCCATTGTTTTGCGAGTTTTTTTTTTTTTTTTTTTTTTTTTTTTTTTTTTTTTTTTTTTTTTTTTTGCAGTTGCGGTCGGCTTATTAGGCTATGCACATTCGTTGACCCAAGCGACTTGGGTCACCGGCTGGCACGTCAGCTTTCTTTCTCCGGCGACCAAAAGCGACCAAAGTGCCACAGTCGATGACCGATTTTTTTTTTTTTTTTTAATCAAACATTTAAAAAAAAAAAACTTAAAATTCATTAATAATAAAAACATTACAATACTAAAAAAAAAAAAAAAAAAAAAAAAAACACGTAAACTAATAAACTAAATTGTATTTGTCTATGATGTATGTCTTAAGCTGCCTAAGATGATTTTGGTGACTTTCGGGCAAAGTTGGGTCGATTTTGGAGTAGTAGAAGATCAACTATTGGTTCTTGGTTGATTTTTTCATGAGTTCGATCTGTTTTCGTTGAAGTGCTATTTTTCTCTTTTCATGGCCAACTCTTCTTGCTTTATCTTCAGATACTCATCTCCAACGACCTTCTTTTTTCCCTCTTTTGACGGCTTCGATTTGAAGAAGTTCTTGCTTAGCGAAGCTACAAACGATTGTGGTGGATCACGAGAGGAGGACGATGATTTCTTCCTAGCTGCGTCACGACCTTCTGGTCATAATTCTCTAGTATCGTCTTCAGTTTCAGAATCATCGACGTCTTGAAAATTCAAGGGACCTTGTGTTGACCCCGAGGTTGTTGTAGAGCCCTTTGTTTTCTTCCGACTATTCGTTCGGATAGCATCCCCCTCCGTCTTTCAAGCATCGTGATGCCTCAAGATTTTTCAACATTCCACCAAGTTGAAATCATGACCGTAAATCATATCGTATTCCCTCAAACCTTTCTCCATATCATCAACATCATTCTCACCACTACCATGGTTAAGCTTGATATTATCAATGATAGCAGCAAAATTTCCAACCCTACTCCGAATCTGATTCTTCCATTTGCTGTTGATAGAGTCGTAGCTTCTTAATGAATCGATTTCTTTATGAAAATACGCTATCACCTCCTCCCAAAAGCGGTGCCTGTTAATAGCGTTTCCTCGCTGGGAATTTTTCGACACAAAAACCCAAGCTTTACAAAGAGCGACCTCTTCCGCCTTTGTCCATGATGCCTGTTTTTGGGACGGTTCGGCCTTCTTCCCTTTGTCCTTCGCCTTCGCCTTTGTAGCACGTCGCGAAGCGATCCTTGGTTTGACGGGTGATGTCTCTTCGACATCGTCATCGTCTTCAACATGGAAAGAACCGTGGTACGAACCATGGTAAGAACCGTGACCCGAACCTTGCCCCATCGACGCATCTTGAGTCGGATATTGTTGCGTCGCATGGTTGTCCATAAAATCCTCAAAATCCATATCAAGATTAACATCCCGAATCGGGGAATAATCTTGATAAGGTTGGGGAGATTGCATGAAATCCATGTTAGGCCGATATGACGACCCACTTGGTTCTTAATGCAGTGGAACATATGGACGATTAAGGTAAAACATGTTATGATTTTGGTTGGGTTGGGGTAGTCGTGATGAATATTCAAAAGAGGGTGCACGAAATCGAATACCCCGTTGTTGTGGTGGTGTTATGCCGGTTAGTTAGAAGTTGTTTTCCGGCGAGAAGTTAAAATTGGGGGCATTTGGGGTAGTCAGGATCGTCAGTCTTTTGATGTGGGAGTGTTTTTCTTTGACATGATGAGAAGTTGTTTATGGATGATAAGTTGAGTGTTTGAGGTGGGTATTTACAAGGTTGATTTTTTTTATTTTATTATATATATATATATATATATATATATATATATATATATATATATATATATATATATATATATATATATATATATATTTTTAATATGCAACGGATAAAATGTGTTTAAACTCGGTCGGTTGGCCGATCGATATTGCATTTGTCCATGAAGCGACCGATACTCCACAAAGGTATCGACCGATCTCAATATCGGTCGGTTGTTGACAAAGTTGGCGACCGACTGATTAATTACGTTCGACTGCGTATAGCCTTAGCAAATTGTGGTTGGGTGTAGTTTTGGAGAGAGAAATTGATGTGGTAGGGGTGACTACAATACTTATGGTCACCATTAGCATTGGCAATAGAGGGTTGTTTATACGTACCCCTGATGTGATTGTGACACCCCCTTTTACAATAATTTATTAGTTTATTACTCCATCCGTCTCTAAATAATGGTTCATATTTTCTTTTTGTGATGTCTCAAATTAATTGTCCATTTTAAGTAATAATAAAGGAATATAGTGGAGGAATATTATATTTAAGTTGTTAAAAATTGTAGTTGTCACACTTTTATTAAACTGTCTCCTGACAATAATTTTGAGACGGAGGGGGTAATGATGTGATTGTGGCACCCATTTGATGTGGTTGTGTCACCTTTCTTAACAAGATTTTTTTTTATTTATTTATTTTTTTTTTTTCTAAATGATATGATTGTGACCCCTTGACAAAGACGGATAGACTGACCGACACACTGGATTTTTTTGGTAAACATGGTTTTCGACCTTTTGGCCGACTAATCTATGCGGTTTGAACCCACCGCCACACTATAATCCATGGTTTTGACCGACCCACTAGATTTTCAACAAGTTACGTAAATGTTTTTGTGCGATTGATGTGACGTTTTTATGCGACTAACAAGTTTTTACACGACTGATGTGACAATGTTTTGTTTTTGTGTAAGTGACGGTGTAAAATTGTGTGAGTTCCTTTTTTTAACCGACCTATACTTCTTGTCTCAAAAAAGGAAGGTGCCAATATCGATTAATGTGTTGTCAAATTAGATGGGGTGCTAGTATCTAATAGGATCGGTCCCACTAACACCACCTTATTTATTTGCACATTTCATTTTGTGTTATAAGGAGTTGTACATTTGTTGTATGGTGCTTTTCAAGTTTGTAAACTAAAGTGTGCAAATAAAAAAAAAGTGTGTCAATGACAATTTTGTTTTAAGGTGTGTTTGAGATTGTATTTGTGATAATCTTGTACAAACATGTCTCAACGACTCAACCCTAAACGTATACATATCGATTACATGATCGCCTTCCGAACGCAATTGTAAACGCTCTAGTTGCTATACGTCGATATTTTTCATTTTAAGTTTATACGATGACACACGGTTATAATGTAATATATATATATATATATATATATATATATATATATATATATATATATATATATATATATATATATATATATATATATATAAGGGGGACTTTCTTACGAGAACCATTTTATCTGCGAGAACTGAGAGAACCACAAAAAACATACATGCACGCCTTTTAAAATAAAATAAAAATACATGCAAATCATCAATAATTGTAAGTATCCACCTATGTTCTTCAATATCATCATGAACTCATCCTCTTTTTTCACAAAAACCTTACACAAGGCCGCAATATTGTCGTTGCACGCCTTATAAGAACATACATGCACACCTTCAAAGAAAAATGTTGTATTTCCAATTTCTTATCAAATTCTTTAGAACAACTATGTTTTTTTAAAAACATATATGTTGTTTTTAGAACATATGTGCAAAAATACAATTATTAAAGGCGTGCATGTATGTTTTTGGTGGTTCTCTCAGTTCTCGCAGATAAAATGGTTCTCGCAAGAAAGTCTCACTATATATATATATATATATATATATATATATATATATATATATATATATATATATATATATATAGTGAGACTTTCTTGCGAGAACCATCTTATCTGCGAGAACTGACAGAACCACCAAAAACATACATGCACGCCTTCAATAATTGTATTTTTGCACATATGTTCTAAAAACAACATATATGTTTTAAAAAAACCATGGTTGTTCTAAAGAATTTGATAAGAAATTGAAAATACAAAATTTTTCTTTGAAGGTGTGCATGTATGTTCTTATAAGGTGTACAATGACAATATTGCGGCCATGTGTAAGGTTTTTTGTGAAAAAAGATGATAAGTTCATGATGATATTGAAGAACATTGGTGGATACTTACGATTATTGATGATTTGCATGTATTTTTATTTTATTTTAAAAGGCGTACATGTATGTTTTTGGTGGTTCTGTCAGTTCTCGCAGATAAGATGGTTCTCGCAAGAAAGTCTCCCTATATATATATATATATATATATATATATGTGTGTGTGTGTGTGTGTGTGTGTGTGGTGTTTAAGCTTACAACAACAAAAATACTCAATTATGTCGAAATAGTATATGAAAAAAATAGAATGTAGACAGCTATATATAGTTTTAAAAATTAGAATGTAAGTAAAACTAATTTCAGATATAGATATAGTGTTAAAATTAATCTCTCAACAAAAACAATCTTAAACCTTGAGACTCACGGCTACACCCATTGGGGTTTACTTTTTCTTATATGTTTACCTCTAAAGTTTCAGATACTTATCAAGTTTAGTAAAGTATTTCGAGAAAGAAATATATTTGGAATAATTTATTTTTTGCTCTCTAAATGAAACTTAAGGCAATCTTTTGATATAACTAAATGTCAATTAAAAATAAGTGCTTATATATAATAGTAGTACTTTAGGTAAAAAGCTTCGAATAGAACAAAAAAATTGGCGTATCAACAACTATCATGTCCTCTTTAATGACGTGGATACAAGAATATTCAATTTTGATAATAAATCTTTTATATCATGAAACGTACTTGTATTCGTATCACTTTCTCTTTATTCTCTTTTAGTACTATTTATCATTTGTATCACTTTCTGGATCTCCCATTAAAATATGTTTTCCACTAATGTACATTTCATGAGAATTACTAGTATATTTCTTTCCCCATAAAAGAGTTACTATGACATGTACTATTTATCATTTGTATCACTTTCTGGATCTCCCATTAAAATATGTTTTCCACTAATGTACATTTCATGAGAATTATATTTCTTTCCCCATAAAAAGAGTTACTATGACATGTAAAATTCAAAGAAAATCAACTTATCTAACCGGAAAATACGAGTGATCTCCAAAGACATGACATGTCAAAATACTAGCAAAGTACATTTGGATAAGTATGATAAGTTGTCATGGACTTATAATGTTAAATCCAAGTAGGATTCGTAAGTAGTGTCGCATACTCACATGCATTTTATGCATTGCGTAATCAATATGTTACAAGCTTAGGAATATTAGGTTTTTTTTTATATGTTTTTAATTCAGTTTAGGAATATTAGGTTAACTATAGTTGTATTGTATATTACTAGATAATTATATGCGTATATCGACGATGATGTATAATAGTGTTAATTTGCGTGCGCAATTTTCTTAATGTATATATGAGTTGGAGTAAATGCGAGTGAAGAAAGTTAGTTGTCTAAATTGTAATTAAATATTTATATATTTTAATAAATTGCATTGCCTTTATAAGTATGAGTGTTCTAATCTTACGACATTACTAAAAATTTTAAGTGAAGACGAGAACTCAAGAACGAGTTCTTCTAAAGTGAGGGGGAATGATGAGGATAAGGTCGATGATTAGCTAAATGATACCTGGAGGGATTGGAGCATGGCAAAAGGACTCGAATCAAGAAAACTTGATATGTTGAAATGTGGTTAACAATTAATGTGCAAATGTCTAGTATCGAACCCGAGACCTCGGGATTGCACACATTACAAATGAGTATTAAGGAATAATAATAAATGTATTTTATATATTTATTATTAGCACAAGAACTTAACGACCGTTAGTGTTTTCCGTTAAATGACTAACGACCGTTAGACGCAAATAAGGAAAGAAGTGTTTGTATGTAATTAGAAAACAAGGAAAAGATCTAGAAACCCTCTCCTTTGGGTTGATCGGCCGAACAAGGGGTTTAGGGTAACCCATACCCTAACTTGTTCCCAAAGTTTCTTAAACACTATATAAACAAACCTTGGGTAATTGTTTTGGCTAATCTTTTGTGCACACAATTATCCCTAAAGTTTTCTTCTCTTTTCTTTTGGTCTAGCCGATCGTATACCCTCTCCTAGGGATATAGGATCGATTTTTGTTAAGCAAAAATAAATCTTGTGTTTTACTTGCATAACCTTGATACGGTTTAATTTGTGTGTACAAGAACGAGGTAACAACACACTATTGTTGTTATCAAGAGATCGAATAACAAAACGGTAAGGGGTTATTCATTGATCTAGTTTAAATCATATTCAAGATTTATTGAAGTGCATCGGGTACGTTTTCTATTTATGTTTAAGTTAATAATTATGTGTTATACTAATTGTTTACATGCTTCCGCTATTATGTACTTTGTGTTATGGAATTATATGATTGTCATGGTTTTCAAATTCCAATAGTGGCATCAAGAGCCATGTATAACATGTAATTGATTACTTAAACAATAAAAAACGTATCTTTAAATTGTTTAGAATATACATGTTTGTTTTTCTAGGGTTTTAATTATTAAAAATTTGTTTTTTTTAATATAAGTCGAACCCTAACCCTAATTTAGGGGGGGTGTCGATTTGATCATAAACCCTAATTAGGGTTTGTGGTTTGAAAATTAATTGTGATTAATTAGAAACCCTAGGTTTTAAACAATAGTTGTGTTATGAATCTTGTGACCTAATTGCTATATGATATACATGAATCCGTGACTATACATGCATAATTAGTCACGGATAATTACTTGAATTAAATTGTTTAGATGTTTGCTACATGTTTAGATAAATCTAAAATTAGGGAAGACCTAATGAATCGGTTATGTGCAACGTGGTATATTATCATTAAAACTTACGCGGCCAATTGTTGGTGTCTGTGGTCCATTGGGTACAATGAGCTCGAAAACCAATGGGAGTTTTATTGATTCTATACATAATAATTCACATATAGATTATTAATAGGATTTGTTTAAAAGGTTGCATGTGGCTAGATGTTTCACTTACAATTAATTGTGTTATTATTAGTTGATTGTTTGTTTTTCTTTTAATTACTTGTTTATTGTTTTTTTCTATATGTGATATGTTAAAGTAAGCAATAAAAAGGGTAATTTTCAAAGAAAAATTAAATTGGACTAATAATGGTGAAACATAAAGTAATAAAGTAAGGATCTTGCAAAGTCTTATGTGCCGACAGTGGTTCGCTTCGCACGGTAATTTGCTCCCAGGCGAGACTAGCAAGATCTAAACTTTGTCACTTATTTTTAAGACTAAGATCATAAACTTTTGCTTGATTGATGTTTTTGTACAATAGTGTGTGAAAGGCGGACCAAAGTTGACAAACTGTGTGGTGGGTTTATCTGGAGAGGGGTTTTTTAAGAGATTCGCTCCTACCGGCTCTCCGGGCCCGCTTGTGCGTCAACTGCGACTTACCTATATCACTATTTACGTACACTATCATCTTAAGGGTGATTTACCTCAATTCCACGCGTCACTTTTGTGGCAAATATCCGAATAACATGTAAGTAGTAGGATATGTGGGCGATAATTGTTGGTACTTCTTTAATTGGTGAACCCAATACCTCAAGTAAATAGTTTTGGTTTACTCTTAAACTAATTGGTAAATTAAAATTGTTTTGAAAACTAATGATACAAAGATGAGTGCATGCATCTTTGTACATGTTTTTGTCACATCAAAAACTAATACCCTAAAATTTAAGTTACGTTCCATCTAACTATAAGGAACACTTGAAGTTAATTTTGGGTATGCGTGAGACCTGGACCAAAATTAATGACAAGGTAAATTTTCGAGTGTGCGTGAGACCACACATGGATGAATTTGCAGTTTCTAAGTTAGACAACTTAATTAAGCTGATGCGTGAGACCTAGAGCTTAAGGCATGAGATGGGATAAAACATGCTTACGTGACATATTGATGAATCAATATGTAGTAAATCCCATAAATTATCTAGGAATTGGAAAACTTGTTTGCCAATTATTGTACGACAGATTACCATCTTTTGTACTTCCACTACTAGCAGATCAACTGATGTAGTGGAATTATGTAAAGTTGGATCCTAGATTTTCAAGGAAATTAAGTTGGTTATATGAATATATCCATGGGTATTATATTTTCTTGAAAATGAGTATTATCGAAAATACTAATGTTTGAACTTTTCTATTTTCTGTAGAATGGCTCAACCCGATAACTCCGTGTTCGCTGCTTTCAAGAGTCATCTTGAAAGAGCCAAATTGACTGGGAAAAATTTCAATGATTGGCACAGATCGCTCAGAATTGTTTTGAGGGCGACTGGTAAGCTCAATTACTTGAATACTCCTTGCCCTAATGAGCCTGCTGCGGACGCTTCTGAAGAGGTCAAAGCAGCATGGAGAGCTAAGTATGCTAAGTACAATGAGGTTGGGTGCTTAATGCTTCAAAGTATGGATCCAATGATGCAAAAGAAGTTTGAGTATTATTTTCCATACAACATGCTCGAGCAGCTCAAGAAGTCTTATGAAAAGACTCCTGAAATTGAAATGTATGAGTCTCTTGACAAACTACACAGCTGCAAACATGGTGATGGTAAACCAGTTGAAGACTATGTGAATGAGATGAGAGATTTCTTTGATCAACTTCATAGAGCCGGATTTGGTTATCCCGAGAATGTTCAAGTTAATCTAATCAACAGATCCCTTAACAAGGATTTTGCTGGTTTTGTACAGAACTTCAACATGCATTGCTCGGGGAAGACAGTTTCTGAGTTACTCGCATTGCTTGTTGACTATGAGAAACACTTACCACCCAAGGGCAAGGCTCCTACTCCGCAAGTGTTGGCAATTCAAGGAGGTAGGATCCAGAAAAAATCGCGTGTGAACAATGGTAAGGGTAAAGGTGATAAAGGCAAGCAGGTCATGGCCTATCAACCAAATCCTAAGGTGAATCAACACCAGCCCAAGAAGAACAAGGTGAGTCCTCCAGGAAAGAAGGATCAGGCTTGTCACCACTGTCATGAAGTAGGGCACTGGAAGAGGAACTGTCCACTCTACATCAATGACTTGCAACAGAAGAAGCAAAAGAGTGAAGCTGGTAATCCCAGCTCTTTAGGTGCGTTCTTTGTAATCGAATTATTTACTCTAACTCGTAAGTTAAATTCCTGGGTATATGATACGGGATGTGGTATTCATATTTGCAATACTATGCAGGGGTTTAGAGTTGAGAGAAAGCTGGCCTATGAACAACAATTCTTGCACGTGGGTAATGGAGCACATGCAGCAGTTGAAGCTATAGGCGTATTTGATTTAGTGTTGCCTTCGGGCTTAGTACTATCTTTAAATAATTGTCATTATGCACCGTCAATTGTTAGAGGTGTTATTTCATTTTCATGTTTGTTGAACCTTGGTTTTGAACATACTATTAATAGCAATGGAATTTCTGTTTCTTTAAATGGTGTATTTTATTTTAAAGCTATTGCTGTGAATGGTATTTTTGAACTTGATATGAATGATAATGGTAATTCTTGTGTTAAAATAATTCGATGTATAGCATCAACAATAAGATAATCAAGAAAAAACTGGATTCGTCTTATCTTTGGCATTGTCGACTTGCTCACATAAGCAAGGATCGCATGAAAAAGCTGCAACATGATGGGCTTTTAGAAAAGATCGATGATGAATCATTTGATAAATGCGAGTCTTGTATTAGTGGGAAGATGACAAAGAAACCCTTTAATAATAGGATTGAAAGGGCTACTGATCTACTTGGTCTTATTCATACAGATGTGTGTGGACCACTTAGACATGTGTCAAGGAGAGGTGCTAGCTACTTCTTAACATTTACAGATGATTTCAGCCGTTATGGTTATGTTTATTTATTTAAACATAAACATGAGGTGTTTGAAACATTCAAAGTGTTTAAAGCTGAAGTAGAGTTGCAACTTGGAAAGAAGATTAAAGCTCTTCGATCCGATAGAGGTGGTGAATACCTGAGTCAAGAGTTTGTGGATTATCTAGCTAAGGAAGGAATTGTCCAGCACCTTACTTCTCCATATACACCACAACAAAACGGTGTATCTGAGAGAAGAAATCGTACATTGCAAGACATGATACGATCTATGTTTAATCTAACAACTCTTCCCTTCTCATTCTGGGATTATGCCTTGGAGTCTGCTGTTCGCATTCTTAATATGATTCCCACAAAGAAGGTTGATAAGACACCATATGAGTTATGGACTGGAAATGCTCCTAACTTGTCTTATCTTAAGGTCTGGGGTTGCGAGGCGTACGTTAAACGTGACTCGGGCGACAAGCTCCAACAAAGATCTGTAAAATGTATCTTCGTAGGATACCCAAAGGAAACAATGGGTTACTACTTTTATTATCCTCCTGAGAACAAAGTATTCGTTGCTAGGTATGGAGATTTCTTGGAAAAGGATCTCATATCTCAAGAATTAAGTGGGAGGATATATGATCTTGAAGAAGATCAAGATGATGCATTACCTTCTGAAAACACTAACCAACTTCCTGAAGAACCAGAAAGTCTGGATCCTCCACCAGAAGTTGAAGTGGTTCCCATTCGCAGATCCGTAAGGACTGTAAAAGCTCCTGAACGTCTATGTCTTAACGTAGAATGTGAGGAATATATACAAGGGGATCTTGATGAACCGCCTAGTTATAAAGCTGCCATTAATAGTCCTGAAAAGGAAAAATGGTTAGTTGCTATGAATGGGGAAATGCAATCCATGAAAGACAATGAAGTCTGGATTGAAGTAGACCTTCCTCCTAATGCCAAGGTAGTTGGGAGTAAGTGGCTCTTCAAGAAGAAAACTGACATGGATGGCAATGTACACACCTATAAAGCCCGTTTGGTAGCTAAAGGCTTTACTCAAACGTATGGTGTTGACTACGAGGAGACCTTTTCTCCTGTAGCTGACATTAGGGCTATTAGGATTCTCATAGCCATAGCTGCATACTATGACTATGAGATTTGGCAGATGGATGTCAAAACCGCCTTCTTAAATGGTCGCCTAGATGAGGATATCTATATGGCGCAGCCTGAGGGGTTTGTGAATCCAAAGTTTCCAGATCGTGTATGCAAACTTCAAAGATCCATTTATGGATTGAAGCAAGCATCACGACAATGGAACAAGAGGTTTGATAGTGAAATTAAAAGGTTTGGTTTTACTCAAAATCTTGATGAGCCATGTGTATACCACAAAGTTAGTGGGAGTGAAGTAAGTTTCCTTATATTATATGTCGATGACATATTGATCATGGGGAAAGACATTCCAAGTTTGCTTGAAGTCAAGGCATATCTTGGAAAGTGTTTTTCTATGAAAGATTTAGGGGAAGCTGCTTTCATTCTGGGAATTAAGATATATAGAGATAGATCTCAGCGATTAATTGGATTAAGCCAAAGTGCTTACATCAATAAAATATTGAAGAGATTCAATATGCAAGATTCCAAGAAGGGATATTTGCCGATGCAAGAACAACATGGCTTGAGCAAGAAAGTTTGTGCTTCAACACCTGAAGAGGTGAAACGCATGGCAAAAGTTCCTTATGCTTTGGCTGTGGGATCTATTATGTATGCGGTTAAAAGCACAAGGCCAGATGTGGCGTTTGCTCAGAACTTAACCAGTCGATATCAGCAGAATACAGGTGAAGCTCACTGGACTGCTGTTAAGAATATTCTTAAGTACCTTAGGGCTACTAAAGATATGTTCTTAGTTTATGGGGGTGATCCACAAGCAGAACTTGATGTTACAGGTTACTGCGATGCTTCATGGAAAAGTGATAAGGATGATATGAAGTCTCAGACTGGATACGTCTTTGTCATTAATGGAGGAGCTGTGGATTGGAGGAGCAAGAAGCAGAGTACATTAGCGATGTCTGCAGCAGAAAGTGAGTACATAGCTGCATCAGATGCTGCAATGGAAGCCGTCTGGATTAGGAAGTTTGTATCAAGGCTTGGAGTTATGCCTTCGATTCAACGACCTATAAAAATGTATTGTGACAATTCAGCTGCAATTACATTTGCCAATGAACCTGGAATCATGAAGGGCACCAGACATTATCCGATCAAATATCACTATGTGCGAGAGCAAATAGAGATTGGGCAGATCGAAGTACTCAAAGTTCACACAGATGATAACTTGGCAGATCAATTGACTAAAGCTCTTCCTGGCACTAAGCTTTATAAGTTAGCTGAAGGAATAGGTCTTCGTAAGGTTGAAAGTTTCATGCCCATTTGTAATTAGTATTTGGATAAAGGATGTAATAGACAATTATTGATTTTATGAAATAAAGTATTGTTTATGTTTTATTGTCTTGTTGAAATATACATATATCCTGTTTTTGCATGTTTATATCCTTGAATAATTTTATTATTCTAAATGTGTCCATTGTCGGTTAGTGATGTGGGAATATCATTAAATTAAGACAAATGTGAATGTTGGTGAGAATATACTTGAAAGTATATTGATGCGTAGTCATACCAAATTCACATGATATTCTAAGAGTAGAATATAGGACTTATCCCAACTAAGCATGAGATTACTTATGGATCTTGTCATCAAGTAATTCATGAAATAGTTATCCTCAGACTTGAGATACCAGATAAGAGTCATGGATGTAGTGCATTTTTGTAAAGCAATCTACCGCTTACCGTAACTGGAAGTTATAAGGATTGTTTTCAGAAGTGTTGCAAAGTTCATGGGTTATTCTTGTAGTCAAGAAAGAATTTGTTCCTTCAAATTTTGTTTGAAGTATAATACTACTGGGCCCCTCGTAGGGTTGACAAAATGTTTGCGTGGCCACGCCCAAAGTCTATCTGGAATGCATTCAGATGTTTTGGTAATTTTGTTCAATCATTAACAACGAGAAACAGAAACATTAATAAAGAGTGACTTAGATCCATTTCTTTATTAATAGAGTATTAGTAACAAAAGGATAATAATAATGATGAATCATTAAAGATTTTCCAGGAAATCTAGCTCGAGTCGGACTAGGGGCATTGGAGTGTTGCAAGACGCCAACCAATGTCATTTTGCTATTAATAATTAACCAAGTGGGAGTTGTTGAAATGTGGTTAACAATTAATGTGCAAATGTCTAGTATCGAACCCGAGACCTCGGGATTGCACACATTACAAATGAGTATTAAGGAATAATAATAAATGTATTTTATATATTTATTATTAGCACAAGAACTTAACGACCGTTAGTGTTTTCCGTTAAATGACTAACGACCGTTAGACGCAAATAAGGAAAGAAGTGTTTGTATGTAATTAGGAAACAAGGAAAAGATCTAGAAACCCTCTCCTTTGGGTTGATCGGCCGAACAAGGGGTTTAGGGTAACCCATACCCTAACTTGTTCCCAAAGTTTCTTAAACACTATATAAACAAACCTTGGGTAATTTTTTTGGCTAATCTTTTGTGCACACAATTATCCCTAAAGTTTTCTTCTCTTTTCTTTTGGTCTAGCCGATCGTATACCCTCTCCTAGGGATATAGGATCGATTTTTGTTAAGCAAAAATAAATCTTGTGTTTTACTTGCATAACCTTGATACGGTTTAATTTGTGTGTACAAGAACGAGGTAACAACACACTATTGTTGTTATCAAGAGATCGAATAACAAAACGGTAAGGGGTTATTCATTGATCTAGTTTAAATCATATTCAAGATTTATTGAAGTGCATCGGGTACGTTTTCTATTTATGTTTAAGTTAATAATTATGTGTTTTACTAATTGTTTACATGCTTCCGCTATTATGTACTTTGTGTTATGGAATTATATGATTGTCATGGTTTTCAAATTCCAACATGATATAGTTTTCTCTACGACGTAAAGCCTTGTTTTTGTTTACGCCGTAGAAGCTACAACTTTTAATTTTGTTTGTCTTTAGTTTTCTCTACGACGTGAAGGAAAATTTCTCAGGCGTAGAGCTCTCGAATAAGGATTTTTTAAGGCGTCTTAGTGCTTACGGCGTAAACACGAAAACATGCTTAAGGCATAAAGGCTACGATAGCTTAATTTTCCTTTTATTTTCTATGTCGGTTTTTATCTTGTTTTGGTTACTTTTTTCCAAGATTTACTTCTCTAGAAATATAAGACTTAGGTTCATTGTTTAGGGATTGAATTATCAATAAATCTTTGACTAAGCCTTAAAATACTTTGTGATTTTGTTTAACCTTGTTAGACTTTATTTACGCTTCTATTCTACGTCACTTGTACTGTTAATAGAAATGATAAAAAGTAAGGCCCTTCCATTCACATATCTTGGACTTCCAATTGGATCCAATATGAGTCGGTTAACTCACTGGCAAGGATTCATTGAGAAATTCAAATCCCGGCTATCGAAATGGAAGGTCAAGTTACTCTCAATAGGAGGTTGATCATATCTTGTTAAGGCGGTTTTGGGGAGCGTAGGGATTTATTACATGCCGTTGTTTAAAGTTCCAGAGAGTGTTCTATCGGATATTGAAATGTTACGAGCCAAATTTCTTTGGGGTGGGGAACTAGATTCAAAAATGATGATTTGGATCAAGTGGGAAACTGTGTTAGCTTATCTCGAAAAGGGGGGGTTGGGCATTGGAAGCTTGAAGGCTTTCAACCTTGCTCTTCTCCGGAAATGGCGGTGGAGGCTGACTACTAACTCAAATTCGTTATGGGCTCAAGTTATCAAAGCTATACATGGGGAGGAAGCTGGTTTCGATCAAAATAGATGTAAAAGTAGTGGTGTTTGGTCAAAAATCGTTGGCTCCATTAACCAACTACACTCAAGCGGCATTGTTCCAAAACATACATTGCATTATAAACTAGGTTGTGGTACGAAGGTACGGTTTTGGAAGGACAACTGGAATGGTGATGCACCATTTGCCTATCGATATAATAGATTATTTAGATTGGATCCTGAACCTAATTGTACGGTTATCGATCGATTTGTGAATGGTGAATGGAACTTCAAATGGATAAGACCAATTATCCCAGGCCGAAATCTTGATTCCCTAGCATGTTTGACGACTGAGTTGGAGCAGGTACCGAGTTTTGAAGGCCAAGATGAGTTGAGTTAGAACATTGGATGTGATGGCACGTTCACGGTTAAAGACACGAGACACCACATTGACGATATCATTCTTCCAACGCTTGAATCTCCTAAAATCTGGTGCAAAAGTATTCCTAGAAAGGTGAACATTTTCCTATGGAGACTTAGGTTGGATCGTCTCCCTCTTCGACTAAATCTTTCGAAACGAGGATTGGATATTCAATCTATAACGTGCCCTCTATGCTCGAACGGTGTGGAATCAAATGATCATTTATTTTATACGTGTGAAGTGGCGTCAGGTATTAGGCGGTTAATTGAGGTTTGGTGTGACTTGCATTTCCCGAACCTTATTTCATCGTCAGAATGGACATCATGGATAGAAAATATGTGGTTATCAAAGGATAAGAAGACTCGTATCCAGGTGGTCATGGCAGCTACTTGGTGGACTATCTGGAAATTTCGAAATTCGGTTACATTCAATTCTCAAAATTTGAGAAAATGTGACTTGATTGATAGCATTAGACTTAATTCTTTTTCTTTGTTACAAAGTAGAAGTTCTATATGTTTAGCTTGGCATGATTGGCTAAAAACACCATTGTATTTTTTTTAGCTTCTTGCTAGTTTTTCTTTATTTATATACTTGCCGTTCAAAAAAAGGTAAAAGGTGAGCTAAGAAGGTAAAAAGTGAGCCAAGAAGGGTATATATAAAGCATGTGGAAAACTAGAAGAGGGGGGGGGGGGGGTTGAACAGTTTTCTCGGTTTTTAAGTTCTTTTTAAATCTTTTTAAGATTTCTTAAGAACTTTACTATTGGAAACCTTTGATTCGATTCTTATGTGCAATCAATCAACACCAATATGAACTACACACTAAACTAAATAATAATAAGTAATGAAAGTAAAGAGTAGAGATGGAAAGATCAAACCAGGACAAATGATTTATAGTGGTTCGGCTACGAAGCTCTTCTTCGCCCTACTCCACTCTCCGAGTACCACACTCGAGAGTTTCAAGCACTATGTCAACAACCTCCCTTTAGGCGGAGAAAACCGTACACGTCGCTTATCCTATTTTCGACACTAAGCTAGATGTCAAGTGCTAATCTTAGCTAGCACCAATCTATCACGATCCACACGATCAATCACTCAAGCCCAATGGCTTCAAGAGATCTCCAAGATCTCGACACGATCACAATGATCAACACTCACTTGACTAACACTATCCTATTGACCCTTGATCTTCTTGATCAATCACAAAAGCCCAATGGCTTCAAGAGATATTCACTATCTCTATAAGATCACAATGATCTTCACTCACACTCTCACAAAAGAAAATTGATCTTGATGTATGCTATGTGATAACGCTTAAATTGTACATGTTTTTAGGAGCGTTATCAAGGCTTTTGTGCATATTATTTGGCTAAATTCTTATGCTTTTGTTACTTAATCGTATAAAAGTGTGTATGCTAGTTCATTTGTAGCCAAGTGCAGGAAAACGAATAAAAAGACGAAGAAATGATCAATAAACGAAGATTTATGCATATACGAAGAATTCCCGACAAATGAAAGTCTCTTGGAGTATATTCGAGAAGATAAAATCATGAAGTTGTCATTCCAAAGACTCAAGAATAAAGCACAATAGGGAAAACGAGAAAAGAAATGAAGAAAAGAAGCTTAAACGATGAAATAATGGAAGACTCGTTGTTCCCGGCACACCTTCACCATTTTGGCCATAACTTGAGCATATGAACTCGGATTTAGTTGATTCAAGTGGCCACAGAAAGCTAAGAGAAAGTTCTACAACACAGGTGTCTCCATCCGATAGGTATGGGCCCGCAACCAAATCGGATGGAGCGTTAATCGATTCGGTTGGATGCAATACCGATCGGTTGGAGTTTACTGCTATGCCAAAACTTCATTACTAAGACTCCAAACGTGTACAAACCAATTCTAGATCGTTCCCAAGTGTATTCTAGGCCATTCTACTCTGCTTGGAGGCCAAGTTGAGCATTAATACCCTTAGGCTTTGAGAGTAGTATAAATAGAGTCCATTTTACAAGTTTTAGGGATATACAATCACAATAACATATATCTATCTTATAACTCTCATGTAATTCGACCCTTGCAAGTGTTTTAACCGCCCATCACCTTTTCCAAAGGTGTTGGGGGGGGGGGGTTGGCTTGGGCGTCATTTCTAGAAGGCAAGGCTAGGACTTTTGTATTTCATCTTATAAACTTTAGTATGATCTCTCTTTTAATAATATTCATGTTTGGTTTCTTTGATTGTGTTGATGATGTGATTCTTGATATGTGTTTTGTCTTGTGAATGATGTCTTAATACTTGTTTGGTTTATATGATAACTTGTGATAATAGGATGTTTGGGAATAATTAGTGTTTGTTTGATAACATCATATTTGGTTAAATTGAATCTTGTTATTGTTTATTGTTTTGATTAATCATTGTTAGGTCCACACCAAGGATTCTCAATAGTGGTTGATTTCAATTCATTAGTCGACGAATGTTTTGGTCTTGTACTTTGTGACGATTGTATGAGAAACATAATAAACATAACAAGTGAAAGTTTAATTTAGATTAAGGGTCGAAAGGCATCTTTTGAATATGTGTTTTAATCAAGTAAATGGAACTTCAAGAATTAATAACATCAAAGTTATGGGGTTGAAAGAACTCTTTGTTTGTTGTTGGTTTAGGCATGAGTTTTATGACATGACCAATTGATTAAGACTTATGTATATTTGATTTATTAAACAGTAAATTATTATTGGTTCTAAAGGTCGAAATGATTACCTTTGATAATATGTTTTCCAAACGAACCATCCTAAAACTAGTAAAGGCTTACACCAAGTTCTTACTAATTTATTATAAGGCTTACACCAAGTCCTTACTAACTTATTATCATTGCCAAACATGTATGTTCTTTGTGTGCTTGTTCTCATATTGCTTTTCTTGTTGGTTTGATCCGTGACAATCATAATCATCAACTTGTTACTTACTTAAACAAACAAACGACACTTGAGTGCAACCAAGTCTCTTGGGACGACCTTGACTTACCAACCTCAATACTACATACGACTAGGGTATACTTGCCCGAATGTGTTCCTAGTTAATCGGTAATTCTTGTTTATAAATTTAAAACCTTCATCGTCACCATCAAGTTTTTGGCGCCGCTGCCGGGGACTTGTTTGTTGTGCTCTTTGTTTGTTTGTTTGTTGATTGTTGAATTGCTTGTCTTATTCTTATGATCCGGCACCGTCACCATCAAGTTTTTGGCGTCACTGCCGTGGACTTGGTTTTTGTTCTTAGGTGTTTGTTTTGTTTGTTTCTCTTGCGTGATCCTTTGATTGATTGTTTGAATTGAATTCTTGTTAAATTGCTTGTTTGCTAATCTGTTCGAATTGCTCTTGTTCGTGAATGATTGTTTCTTTGCTCTTGTTTGATTGCTCTTGATTGCTTGCTTGTTTGCTCATGATAATTGCTTAATTGCCTCCCTTGCGTTTTGTTTCAAAAATTTTCATCTTTTGCTTAATGATCTTGGCATCAAAATTAAGTGTTTTGATGTTGGGATTTGGTTTCATCTGTTCTAAAAATAATCATTTAAATGTTTGCTTTATAAGTGTGTTCGAAATTGCTTACGAAAAAACCACCAAAAATGACCAGAATCATCTAGCCGGTCGGATGGCAACTCCAACCGTTTGGCTGGACCACCCAAACCATCTCAACCGATTGGTCACCACCCGTAACCGATTCGGTTGGAGGCTTCTGTCCCATTTTTTTTTCTTAGTTTTAGTTTTTCTTGTTTTGTGAATTTTATATTTTATATGTTCTATGATCTCTTGCATGTTTTTGTGTTTCTTTTTGTTCGTGTTTTTTCTTGTCTAGATTAGTCTCGTATTAATTTGGAATAAGACTATCTTGTTTTAGATTGTTTTGTTTTGATTTGTGACTAATTGTGTTTGCTTGCGTCTATGTGCTTGTCATTTTCTGTGATTTTGCTCTTATTTGTTCATGTTTATTTCTGTTTTAAGTGTCGTATTATGTTCTTGGTGTTCTTCTAGTACATATGTGTTTATGTGTTTTATTTACTTGTATTTATTTTCGTGTTCGTTACGTTATACATTCCTGTTTTATTTTGTCAATAAAAAGTTTTAAGTAAAACTTGTTTTCATAAAAAAAGAAAATAAATAAATAAATAAAATTTACCGAACCTTTCATCCGATCGGTTTGAATCCAACCGATCGGAAAGACCCAAACCTAAAAATATTTCACCCCAACCGAATCGGATGGTTACCCATCCGATCGGTTGGAGCTCTCGGTAAATATTGGCCCAACCCAACCGATCGGATGGATACCCTGACCGATCGGATGGACCAATCGTTAAAATAAATAAATAAATAAAAAAAATAAAAAAAAAATGTTATTTTCATTTTTCGTATTTTGTTCTTGTGTGTTTGTGTTTAGATCAAATAAGTTTCAATGTCTTTTGGTTTTCTCAAGAGTATCATTTCTTTTATTCTACTTAAATTTTAGTTTTTGCATTTTAAATTTCGTTAATTTAGTACGTTGTGAATAAATAAGTACTTGTTTTTAAAAATGTTTTGAACTTTGTGGGTATGTTCACTGGAAACCCTCACGAGACTTCACTCGTCCACTCGGGCTACCGAGGGGTTTAAAAGGCTTGTTGCATACGCTAAATGCAACCGTGATGCCTACGAAAGTGAGTTTTAGAATTTTACGTGTTTTTTGTAGTTTAGTTTATTTTTGCAGATTTAATAAGCTCTTGGAGATTGGATTATTGGTGATATTATACTTGGTGTGGAGATGTTTTGTTGAATGAGAAATTGATTGATCTCATAAGCTTATGCTAGCATTTTCTTAGTACCTTATCATATGGAGTTCGATCGCGATTTCTTGGCCAGGAAAGTTTCGTTTCTCTTGAACTATTTATTTATTTATTTTCCCAATTTTACATGCTTTGAAGTTTATTTTTCACAATGAGTATAATGCGTAACTTAAGTGTGGGGAAAAGTTAGATAGTGGAAAACGAAACTACTTTTCAAATTTATAATTTTCGGGGCCAATTTAAAATTTTGTGTACTTGTTTGCCCTTGTGATCTAATTGTTTTCACGCTTTTAGGATAATACATTAGAATAACTGGATCAATCCACTGGTGAAATCTGTAATTTTGAAAAATTGAGATGTGTCCCGATTAATATTGCAATCCATTCTGGGATCGATAACATTTGCTAGCACATATTATAGCCCTTTCCACTAAATTGTGAGGATTTGAGCCTGTTTCATATATAGCATACATCTTTTAGCTTGGATCTTTTGCTATGAGTGTGCCGGTGATTTTATTTATTCTAGAACTTGTACTTGTAAATCATTACCAGACCACAGTAAGATCGCATTCGTGTGATATAAATGTATTCGTGTGATAAAGAGCCACCCTTAGGAATAAAACCAAATGGCCTTCATTTTACATCTAATGATATATTTGCTAGCTACACTGGCTAGTTAACCACCCATATAACCCCTTTGTTAGCGTTTATCTTTAGCGCTAGATACCCCTAGTTAAACCCTCCGAGCCATCCTTTTCATTTTTGAATAAATCCAAAAAAATACAAAAAGATTTTACACTTTAAACCTTAGCCTTACCCTTTGTCAAAGTCTAAACGGTGGTTGCTAGTTGCTTGGTTGTTGGATTGTTTTTGATGATTATTAGTTAGCTACGCTTCACCATCCGTGTGTGTCATTCCGACAAAGACGAAGACTGCAGCTTCTTGTTTGTATTTTTGTGGTGTATGCTTATACGAAGTGTGGGGGAGATGTTATGGATGAAAAAAAAAAAATCATCGCAACTATAAGGTGACAATTATAGCCAATGTGCTATATATGAAGATGGAGAAAGAAAGTTATGTGATATGTTGTTAGCCAATGAGCTAAATATGAGGAATATTATTATGGCGAATCGATGTATCGATATGGGAAAGTTCAAAGAAGAGGAAATTGTTAACTATAATCATTTACGGGTTTGCGGTTTGTTCGGTAACTAGCAAGAATGAGACTTAGACTTGACTTTATTTTTATTTTAAAACCAATTTCATAAATACTCCCATGCCTTATCCCTACCCTTACCAAATTACTTTATTCGTTGTTAGCTTTCGAGCATCCGGATACAGTGATGGCTTTGTGAAAATATGTAGTGCATGGATATTGTAGTGACCATCCGGGTTTTTTTGAATAGTTGAAAAATGCGCCAGCGATCTAGTGTGTATTTAGGCGACCATCCGTTATGCAAATAACGTTGCCAGCGAACCAAGGTACAATCTAGTGACCATCCGTTGCTTAGCTAATCAAGAATTTGTTGCTAGCGAGCTATTAGATTCTTGTATGAAGTATTTTCACATTAGCTAGGTAAACCTTAACCCTTAAGCTAAACATTACAACCCGAATAAAAGACCTCTTTAGATGTTTACACTTTGTGCTTATGCCACATCGGTGGAGTTTTGTTTCTTGTACAAGCCTATGGTAATAAACGGATCATGACTGAGCAATGAGTGTGATTTCTCTTATATATACTCCACTATCTAAATAAATGAGTGATTGAGTGAATTCTACTTCGTTTCTTTTTCGTGAGGTGTTTAGAAATGTTACTCAAGCAAGAAAATCTATGGGTATTGTCATACATCTCGGTTTTTCACCATAACGCTTAAAAATGGTGAATCGTATCTTGTACTTGTATTTGGTAGATTTGCATCATAATTTTTATAATCATTTCTCATGCACCATGTGGGATCTATTTTTCTTAATATTTGCTTGAGGGCAAGCAAATCCTTAAGTGTGGAGGAGTGTGCGCTCAATTTTCGCTTATTTATAAAAAAACCAAAAAGATTTTTTGATATTTTCAAAATTTTTAAATTTTTTTTTCTTTTCTTTTCTTTTCATTTTTGTCATTTAGTTATGTATTTTAATTTTTCTTTTTATAGATTTGCTTGAGGGCAAGCAAAGTTCAAGTGTGGGGGAATATAATAACGCTCAAATTGTACATGTTTTTAGGAGCGTTATCATGGCTTTTGTGCATGTTATTTGGCTAAAATCTTATGCTTTTGTTACTTAATCGTATAAAAGTGTGTATGCTAGTTCATTTGTAGCCAAGTAAAGGAAAACGAAGAAAAAGACGAAGAAACGATCAATAAACGAAGATTTATGCATATACGAAGAATTCCCGACAAATGAAAGTCTCTTGGAGTATATTCGAGAAGATAAAATCATGAAGTTGTCATTCTAAAGACTCAAGAATAAAGCACAAGAGGGAAAACAAGAAAAGAAATGAAGAAAAGAAGCTTAAACGATGAAATAATGGAAGACTCGTTGTTCATGGCACACCTTCACCATTTTGGCCATAACTTGAGCATACGAACTCGGATTTAGTTGATTCAAGCGGCCACAGAAAGCTAAGAGAAAGTTCTACAATACAAGTGTCTCCAACCGATCGGTATGGGCCCGCAACCGAATCGGATGGAGCTTTAACCGATTCGGTAGGATACAATACCGATCGGTTGGAGTTGACTGCTATGCCAAAACTTCATTACTAAGACTCCAAACGTGTACAAACCAATTCTAGATCCTTATCAAGTGTATTCTAGGCCATTCCACTCTGCTTGGAGGCCAAGTTGAGCATTAATACCCTTAGGCTTTGAGAGTAGTATAAATAGAGTCCATTTTACATGTTTTAGGGATATACAATCACAACAACATATATCTATCTTATAACTCTCATGTAATTCGACCCTTGCAAGTGTTTTAACCGCCCTTCACCTTTTCCAAAGGTGTGGGGGGTTGGCTTGGGCGTCATTTCTAGAAGGCAAGGCTAGGACTTTTGTATTTCATTTTATAAACTTTGGTATAATATCTCTTTTAATAATATTCATGTTTGGTTTCTTTGATTGTGTTGATGATGTGATTCTTGATATGTATTTTGTCTTGTGAATGATGTCTTAATACTTGTTTGGTTTATATGATAACTTGTGATAATAGGATGTTTGGGAATAATTAGTGTTTGTTTGTTAACATCATATTTAGTTAAATTGAATCTTGTTATTGTTTATTATTTTGATTAATCATTGTTGGGTCCAAACCAAGGATTCTCAATAGTGGTTGATTTCAATTCATTAGCCGACGAATGTTTTGGTCTTTTACTTTGTGACGATTGTATGAGAAACATAATAAACATAACAAGTGAAAGTTTAATTTAGATTAAGGGTCGAAAGGCATCTTTTGAATATGTGTTCTAATCAAGTAAATGGAACTTCAAGAATTAATAACATCAAAGTTATGGGGTCGAAATAACTCTTTGTTTGTTGTTGGTTTAGGCATGAGTTTTATGACATGACCAACTAATTAAGACTTATGTATATTTGATTTATAAAACACTAAATTATTATTGGTTCTAAAAGTCGAAATGATTACCTTTGATAATATGTTTTCCAAACGAACCATCCTAAAACTAGTAAAGGCTTACACTAAGTTCTTACTAATTTATTATAAGGCTTACACCAAGTCCTTACTAACTTATTATCATTGCCAAACGTGTATGTTCTTTGTGTGCTTGTTCTCATATTGCTTTTCTTGTTGGTTTGATCCATGACAATCATAACTATCAACTTGTTACTTGCTTAAACAAACAAACGACACTTGAGTGCAACCAAGTCTCTTGGGACGAACTTGACTTAGCAACCTCTATACTACATATGACTAGGGTATACTTGCCCGAATGTGTTCCTAGTTAATCGGTAATTCTTGTTTATAAATTTAAAACCTTTTGCGAACGCATCACTATGATACAACAAGGATGTATCAAATGTTACAAGAAACCTAACAACAACTACAACTCTTGTATCTTCTTGGATACCTTGAGTTCTTCTCTTGCACTTGAAGAGGAATGACAACACCTTGTATCAACTTGGATACTTTGTGTTCTTCTCTTGCTATTGAAGAGGAATGTAGAGGATCTCTAAGTTGGATGATTGGATCACTCTTGAACAAAAGAAAAACTAAACTAAATGATCAAGAAAAGAAAATGGTGCGAGAGATTTAAACTCAGAAGTTTCTGTGTGTGAAAGGGTGAAGAAAATCAGTGAAGTGGGCTAGTATTTATAGGCAGAAAAAAATCTGGCCGTTATAGGGGGACGGCTCCACTAAATCACCCACGGCTCCCCTAGATTTAGTGGAACCGTGGAGCCGTGTCAGACAAAGACGCTCCATTTTTTGTCTTTTCTGGTGAAAACTTATTTGGGGAAGTTTGGAGCTGATTTTGGGGGGAAAAATAGCTGTTATGTATTTTAAACTTATTTTTCCATTAAAACATTTCTTAATTATTCAAAAATAATTTGTAAAGTATATTTTTGAAAGAAGTGTTTTGTCACATAAAAATGTGATGTCTAAAACTCAAATTCACTTCTTTGATCATTAGTTAAGTGGTAACATTATTCTAGAGTGATTTGTGTAGAAACGGGATCTTCCGATTAAAAACTTGTTTTACGTTGATTTTAACGTAACGTGATTTCACATTTTGTCATCCTCAAAACGTGAAGTTATCGAAAGATAGAAATAACGTTTTTAGAACATTATTTGCGTCAACAATCTCCCCCTTTTTGATGATAACAAAACATAAAACCATTTTAGGTTAAAATTAATTTTAACAAGTTTTTAATGAGTTTACTCCCATTTCTCCCCCTTTTTGTCGAAGCAAAAAGGTTGCTAAGGCTTCCCCTTGATGTATACTCCCCCTCGTTTGGAGGACACCAAGGAATCGAGCAATGATTCGTGCTACAAAACAAGGTTAGATAACAAGTATGCAAAGTCTAACATGTAGCACACATGACAAATATCCAACCACAAAAATGACTAAATAACCAAGCCCCCAAACATAAAATAACCTCATAAAAGAGAATATCCATTCATAAAGAAAAGCAAGGGTCATACATAAGTATGACTACATAATAAGCTTAAGGAAAATAGACAACAAGAAGCATAAATCCCTAATGACTAGTGGCAACCTTCATTTCCAAGAAGTGTCCTAAAGGTTTATTGGTGAAAAGCTAAACAAGATCATGTTTAGTTTTGTGGGCTATGAGGTGGTGGAGATGGTGACATCATGGGGGGTTGTGGTGGTGTTAAAAGATGTTCCACATAGGAGAACATGAAGTGAATTTCATATCTCAAAGAGAATATGAGGTTATGGTTGTGGAGGCAACATAGGAAATTAGCACTATGTATATCAAAGGGATGAGGTTGGATGGGTTGAGCCATGATAGGAGAAGGTGGTGGTGGTGAGTTTGTTGGTGATGGAGTTGGCATGGCATAGTCCAATGGAGTTATGGGTGAGAGTGTGTAATCCATTGAGGATGGTATGGTGTTGAGTGAAGGAGATGATGAAGATGTTGTGTAGGTAGAGGATGTTTTGGAAGGTGCATTAGGTGGTGATGGTGAGTTAGGAGTATCTTGGGAAGGTGGTGTCATTGCTTCATCATCTTTTGTAAGATATACAAAGAGGGGTCTTGTTGGTGGTCTTATGGTTATTCTAGGTTTCTTTGAGATGTGAGAGGTGGATCCTTGTGTGGAGGACATGGTGTGTGTGTGTGATGTGAGGTTGAAGATGATGTGCAAGATAATCTTGCAAGGATGAGGCCTTATATAGGCAAGATGGGTGAAATTTGAATTAAAGTGGATGAGAGTGTCCTATGGTGTAGGAAGGGAATCTTAGGGTGTATGTGAAGTTGGAAAATTTGCAGGTTTGAGGTTAGAGTTGCAGGGATTTAGGAGGAACAGTGAAAATTCGTCAAACAGGTACACGGTTCCTCTAAACATCACACGGTACCGTTAAATTTAAAGGTACCGTGACACCATTTTCACGGATTTTCCTGTGTAGGCTAGTTTTGGGCAGCTAGAGGGATGTTTTCTAGGGGAACTAGTTCCTGGAAATGATAGTGCCTCAAATCACTAAAGATTTATTTGCCTAATATGTCTCATATCAAGCTACTTCTAGCATATAAAGATTATCATGTAATTTGCCAAGATAATCATAAGCATGCAATCATAAGTGACAAAATAAGCTATCATCCAAATAATTCAAGCAAGGGGATAGATTAAATATCAAGCATGCAAAATGACAAAGAGTATTAATCTCTATCATAGATAAATCCTAATATTAATGTTAATCCCCTCCTAACTACTTATGACTTGAGCTTTCTCCCGTTTTCATCACACTCTCGCCTTGAGCATGCATCTCATTCTCATGTTTCGGATCATCAAAGGGTGCATAGTGGGTGGAAGATTAGGAAATGAGAATGGATGAGACATATAACTCATTTAGGGGTTTCATGACGGGTTTGAAGAGTGAATATTGAAGACTACGAAGGTAAGGGTGAGAGTTCATAAAGTGGTGATAGAGACGGGTTAGGAACATCCCATAGGGTATCAATTTATTTTTGTTACCCTTGAGATGTACAATTCGCTTAGCGAAGAAGTAGGCGAGATTGTAAGGTTGTTGGGTGAGGAGACAGTAAATCATATGAGCACAATACGCACGAAGTTGCTCACGATTTCCTGTTAGACTTAGAACATTTTCTCGCAGGATGACTGCCCAAGAAAGTAGTTCATGACGAACCTCATTCAGACGAATTTTCGTTGGATTTGGGTAAGAGGAGGAGTACTTAAGAGTACGAATGAGTTTGGTAAGTTCGGTTGGAGAGGGTATGTAGGAACAATATGGACAATCCTCTTCACGAAAGTTGAAGAGGGACTCAAGACACCAATATTCAGTATAGACACATTGCCCATGATTGGGAATTCGGAGAATTTGAGAAAATTGCTCAAGGGTTAGGATAAATTTGAAATTTCGGACCCAAAACCAAAGTGACAAAGAGTGATCCTCGTTACGTACGAGTTCAACTTGTCGAAAGAATTCTAACACAAAACAAGGACAAATGTGCTCGTTGATGTGTAGTAAGCAATCGAATCCTATAGCTCTAAATGAAGTGTTGATATCCCTATGATAAATTAAGGACGGATCAACGACTCGACCTTCATGAAACCGACGGGTTTCAAGATTGACATAGGCACGTATGTGGTTACCGGGTGTTGTGGGTTCATGAGATATTTTGGGTGTATAGGTATCGGTTAGAAGATGATCAAAATCATACTCATGAGACATTATTGTTTCCTATAAGAAAATTTTAGGAAAAATTAGAATTTAGAGTAGGTGCATTAGAGACACGTGCCTAGTGTGTGCCTATATGCAAACTATGTGGAGGTGCGGTAATCTCGACTCTAGAATCAAAAATAATGAGATTACCCAAACACTCCTAATTTACTTTTGCTCAAGCAAATATGTCGAAAAGTACATATTGATTATGTAATTCGATCAATATTCGCGAGATCATGTATGCATGAGAAAACGTTTTTAGTTTGCATCAACAATGCACGAAAAGTTTTTCATGAACCTAATTTCGTGAAATTTTTCGAAAACAATGGAATTGGGTTGTTTGGCAACTTCAATGTTTTGGTGCTAAGGGTTTTGAAAAATTTGAGTGTTGATGACTTCTAATTGCAAGTTTCCTAGACATGAATATGTGATTCAATTTTGTTTATGAAAATCCTATGTAAAGGGAATCACATGTTGTCTAATCTTAGTATAAAGACTCAAAAATTGAAAAGCCCCAATTCAATTTTCATGTATAAACAAACCCTAGACTCAAAATTGAAGAAAATTAAAGTAAGATAACTTACAATTCATGTTGAAAGAGTGGAAGTGATTGATAATTTTGAAAATCAATGTCTTGAATATGACCTTGAAGGGGTGTAATTGAATTTTGGAGTGTGAGGTTTGGATTTGACAGTAGTTGCAGAAGTTGGGAAGGTTTGAATTTGGTAATGTGGGATAAAGGAGACTAAAATACGGGATGTATCAGATACACCGTTCCATGGTACCGTTAAATTTAACGGTGTCGTGCCACCTTTAGTGGAGCCGTGATCTGATAGGATGAAATTTCGTCCCATTTTGATTTTTGACGAATAATTCTCGCTGATTTAGTGAGACATTTTGACACGAGGAAAGAATTTATACCTAATAAATTCTTTTGATAAGGGGAACCTAGTCTAGACGAGATGACTTCAAAGAGTCATGAGATTTATGGAATATGTTCCATCATTCCTAGACCTAGACGAAGGTAATTGAAGGATTCTCGTTTGAGAGGTTTGGTTAGGATGTCGGCGATATTGTCTTGAGAAGGAACTTTCTCAATAGAAATATTTCCTTTCTGAACATTATCGCGAAGGAAGTGGTGACGAATTTCAATGTGTTTAGTACGGGAGTGTTAAACGGGATTTTTGCTCAAGTCAATAGCACCTTTATTATCACACATAATGGGGACGTCATCTAAATGGATGTCATAGTCATTAAGGGCTTGTTTCATCCATAGTGCTTGTTGACATGCCTTTCCGGCGCTTATGTACTCGGCTTCGGTCGTGGAGATAGCAAGAGCCGTTTGTTTCTTGGAGAACCAAGAAGTTAAGAAACAACCCATGAAGGTACAAACGCCACTCGTACTTTTTTGATCCACATAATCTCCCGCATGGTCAGAGTCGGCTTAAACAACAGTTTCTACACCGGTCCCCTTGGGATAGAATAATCCCAAGTGTATAGTGCCTTTAATGTATTGGAAGATACGCTTAACCGCTTCAAGGTGAGAGGTTTTGGGATCCTCTTGGAAGCGAGCATAAAGGCAGACACTAAACATGATGTCGGGCCTATTTGCCGTGAGGTATAGCAAACTTCCTATCATACCTCTATACTTAGTGCTATCCACGGACTCACTTTCTTCATCTTTCGTGAGTTTTATTTCCGTGGACATGGGAGTTTTCTTGGGCTTAGACTCTTCTAAACTAAACTTCTTAAGCATCTCCTTACTATATTTTGATTGATTAAAGAAGATACCATCTTCCATTTTTTTAATTTGTAAACCAAGGAAGAAATTTAATTCGCCCATCATGCTCATCTCAAACTCGTCACGCATGATCTTAGAGAAATCATCGCACAGTTCTGGACAAGTTGAGCCAAATATGATGTCGTCGACATATATTTGAACAATAATGAGATGTGAATTACATTTCTTTCTGAAAAGTGTGTTATCTACCACTCCCATGGTATATTCATGTTCGATCAAGAATGCCTTTAGTCTATCGTACCAAGCTTTAGGAGCTTGTTTGAGACCATAGAGTGCTTTCTTGAGTTTATAAACATGATTCGGTTTTTTGAAATCAACGAATCCTGGAGGTTGTGCAACATATACCTCCTCGTTGATATAACTATTTAGGAATGCACTTTTCACATCCATTTGGTATAACTTAAAGTCTAAGGTACAAGCATAGGCAAGGAGTATCCTAATAGACTCTAATCTAGCTACGGGTGCATAGGTTTCATCGTAGTCTATTCCTTCTTGTTGGTTATAGCCTTGTGCTACCAACCTTGCCTTATTCCTAGTTACGACGCCATTTTCGTCGAGTTTATTCCTAAATACCCACTTAGTTCCTATGATGGTTTAATTCTTAGGAGGAGGTACTAAATCCCAAACTTGGTTTGCGGTGAATTGATTAAGTTCCTCTTGCATGGCGACTACCCAACTTTCATCCTTAATCGCTTCACTGACATTCTCAGGTTCTACGGTTGATATGAAACAAAATAATTTACTTTTGTTTTTTGCTTGTGACCTAAGAGTTCTTTGGTTAAGGTTTCCTATGACATTTTCAGTGGGATAGTTCTTGGATTCCTTAATATCGACAACTTCGTCAACTTCAACTATTTCATCCTCAATGTCATCTTCTAAGGGTTTCTTGCCCTTAACCTTAATGGCTTCATCCTTATCTAAGTCATCATCCACCAAGGGTGATGTCTTAGTTGGTGGAGGACTTTCATCGAATGTCACGTTGAGTGACTCTTCGACTTTCATTGTTTCCTTGTTTAGGACTACATAGGCCTTGCTATTTTGGGTGCATCCTTGGAAAACACCTTCGTAAGACTTTGGGTCAAACTTGGTGAGGCAGTCTTTAGTGTTTAGTATGAAGCACTTACTTCCAAACACTCTAAAGTAATCAAGAGAAGCTTTTCTACCTTTCATGATTTCATATGGTGTTTTTCCTAACATAGGTCTAATTAGAATCCTATTAAGTATGTAAGTTGAGGTGTCCACCGCATTACACCAAAACTTTTGCGGAATTGATTGTTCATTCAACATCGTTCTACTCATCTCTTGTAGAGTACGATTTTTCCGCTCAACTACCCCATTTGATTGTGGAGTGCGTGGAGCCGAGAAATTGTGTATAATACCATTAGCATCACAATATGCTCCAAATTGCACTTCATTATCAAATTCCCGACCATGATCCGTTCTAATAGAAACAATTGTACATCCTAGTTAATTTTGGACTTTCTTACTAAAGATTTCAAATTTCTCAAAAGCTTGTGTCTTATTCTTAAGAAATCTAGTCCAAGTATACCTAGAGTAGTCATCAACTATCACTAAGGTGTAGTAGTTTCCTCCGTAGCTCCGTACGGTGGATGGACCAAATAAGTCCATATGAAGGAGTTCTAGGCATCTAGAGGTCGAGACAATATTCTTAGCTTTGTGACTAGAATGAGCTTGTTTTCCAACTTTACAAGCGTCACAAAAGTGTTGATCAAACTTAATCTTAGGTAGGTTTCTAACTAGTTCCTTAGACGCCAATGATTGTATTAATTGCATATTGGCGTGACCTAATCTCCTATGCCATAGAGTGGAATTGTCATCTATGGTTGCTAAGCATATCCTATCCTGAGGCTTATTTCCTATTTTCATAACAAATAGGCCATTTCTCCTAACTCCTATGCCTATGGTTTTACCATCCTTAATAATCTCACTACCCTCTTCGGAGAATATAACTTTACACTTATTATCTACCATTTGACTAATGCTAAGCAAGTTAAATCCTAAGTTATCTACATGCTCAACATTTCTAATAGTGAGGGAGTTTTGAGTGATCGTACCTTTGCCTATAATGTTGCCCTTAAGTTTGCTACCGAAAGTGACATTACCTCCGTTGTATGCTTTGTATGATGAGAAAAGACTTCGGTTACCCGTCATATGATTAGTGCATCCACTATCCTTGACCCATTCGTCAGGCTCCAAGTCGATTCCCAAGCATATCTCATGAGAAGCTTGAGCCATTAGGCATGTTTCGTCCTTGGGCTTCTTCTCTTCATCTTAACCGCTATCACTCCACGTGCCTCCTATGAAAGCTCGTTGGTTGTTGGATTTCGGTGGTTTGGGACACTCTCCTATGAAGTGATTAGGATCTCCACATCTAAAGCATTTCCTATCACTTGTCCTTTTCTTTTCAACTCGGTTCTTTTGTGATGTCTTCTTTTCATCACGAGGTTGTCTAACGAACCTACCTCTTCTCCTAAAGATCTTTTTAAAGTCCCTGACCGCTAACGCATAATCTTCATCTTCACTATCGGAACTCGAACATTCCTCATCACTAGACTCCTTCTTGGCTTTCAATGCTAGAGATCTAACTCTCTCGTTTTTGCCTTTAACTATATCGAAGTCTTTCTTTATTATCATCTCGTGAACCTTCAAGTTTCCTATTAGTTCATCGAGTGATAGTGTCGCCAAGTCCTTTGACTCTTCTATGGCGGTGACCTTTGCTCTCCATTTAGGATGTAGAGCCCAAAGAAATTTCCTAACATAATTCTTGCTAGAGTAACCATCATCAAGAGCTTTAAGACTAGTGATAATAGTATTAAATCTAGCAAAAGCATTATCTATTGACTCATCTTCCGAAATGGAAAATTGTTCATATTTTTGAACAAGAAGATCTATCTTGTTCTCTTTGACTTGGTTATTACCTTGGTAAGTGACTAACAAAGTTTTCCAAATATCTTTTGCCGTATTACACATGAAAATTCTTTCAAATTCCTTTTTGGGCAGAGCATTGTAAATCATCATTTTAGCCTCATTATTCTTGGCTAATTTCCTTTTAAGTTCATCACTTTGTTTATCATAAGAAACTATTTCATCCTTTTTAGTTACCGGATTCATTTGAATCAGTTGAAAGTCACCCTCGGTAATAACATGCCAAAGATCAATGTTTTTTGATTTCACATACGTTTCGAATCTTGTTTTCCAATAGATAAAGCAATCGGTTTCAAAAAGTGGTGGTCTTTGCATAGATTGCCCTTCTAGATATTTGTCGGAATCCATTGATCGATTCAAGTTTTATAATACAATCTACTTTAAAAACTTGACTGACGTGGCTTCTGATACCAATTGTAGAAAACTAGAAGGGGGGGGGGGGGAGGGTTGAATAGTTTTCCTGGTTTTTAAGTTCTTTTTAAATCTTTTTAAGATTTCTTAAGAACTTTACTATTGGAAACCTTTGATTCGATTCTTATGTGCAATCAATCAACACCAATATGAACTACACACTAAACTAACTAATAATAAGTAATGAAAGTAAAGAGTAGAGATGGAAAGATCAAACCGGGACAAAGGATTTATAGTGGTTCGGCTACGAAGGTCTTCTTCGCCCTACTCCACTCCCCGAGTACCACACTCGAGAGTTTCAAGCACTATGTCAACAACCTCCCTTTAGGCGGAGAAAACCGTATGCGTCGCTTATCCTATTTCCGACACTAAGCTAGATGTCGAGTGCTAATCTTAGCTAGCACCAATCTACCATGATCCACACGGTCAATCACTCAAGCCCAATGGCTTCAAGAGATCTCCAAGATCTCGACACGATCACAATGATCAACACTCACTTGACTAACACTATCCTATTGACCCTTGATCTTCTTGATCAATCACACAAGCCCAATGACTTTAAGAGATATTCACTATATCTATAAGATCACAATGATCTTCACTCACACTCTCACAAAAGAAAAATGATCTTGATGTATGCTATGATACAACAAGGATGTAACAAATGTTACAAGAAACCTAACAACTACTACAACTCTTTTATCTTCTTGGATACCTTGAGTTCTTCTCTTGCACTTGAAGAGGAATGAAAACACTTTGTATCAACTTGGATACTTTGTGTTCTTCTCTTGCTATTGAAGAGGAATGAAGAGGATCTCTAAGTTGGATGATTGGATCACTCTTGAACAAAAGAAAAACTAAATTAAATGATCAAGAAAAAAAATGGTGTGAGAGATTTAAACTCAGAAGTTTCTGTGTGTGAAAGGGTGAATAAAATCTGTGAAGTGGGCTGGTATTTATAGGCAGAAAAAATCTGGCCGTTATAGGGGGACGGCTCCACTAAATCACCCACGGCTCCACTAAATTTAGTGGAACCGTGGAGCCGTGTCTGACAAAGACGCTCCATTTTTTGTCTTTTCTGGTGAAAACTTATTTGGGGAAGTTTGGAGCTGATTTTTGGGGGAAAAATAGCTGTTATGTATTTTAAACTTATTTTTTCATTAAAACATTTCTTAATTATTCAAAAATAATTTGTAAAATATATTTTTGAAAGAAATGTTTTGTCACATAAAAATGTGATGTCTAAAACTCAAATTCACTTCTTTGATCATTAGTTAAGTGGTAACATTATTCTAGAGTGATTTGTGTAGAAACGGGATCTTCCGATTAAAAACTTGTTTACGTTGATTTTAACGTAACGTGATTTCACATTTTATCATTCTCAAAACGTGAAGTTATCGAAAAATAGAAATAACGTTTTTAAAACATTATTTGCATCAACAAAGCATACAAGCGTCTGTATCATTTGTAATATATAGCTAAATCATGTCACTTGAGCATTTAATTAAATTTTATTCTTATTATGTGTGTGTATACATAAAAAAAGAGATTCCATCACTAGTTCACTTCGGTGTGCGTAACGTGCAATGTGATCCACTTTCACTAAGATATGCTAGTCAAGGTCATGCATTTGTATATACTTAACAAATCAATGACTGATAAATTTTGTTCACAAATACAATAAAAAATCAATGATTGATAAATTATCAGTTCTTAGTTTCTCTCCTTACTATTTTCCTATTGGAAAGAAAAAAACAAACAAAAATGAATACCTACAGTCTATTGTTTCTCTCCTTACTAGTTTCCAAAACAAGTAGAATATAAAAGGCATTGTTTCACCAGTATACCATTGGTTTAGCGATATCTACAAAGTAAAATATTCGTATGAAAAGTCGTTATTTTACGTTTTAGGTATAAAGAATTGAAAACGGAGCAAAAACGTGAAATTTCGAACAATTGTTGATCACGTATATATCTTTATCAAAGTCCAAATGAATCTCCGATGATACCAAAAGAAAGAGCACAAAAAAAGGAATCAAACGGATCTGGCCCGCCCCAAGACCGACCCGGTTCACCATGAACCGACCGACCAAAACTTAAATCGGTTTATATGCTATAAACCCGAACATAAAATGGTAAAATAAATTGAGTTGGTATATTTACATCACTAGATGCTTAGTCTAGTGGTTGAGGGGTTGTTTTGTGAGGGAGGAGACCTGAGTTCGAGCCCTGCTCGCCTTTTTAGTTTATTTCAAAAATAGAAAACAAAATTAAACGTTAGATATTATACATCTCTTAAGACTAACTATGCAAATATTTTCTCTCGCATTAGATCTACGTTAGAAGATAACGAAGAAATAATTTGCACCGTTAGTTCTCTGGGATATATGGTGGCTAACTTTACTAATGAAGGGATGTAAATGTACTAACGTATCGACCAGTGATGTTTGATGTTACCATTGGCAAACCACTTGTATGTATTTTGAACTTTACTCATTGTGATTTACTTTGTAACAAACTAAAATAATAGCGTGTGCACTTATTTTGACACGAATGAGAAATACATTTTTAAGTTTTTGGTTTTATAGAAAAAAGGTTTTATTTATAGTTGAAAAGAAAGATAAAGTCAGTTTACTCTCATACAATATTTTTTAACGGCTTTGAAATGTTATATCTATTTTTCTTTTTCGTTATGTTTTATTGTGTTTTAATGCATACTTTTCATTTTGGTAGTTATAAGTCCCGTGCACGCACGGGTTTTTTTCTAAAACTTTTATTAATTATCAGTAACTAAAAATACAAACAACTTAACATGTCCTAAATATTTTTACTTGCTAGATAAAAAAATAAAATAAAATATGATATGTATATAAGCTTTTATTTGTTTATTGTTTTTAGATACTTAATTTGGATTGAAAATTATTCTTCGTCACTAAAGAACACGGTATAAGTAACAAACCTTGCAGATTATATAGCAAGCCAACCAAGCATATAGAAAGAGTCCATATCATCTTGTATGTAAAACCGGTGTTTCACTATGATATTTCAACAAACACTTCTAGTGCCTTCAACTTAGAAGGCAAAATTTTGACATTCTGACAAACCGTATCTTTATTCACACCCAACAATTATAACCCACAAATAAACAATAAATTACCGAACATTGTATCAAAACTCACAATTAATTAACTATCTACAGGTCCGAGCCTTGGTGTTAAGAAACTGCAGAAATCATTAAAACAAACTCACTTACCAGACTAACATTAAGATATAGGTGTAACATATACAATATTGGAAATTTTGAACAATACGATATATAGTAGCTTGAAGCTCTGCTAACCAACCATGAATTGAACACCATTGATTCACCACTGGATCACATAGTTTCGTACAGCTAACCACTCTATCAGATTTTGCAAATAATTAAAGTTACCCATTAACATGTTTAAATCAATAACCAAAGAGTGTGTACCTTGATTTTGACTATACAATCTTTTTAGTTCTTTATCTAACATAAACCATTCGACACTCAAATTTAAGTGTTCATTCTTTTAAAATCGAAGTGGTAACAGCATGAGTTTCTAAACTATTACCTGAACATCCATATCACCAGATTTCCGGAATGTTAAAGCATACAATAACTTACATGCTCTTAGTAACCACAATTATAATCATGTTAACCATTAATAAATAGTATAAAATCATAAAGCACAAAGTAAGATCAAGTGTAATATATAGAACATTACATGCAAAGCTATAACAGATTGAAGAAAGGCACATATGCTGGCAAAATGTCTTGAGCCAAACTGGGCCGTTAACATTGTTAAGCAAGTAGTAAGACGATAAACAAAACACCTTTAATAAGGAAATTCCTAAATAAAACAAAGAAACCTGATTTTTATTTTTTGTGAATCATAAGGGTTTGAATTTGCGTATTGGGTTCAAGATCAAGCTAAGGAGGTGATGGTTGATATATGATGTAAGTGATAAGACTAATAATTTTTGTTGAATATCTTCATACTTTTTTCGCATGATTCCACTGATGCATGATTCCCGTGATTTCCAATTTTATGAAAAGGTTTTGGATTTCCAGTTTTATGAAGTGGTGGTTATTAGTTTGTGTTATCTAACTATCTTATAATGCACAAAGGCCTACTATTAATAGAAATACTTAAAATTAAGCAATACAAGTTATAAAGCTAAAAGTACAAGTAATTAAAACACATTTTCTAACATTTACAAGTTCTTAAGCTCAAAGTACAACTAATTAAAATAGAAATACTAACATTAAATACAATAAATAAATCATTATGTACATTAAATACAATTAATTAACGGGTCAATAAATACAATTAATGCAGTTATTAAATAATTAAAACACCCCTTACATAAGAAATACAAATTATCAAGCATATTGTACAACCAACTTAAACACAATTCTTGCATTAAATGTCACTAATACAAATAATAAAGCACATGATACAAATATTCAAGCCCGAACGGGCACGGGCCAAACGGGCTCGAGCCCGAACGGACACGAGCCAACGGGCTCAAGCCCGAACGGGCACGAGCTAAACGAAATTCTTGATATCCGTAAATGTATTGTAAAAAAAACATAATAAACTAAAATACATGATTCACCCGAAAATTTTATTTCAGGGTACCCGCCGCCGCAACGCGCGGGTACCCTGCTAGTTGGGATAATTGGTGGTAGTGGTGATGGATCTAAAATAAGGGAGTCCCGTGTTCTTTTTATAAATTACACTTTTGGCTTAAAATTATGCCAAAAGTCATTGAGGGCCATGTGTATTTTCCAATTATTTTAACAAAACGTTTTTTAAAATTCTTTTAGGTAAATTAGGAAACAATTAACTTTAATTATTTTTTAAAAGCTAAAAAAACGAATTAAAAAAAATATATATTTTTAAAAAAGGAATGATTTGATTTTTTTTTAAATGGAAAAGTCCCCACTAGGGGTTTTGCTTTATTATATAAAAGCATATTTTTCATTTTGGTAGCATGAATTGTATCAATCTAGCTGAGTTAGCTTTCGGCAAATAACAATTGTTTTTTTTTAAGAAATTTCACTAACTACACTCTTTACCAATTAATATCATATTTTCTCGAGTAAATTGCAAAAATCATCATTGTAGTTTGGCCAAATTGCAGGTTTCGTTCATAATCTTTCATAAGTGCAGACACCGTCCGTGTTAGAACTTTGGGTTGAAGTTTTCGTCCATGTTCAAAATAAAATGACTAAAATGCCCTTGTCAAAAACTACAACTCAGGGGCGAAAACTGCAACCCAAATTTTCCTATAGGGACCGTGCCTGCACTTTTGAAAGGTTAGGGACGAAACGTGCATTTTGGCCAAACCACATGAACGATTTTTGCAATTTACTCTATTCACCCATTAAAATCTTGTCTCGTTGATTGAAATACAAGTGGACAGTTATTTTGGGAAATTTCAAAATAGCAATATTGACACTTATTATGAGACGTGGTAGTATCAATCTAGCTGAGTTGGCTTTCGGCAAATATTAGTTGTTTTCTACTGAGTTTGGGGGGGGGGGGGGGGGGGGTGCGAGCAAGAAGTTGTGGTTGTGCCTTAATAACTTAATTTAATGCAAGTAACATGCATAAAATTATTCCATGTTGTATAAGCAATAACATGTCAATAGTATTCTTCTTTAAACGATGTTTTTTGTTTATGGTTGTCAAGTACCTATCTTTCTTTGTTTATTGAGTGAAGATGTATCAATTTTCAAACAATATTTGTCTTAAGAAATGGATGTTTGATGATTAAGATAACTTATATTGTTGAGACATTTCAATCATGTTTCATTTGTCACTTTTGTGGAAGTATCTTGAAACATGATTAAGATAACTATATATATAATGAATAAAACATTTTTTTTTTTTTTTTTGGTGATATGTAAATGACGGGCAATCAACATCCACAACTAATTTTTCGGCTTGGGTTTGAAAAATATAAAGTAGTTGTTAAGATTACCAAAAAAAAACATGATAGAAAATATCAATCTTTGTCCTTTTTTGGCTTCCATGTTCAATATATTCCTTTCACAATATTAACAGTATATATTCCATGTCGCCACAGAGGTTTACCTGCGATGACTCCGGGCTATCCAAAAGGGTAGTCACCTTGAGATTAGTCGGCTCGCAATGTCGAGTCGGAACCCAAGTAAAAAAAATAAAAAATAAAAAATAAAAAAATATTAACAGTAAAATCTGATTGTTAAATATATTTTCTGATACCGTTTACTATCTTTTATATGTAATGTAAATAGGGGTGTCAGCAGGGTCGGGTTGACCCGAACTGAACCCGATAAGCCTTATCGGGTCGGGTTAAATCGGGTTGAAAAAGCTTATCGGGTTAGTTTCACCCGAACCCGATAACCCGACATTGTTATCGGGTCGGGTTAGGGTTAGAAAATTTTTGTTGTCGGGTTATCGGGTCAACCCGACAATCATTATTTAGTTCTATATTTTTTAGTAGTAAAACAAGTTCTTTATAGGATGTTTGAGCCAAGATCCTAAATAGAGGCATAAACATATGCTGGCTCAAACAGTTAAAGGCAAAGACTTCACAAAAGAAGTGGCTCAAAGAAAACATGAAGCATACCTATAGCAACCAGTAACATAGACAACTCACTCAAACTATTTCCTATATGGTGCCTTCACTAAACAGTATTCACCTATTGCACATTACTAACTAAAAACTGTTTCTCAAGGGTGGAGGGAGTGATGACTCTCAACCCTCCAACCCTTCCAAAATTAACCAATCAAATTCCTCCACCTCATTTCAACCCTCCAACCCTCAATCCAACCTTTTTTACTGGCAACCATCACTCTCAACCCTCCCAAATCTTTTTTTAAATATTCATAACTACTAATGCACAAAATACAACTAACTAATGCATAAAAATAAACCTTGAATGTTGCTTTCTCCTCAGCTCGCAGCGAGTTTGATGCTCGCATTTCCAGCCCGTTTGCCAAGCCCGTTCCTGCGGCAACCATACCCGCTACAAACCTTTTGAGCTCGCATGGTAACCCGCATATCACTCCCTCTAGCACATTACTAACTAAAAACTGTTTCTCAAACTTACTGCCTTTTGAAATACGCATTTTGGAAATATGCAACTTCAAGTTGCTCATTCAAAATAACTATAGAACTTAGTGGAGAAAAGCTTATAACAGTTTGAACGTATTTTGCGCAGATATGGTAGCTAACAGTAACATTTAAATGTGGAATATGACAGTGAAATTTCAAATGAGCAAAATTGCAAAAATCCATTAGTTACTGCTGTATTAGATACGATCAATTTGCGCATATTCATCTTTAGAGCATGTGTACTGGGCACTTTTGCTCACCATTTTTTCCCAAACAAAGCCCAACAGCGCCCCTCAACCGAAAATGACGGGGCGTTGTTCACCCAAAAAACCCACAGCTGGTGGTTCTGACAACGCCTCTCCCTCTCTCAATCCATAAAATTCGAACGTTTTTTTCCCCATTTTACCACTACACCACTTTTTCAACAAAGCCCCACAATACCCCACATGCCACGTGTCAAACAACCCCCCACCCTCTCTTACACACCACTACACATACTCTTAGGAGTCTACAAATTGCAGCTACTTAACTATAAACTTGTATAGTTTCTGACTTTATAAAGGTACAAGTGAATAGTGAGAGAGGTGTTAAGATTGCATGCACCAAACACGTTAAAAAAGCTCAACAACAAACTTAACTTGAAAAATATAGGAAGAAAAGAAGGGTAGGATACCTACTCAAAGGACATTGTCAAAAACGCTAATATGGCAAATCTTAAATGTGGTCGTATAAATACGTTTCTATAATATCCATAAACTCTCAAACATATGGTTCATAGTTGTTCTAAAACATATATATGAACAATACTAATAGCATCCGGTACCGTGCCATAGCTTATGGGCGAGTCACCGTAGACGTAGTTACCACGATTGTTATTTGATTTTTTTCTAATTTTTTTTTTAATGTAAATGTGTATTTGTTTGATTGTGTTATGTGTGTATATGTTTTGTGTTTTTTTGTTATAAGATTTTATTATTATTATTATTATTCTTTTTTATTCTTTTCATTTTGAACCTTGTAGGTTTTGTTTTTTTTCATATTAAGTCCCTTATAGTATTTTTTTTCTTTCTCAATGTTAGTTCTTGTTTGGTTTGTAATGTTAGTTTTTTTAGATTTTTTTTTATATATTTACTAGATGTTAGGCCCGCCTCGATGGGGCGTCTAGCGTCACTATATGTGTCGGCTAAATTAATTCAGTTGAGAGTTTGTAGTTGTAAACATTCTTATATGTTAAAAGTTAATGCATATCATAACTTTGTAAAAAAAAATATTGTAAATGAAACTTGTAACTTATAATATTAAAATAACGTTATTCTCAAAGTAAACATTCATATATTTTCAAATTCCATTTTTTTGACGATACCAATTATCTACTTCATATTTCGTGTCAGTATCTTCTTCAGAAGAATCATGCTCAATGGTATTGTAGTCATGTTCGATGTAATCATGATCTTCATGGATTGTTTGATTTGAATATGAAAAAGTATCTCGATCATTCATCTCTACATTATTTCCTTCGTTTTGAATGAATGGAATATGATCATTTTCTTATGTCGGGGAATCATTATATTCATTATTTCCTTCGTTTTGAATGAATGGAATATGATCATTGAATATGAAAAACTTTTATTATATTTAATGTTTATAGCCCACACATATTTCCTACTATATTGGAAGAGGAAAATACTTATATTCCATTAAATATAATAATAATAAGTATTTTCCTCTTCCAATATAGTAGGAAATATGTGTGGGCTATAAACATTAAATATAATAAAAGTTATGTAATCATTGTTTTTTGAAAGCTAAAATATTTTAATCAATAATAATATTGATAAGAAACCCTAACATACAATAAGCATATTCAAAAAAAAAAAAATAAAAAAAAAAAATAAAATAATAAGCCAATCAATAATTCTTACTTGTTTGATCGATGAGTATGGTTGTTGCGGATTATTATTGAAAACTCTGAACTAATTGTGCAATAAACGTAGTTACACATTGTTTTGTTTTCGTTTTTGTTGATTGTGATTCGTGTGTGTGTGTGTGTGTATATATATATATATATTGTGTTATGTGTTTTTAATTTATAATAAGAAGATATCAATAATATTTTTGCATAAAAACTTAGATTCGTATTTTGGTAAGTGTTATATTAGTCTTAGCATTAAATGTATTCAAAGTCAAATATGTTAAATATTAATTCTTATATATTTTCCTTATTAAAAAAACGGTTGCATAAATTTAGGATTACCATTTATATTTAAATACATTATAAAAAGAAGATAAACTTGTCTTCTTGGAACCCTAATTTTTTTCAAACATTTATTCTACAGAAGTATTAGATATGAATGATAAATCTTCATCGAAAGAAATTGTTAACAAAAAAATGAAACTAAACCAAAAAACAATGATGGTATTTTCTTCTGTATATTTTTTAATCTAAGATTATTGTTTTAACTATTTGCTCAAATGATGATTATTTCTTTGTGTTGCTGTCATTTACAGTTGTAAATGAAACCGGAACGCTTATTGATTGGCTCAAGACTTATTATGGTAGTCGGCTAATCAGTGTTCGTGACATGAAAAAAGCTAATATCAAAATTGGCAAAGGCATTAACATTAGTTGAGCAAATGCAAGCTTCTGGACATGACATTGACGACGACTACATGATTGATTTAGGATTTTTTTCGGGATGATTAAAGAATTTTTTTTTGTTAAAAATCATTTGTTATAATTGTATTAAGTTATTCTAATTGCAACTAATAACGTTTATCTTTAAGTATTTGTGTCTAATATCTTGTTTATATTTGTTTATTGTTTAAATATTAAATTATTGTATTTTTAATTGATTGTTTATATTATTAAATATTAGTACCTAATCCCTATTAAAATAAGTAAAAACCCTTGGATTAACAAATGCGTTTCTCCACTATCTCGAATCGAACTTTCTGCTATTATACAATGTGAGTTCGTTTTTCAATATCGATTTAGGTTACTTGTTATTATGATAATTAGGGCAAGATGTTGTATTTATTGTATCCGACTATGGGTTTTTTTAGATTTTTAATTTGCATGTGTAAGTTTAAGATGACGTTTTTGGTTTTTAGTATCTGTATTTTGATATATATGTTTATGTTTGTTATTGCATGCTGTTATTGTTGCTTATTTTTAAAACCCTCAATTGGTATTTGTCATTGCATGCTTTTATTGCTGCCAAATTTTAAAACCCCCAATTGTTCTTGCAGATATATCTGTGGATTGTTAACAAAAATCTTTTTAAATTGTGCAATCCATGTTTAATGTATATGTAATTGAGTTTATGTTACTATCATCAACCAAACTCACCTCAATACAATGTTGCAAAAATCGCTAGGCGCTAGTCGGGCGGTCGACCACCTTCGAGGCGGAATTCGCCTAGGCGCCGCCTAGGCGGATTGGAATTTTTTATATATAAATATTATAAATAATATTATATAACATAACAAAAAAAACATGTTCAGTACATTATATCCCCACTTGTCTTATTTAATATCCCCACTTACTAATTGGTAGTATTTAATATCCTCACACCCCACTTGCCTTCAAAATAATAACAGATAGCAAAAACCTAGATACCATCAGTCAAAACACACAGTCGAACATATAAACCCACAAAACACACAATGATTTCAATCAAAAAATCGAAACACACAATGAATTCGAAAATAAAACACCAATTAAACCCACAAAATACAATCATCTCAATCGGCAGATTTGGAAATTAAAAGAGTGGTTTTAATTGAAATAAGAACATACCTTTTGAATCTTTGATTAGTGGTTTTAATCGGTTTCTTTTGGAAGATACATGTTATTGAAAGGTATGTGTGTGAAAAAAGAGGCGGGATTTGAAAAAAAAAACCCTAGATCTGTAATATTAAAGCGTTGACCCTTTTTTTTCAGTTGACTGCCCCGACCCGCCTAGCCCGATTTGACCCGCCTAGCCTGATTTAACCCGCCTAGGCGCTTTGTTGACCGCCTTTTGACCAAAACGCCTAATTTGGTCAATTTGATACAAATCGGGGCAGAATAGCACCGCTTAGCGCCTAGGCGGCCGCCTAGAACGATTTTTACAACACTGCCTCAATATACCCAACAAACCCGATATCGTTTTTTACGGCAGATTATGCACTTAAGTGACTTTTTATGTGAGTAACATTATGGTGGATTATGGGAATGGTTTTAGTATATTACCACTATGTTTCCTTTTCCATTAATATTGATTATAGATTGTGATAAACATTCTTCATTATAAATTGTGATGCAAGTGATTATTTATGTTAGTTTAGAAAATGTTTTATTGTGTTTCAGTTTGTTGTTTTTAGTTAATAATATGATATCATTTTTTTCGACAAATTATGTACTTAAATGGCATTGCATGTGAGTAACATTAAATTTTTTAAACCTTACAGATGGCCTTTTTAGTTAAGTTTGAAAATGGTGATGAAAGTGGTTTCAAAGTTCCACTAAAATTGTTTGAACTTACTGATCATAAAGATTGTGAATGGTTATATGCAAAGATTGTGAATAAGGTGTATGAGTTTAAGATCTGTATCGTTGATGGTGATGTTGGTCTGATACATGGAGAGGAATGGAAAAAGTATGTAGAAGAGAGTGGGTTTAAGCAAGGTTGGTTTGTTTTATTTGACATTAGGAATGCTGAGTATGTTCTTGTTAGCCATTTTGATGAGCATAGTAATGGTGGTAATGGATTCATCATGATAGCGGATAGAGTTAAAATGTCTAATTGTGTTGCACAGACGTCAAAGATGAGTTCTTTAAGATACGTACATTGTAAATTCCTTTTTTGTATGTTTAAGAGCTAACAAACTTTGTATTTTCGATTGCTATTAATCTAATTAGATCATTTTGTATTATTCGTTTGCAGCTGCTGCCAAAAAGTTTTTTTAAAGGATACGAGTTTAAAAAACAGACTTTGTATTGTGTTAGAACTTGTGATGGGTGGATGAGGGTTTCTTTGGATTTTGATGGCAAAAAACCGTTTGGTTTTTGTGGGTCTCAATGGGAGAAATTTTGTCAAAAACATATGATTGACGGTTCTCAAACGTTTTTTATGCATTTTATTGTTGGGCATCATTTTATCGTAACCATCCCTGATGGTAGCGGTTTTTGTCAGGACCCTGAATTTCTACGCAAGTTATTATCGTTTTGTTTTTAAATTAATTTTTGTTTCGATAGTTTGTATGTAGTTTTTTTGTTTGCTGACATTTAAATGTGTCTTAGATTGTGCGTTTTGGAAAAAAGCTCATGCTAGGTCATTGATTTCATCAAATAGTGGTTTGAAATCTCCCCCGTTTGAGTTGGTTAGTATAATTAAAGAGTTTTTTTTTTCTTTTTTAAGTTTTTGTTATGTTTTTTGATAATCGATATCTTCTCATGATACTGAACTGTAGGGACCGATTGTGGGAAAAGTTATAAAGGTTGAAGAAGATGATAGTTTTATATCTGATAATATTGTTGAACCTGATAACAATGTTAAACCTGTTAAGAGAAGAAAGGGACCTTCTGGCGGCAAGATTTGGTTTAAGGTATTTATTTCAATTACGTTGTACTCAAATTATTCAATATTTGTGTTTAGGTTTTTGATATTTATATATTTTTTAGCAGTATGGGAGTTCAAGCAATAAAAATACTGGCGTGTCGAATAACACGATCGATGATGGTTGTAGTTTTGTTAAGAAGCTTGGCACAACTGCTATGAAGGGTTATGTTGTAAGTGTATACTATATTCATACATTAGTTCTTATAGATTTTGTTTCGGTTTAAATATTAAATTTGTGATTTATACATCTGGACAGACAATACCAGTTGATTTTGTTAGAAGGCACAAGCTATACAATCACTCTGGTTCTGATGATACAACTAAGGTCAGATTATGTTATTTGCATTCATCCTTTGAGAAGGATCATGTGTTAAGAAAGTACATTGATAAAGTAAAAGCCAAGGAGTTTGATGACCATGTTGTTATGCTTGGAAAATGGAAATACATTATGAATGAAGTTGGATTTGTTGAAAACCAAGACATCAAGTTCACTCTTGATGTTGGAGTATTGTCAAGCAAGGGTGATGTTGTGATTAGAATGGAATGAGTATTTGGTAGTTTAATGTGTATCTAAGTATAGACAATGATGTTTAGTTTGTTTTGCAGTTATTTAGAAGGGTGTATTTTGGATTTGGTAGCTTGTTTCGGTATATATCAAGTATGGTATGTAATTACAATGTATATGGTCTGGTAGCTTTTGTATCCTCAATCTTTAGAGAAACGATCTGTTGTCTACAATAGAATTATGTTTTGGTATTTTAATGTGATGCAACTTTAGATAAAGATGTTCAGTTAATAGGTAATTACAATTTTTGTGGTAACTAATGGATTATGTGTTTGTAGACAAACTAGCTTTTTTGTACAATGTAATTAACGTTTTACATTTGAATGTATATGCAAGTTTAGATAACAATGTTTACTTAATAGTGTGTATTTTGTATTTGCTTTTTTGTATTTATCTGTATATGTCAAGTATAATGAAAATATACTTGTTGGGCTCTAACTCTTAAAATGTCATGGGCCACATTTTTTATTAACTGGGCTAGGCTTAAGATTTGGATTTGTCCATTAACCATAGCGTCTAATATACACTTTTAGTAGTTAAGTTTCTGCAAACATATCAAATCATCCATAAATTTATTTTCTCAACAGTACTCAAGTTGCCTGTTCATCTGAATCTTCCTCATTACTTTGGGCGGCTGTTTGTTGGCTACACATTTTTTGGTGTAATCTTAAAGAACACAATACTATAAACAACTTAATCTATCAATGTAATTTTTTTTTGTAATGTGATCTTATTTTGTAAGTGAATATTAGTATACTAATATTTGTAGTGAGCTGAACATCTCATTTTGATGTATATATTTATATATATTTTTGCTCTGTTTTGTTAATGTTATACACTTAAGTTGAAGTTTTGTTTATAGTGAAACCTATACATGCAAGTAGTTTTTAACTGATTTGATTTAAACTAAGATTGTATCCCGAATATGCATTATAAATTGTTAATTTTGGTGGATTTCATGTTTGTAAAAGAGCACACATCATTATGTAGATGTTATAAATATTTTAACTAAGAATGCATTCCAAATATGCATTATAAATTGTTAGTTGATGTGGATTTCATGTTTGTGAAATATTATACATTATTATGAAACTGTTATAATTGTTTGTAAAATATGTAAAAGTGTATCATTTTTCAGGGAAGATGCCGCAACAGTTTATTTTTCCTCTGAATCAAACAACTTATCATAATTTTCAGGTTTGTAAAAGTGGAAAAATATGGTTGTCATATGAGTTTACTGTTATAATTTTGAATTTAAGCATATGAAATTTTGCAGAATTTGCCATAAGTGTTCATTGATAACTTTTACTCCAATCAAGAATACCTTTTCATCCATAGGAATGATAGGCGCAGATATGTATGCAAACTTAGACGTGGTAGAGCAAAGATTTGCAGTTTTATGATGATGAATGGAAAGCATTTGTTAGAGCGAACATTCAACCGGCTGTGAGAACACTTCACATTGTTAGGGAAGCGCATGACACTTTTTACGTTACAGGGTATGGCAATAATGGCATTGAAGGTCCAGGATATGGAATAGATGTGGTTGGAGATAGAGTTTTCAAGTGCCTGGTAGAATGCAGAGCATCAGCGCAGGTATCTGTATTTACTCATATATTTGTCTTTTGATAAAAACAAAGTTTAGTATTGCAAAATCATTATCATAATTGTTTAAGTAACAATAATTTTCTTTTTTGTATGTTAATGCAGCTTTTACCAGATGATTTTATTAGAAATCTTTTGGGAAACAGAATTTGGGTTAGCATTAATGGTTTGAGGTTCAAGTTGATCTATGAGAGGCTGCAATCGTATCCATAATATGAAGACATACTGAATTGTTTATCAGGGGAGCGTTGGGATCAGCTTGTGGAATATGCTGAAATAGCTGTAGGACAGAGGATGGTATTCAACAATTTAGGAAATGACAGCTTAAAATTGATGGTGTTTGATGATTTAGGTTTGGGATTGTATGATGAAAGAGTTTACTCCACAATGTTGAGGTTTCCCACTCATCATATACCATATTATGCGGCTGCAGGTTAATTAGCTTAGCCTCGTGGATGTAAATTAATTTATTTCAATAGTTTTAACAAATAAATGTTTCTTCTTTGTAATAGATAAGAGAGCCAAGCATGTTTGTACGTGGGCAGGTCATCGTGGTCATGACGATGAAGTTGATGTTTTTTATACCGAGTTGAATTATGCCATTTGCGATTATCGTCGATTGGTAAGTATATTAAAACTTTAAATTGGGAGTTTTTTCATTTCCTGACATCATGTATGTGTATACGAATGTACTGAAATGGGTTATTTTTTATTATTTTTTTTTAAATATTCTTTTGATTTGTTTCATAGACAATACATGCAAATATCTGTGAGAAACACATGATGCATACTCACACCAGAGCTATGGTATTTGATGTGGTGTTTTTTGCTCTAATTCTTTTATATCCACGGCACCGGCTCCAAAGACTTGGTGCGCGCGTGATGTGTCGTTGTGGTTTAGCAGTATTAATGCCTACTCAAGTTTTAAATTTATATTTAGCCGACTTATCAATAAAACACACACTTTAACGAGCAGTGTACCCGGTCAGTATGAATATAATGGTAAGTAGAGTGTCGATCACTAAGAGTGGAACGTATTATCTAGTTATTCTAATCAGTATTTTAATATCCTAGGTTAGCTATACAATCCTAATCTAACGCAAGGGGGTTCAGCCTGAGAGACTGGCACGGTTTGGTTATGATTAAATAGAAAACTAAACTAATGAGCACGAATCAGCGATTAGCACACACGTACACAGATAGATACTTGAGACAATAAGAAGACCTGTCCTGATAATTAAGTAGCTTGTCACTTGTTTTATTGCTAGTTTTATATGAAGTGTATATAATTAACCCTTTCTTGTTGGCTCTAATCTTATCGGCGAGTAAACCCTTAATGATCACTTATATCTATCCCACTATCCTAGAATATTGAGCATTTGTGATGCCCACGTTTCGTATACGCTAGAATAGATAGGCGAGGAAGGGGCATGGCGACCCAAGCAATGCTCAGCTAGACACAGATGTTATCAATGCACTAATAAAAGTCACTAAAGACATCAACATATAAACTTTAATTAATGGGAAAGCAATTTTAAGGGGTGCCCATGATATTCCATAGTCACATGGAATCTACCCATCAATCCTGATGAATTAAAGTGTACTAATACAATAAAACAAAACTACTTAATGAATTGAATACATGCAGGACCTTTTTACAGCTCTTGTATCTTCGTTTAGGATGTGTCTTGTGCTGCTAATACGTCTGAATTCGGCTTTAGGGTTTCTGTCTTTCTCTTCGGAGTTAAGCTATCTCTCTGTCACGAAATTCGTCTGGCCTTGGGGTATTTATAGTTTCTGTCTGAGGGTTAGATGCGGCGCATAGGATAAGTAGATGCGGCGCATTGACTTAACTTCGCGTGGGGTCCAAGATTAATATATTCAGGAATATTCATACACCGCCTTAAGATGCGGTGTAACTCCATTTCTATATGCGGCACATGTCCTTTGCTGTCTTGGATCGTAACTTGTGAAATCTTGATAGTGATGCGCCGTATGTAAGAAGTGTGTTGCGGCGTATCTGGAGCAGAATGATCTTGATCTTGTACATTTCAGTAGACTCTTAACATCTTGCTTGTTTTGCTCCATAATTAGTCCAAAATCACCAAGTTTCACATAATACTTGTTTTTACCTGAGAATTACAAAAGTAAACATTAACGTATCAATTCTCATATATAATATAATAAAACAAGTCAAATAAATAGGACAAATGATGATAATAAAATGTACTTATTTGAGTTCATCAGTATTCCATGATGATGTCAAGTATTCGATGGTAGTCAAGATGGTATTCCACCTAGAAGATCTGATGAGGACAAACCATGTGGTAATGAACGACAATTGGAGAGAATTTGGTGCTATGTGTGGTTTTGTGCTACCAAAGATGTTGCGGTTTAAGTTTATTGAAGTAATCGAAGAAGTGGAAGCTGGAGTGCATCGCCAAGTAGTAGTATTTGAGGTTTGTTAAGACCCTAATGTTCTTAAGCTCTCTTTTGGTGTGACTTTTATGAAAATACTATGTTCTAAATGTTTGTAGGAATGTTTAATTATGCTATTATAAACCATATAGTAGTTGTATAATAATTATTATTAGGACACGTAAGTATATAAATGTTTAGTAATCATGTTTAATTATAGTATATCATGTTATTGTGCAGTCAATAATTTTTAACTTTAGATATATAGTTAGATGTTTTAAGCTACGTTACACATTCACTATCACACGAATGAATATGAAACAATAAGTGCACTTACAATAAGCATTTGTGGTTACACATGTTTTTTTTTAGCATGTAAAATTTACAACAATACAACAAAATTAGGAAAAGTTACATTAAATGCTTTGTTTGTTTAAATAATCAGAGTTTATGTAGCACTTCCTTGTATACAACATTCTTTGTTTTGTTTATGTAGTTCCCTAGTTGATCGCAGCATAAAACCCTTAAGCCACTCTTTGTTTTTAATCTTGAAACAACAACATATAGTTGTCCATGGGAAAACACACTCTGTTCTAGATAAAGGCCAACTTTCATTAGCATTTGTCCTTGACTTTTGTTAATAGTCATTGCAAAACAAACTGAAACAGGGTACTGTCATCGAGTGAGTTTGAAAGGTATCTTTTTTTCAGAAGGGCTTATCACCATTCTTGGTATTGCACAAACCTTTCCAACTTCACCGCCTATTATTATTCTTGCTTCAATATTTGTTATACCATTCGTATAACCTGTAGTCTTGCACCATTACAAAGTCCTGATCATTGATCAATATTGTGAAGACACATAACAGGGGTACCTATTTTCAATGTTAAATGATGATTAGGAACCCCAGACATCTTGATTGTATTTAGGAATTCAGTTTTATACACCAATTCATCAAACGTATCATCAGTATCAGATGCGCATATTGTATCGGAACTATAAAAATGTATTTCGTCTCCAGGAAGCAATGACATCATTCGTTCATTTATTTTGTCTACTTGCTCATGCGTTGGTGCTAAAATAGCTCTTTCTGGAAAGAAAGTAGGATTCCAAACATTACTAAGCAAATCAAGGTATATATCGTCAATCATTGTACCAACATGATCCTCGTTATCTTTGATCAACATCTCTGTTTCAAATTCTACGACTGATTCACTATCATTTTTTCCACCAATCTTCCCGTCACTAATATCAAGAATCCATTGCACAAACCGCTTTGTATCTTCCAATTCTTTATCAGTTGTCCCACTTTGAAGTCTCATGTTAACCGTTAATTTTAACACAGTACAATAATTCCATAAGCTTGAACTGTTTAATGATGCAAGAACAACATCTTGTCTTGTGCCATTTTGAATTACTGGTAATATCTGTTTAAAATCTCCACCGAAAACAACAACTTTTCCACCGAATACGTCATCTTCTCTACCCTGAATATCACGTAGCGCTTTTTCAAGCACTTCAAAACAATGCCTGTGCATCATTGGTGCTTCATGCCATATTATCAATTTACATGTTCGTATGAGTTCTGCCAGATCACTATCATTGGTTATTCCATACATCGAATCTTCTACAACATTAATATGTATTGCAAAGTATAATGAGCTTTTCTACCACCTTCCAATAATAGTGCAGCTATTCCACTTGACGCGACATTCAAAACAATTTCACCTTTAGACCGTAAAGCAGCACTTAAAGTCTTGTATAAATACGTTTTCCCAGTCCTTCCATATCCATAGATGAAAAACATAGCTGGTGAATTTGTATTACACGCTTCCATGACAGTTGCATATATTTTCTTTTGCTCTGATGTTAAAGTAGCATACAAAGTGTCGTGTTGTTTTGCAAGCTTAGTTTTGTCGTACTTTAACTCATCGTAAATTAACCTATTATAACCTTCCATTGTGTATTCAGACTTCGGGTATGGCATCTTTGGTATGTCCTTTAGGCTCCTTCCGTTGCTAAGTAGCATATCTTGTATGTACGTAAGACATATGTTATATCTTTGTACATCACTAAGATCAAGTTCTGCTAAAACGAAGTTTATATATATATATATATATATATATATATATATATATATATATATATATATATATATATATATATATATATATATATATATATCTCTATATTATATATAACAGGAGGCGTTACATGTAGATAATGCCACGTAAATGCCACCTCAATGCCATGTAATTCATTATCAGCCATGTCATCACATTAGTGCCATGTAAGCAACTATTTATTAATTAAATTCGAAATTATTAATGCCATGTAATCATCCTTAAATACCATGTCATCACAATTAAAAGCCACCTAAGCATTATTTGAATGAATTAAAATTCGGATTTTTTTAGGCATTAAAAAGGATGCATGAAGATTCGAACCTAGGTTTGCATGAATATTTAACACACCTTTTTACCACTAGACCAACTAATTTGTTGATTTATATCCTGCAAACCTAAAAATATAATACTTAGCGATTTAAATATAAAACTTTTCATAGATTATATTTTCCTTAAATATAGTTCCATAATATAGCCTTTTAGGGTTTTTGTTAGACTCATCACGTACAGAAAAAAAGATACTCTCTTTTCTCTCAAAACCCTAATGATGCAAGTTCGTTACTGCGTATGCATATGGCTTTTTTTTTGCAGGTATTAATACTGATGAATCAAGGTACGAGATTGCATCTTTTCCACTATTGTATTGGCTGTGTTTTCTTAATATTAGGTGTGTTTGGTTTTTTCTGTGATGTTGCGCTGTCATTGATAGGTCTGCCCATACAGAGGCTACAAAACTATATGATACACAATTGGTTCTGGGCTTCTTCCAGTTGTACAGGTTTTTTTCTACACAACTATAATTATCTTCGAATAAATTAACAATGGGAGAAGATATTTTTAAATGTTAGTTAATGATTCATATGTATTAAAAATTGCAGGTTGCAGCTTCCGGGTAAGAAGGGGTGTCTCATGATACCGAAGGTCTGCCAAAACTGGAATTAATCTTACTAATATATGAAGACGATGACGATATTGGGGTGGACATACATATAGCGGTTCATGCTGTTGTAGTATATCTTCTATTGCTGGCATATAGATCAATCTTTCGAATTACTTGCAATATTGAATTAAATGTGGAATGGTGCATCAGTTGAAATCTTGATTCCTCATGTATGTATTACATATGCAGGTCCACATAATGTGAAATATGGTAAAATTGAGGGTCTCGATACAGTCATTATTGCAAAAGATATAATCACTCCAATTGGTCCAGTTTCTAACATGTTAGTATTTTGTTTGAACCCGAATGCAGAAATCAAAAGCATAATTTAATGGGAATTCAGCACTTATAAATCTTATAGCGTTTCTATCAAGAAGAACAAAGAAACTTCGAAAGCCGTTCATCGGTATGTGGGATCAAGTAACGTTGTACCTTAAGCAGTTTTCAATAACTATTTCTGATATCTTCTTATTATGATGTGCGTATTCAAGGGATTGGGATTGCTTTTCTGCTTCTGTTTCGTCTAAAAAGTAACTACGTGAAGCTCATGATTATTATGCAATGTGTTTGATATGTGAGACATAGGATCAAATCTGGTGATCAATTTGTGTAAAATTTAAATTGTGTTTTGCTATTGCATACTAATTTGCAGCTGTATGGTGACGAGGGATGGAGGTTAATAGAAGAAGACGGGACCACAGGAGCACATCCCGATGACGATAAAACTCATGAAACCTGTTTTTGGGTGTGTCCGGTGGCAGACGGGTGAGTTATTATGCAATGTGTTTGATATGTGAGACATAGGATCAAATATGGTGATCACTTTGTGTAAAATTTAAATTACTAATTTGCAGCTGTATGGTGACGAGGGATGAAGGTTAATAGAAGAAGACGGGACCACAGGAGCACATCCTGGCGACGATAAAACTCATGAAACCTGTTTTTGGGTGTTTCCGGTGGCAGATGGGTGAGTTACTTTTATTCCATCTCATAATACCTATCATCCGATGATTGTTATTCTACTTTGTTTGTTGCAGATTTCGTGAAATAAGTAAGAGTACTACTCAGTCATTTTTAGTGCAGTTTTTGACCGAATAAACAATCAAAGGTAGGTAATGTCAGTCCTTATCTTGGTATATATATTTGCAGGTTGAGTTCACGGCAACTTGGACCCAAGTACCAAACTACTGTTCTCTACTGAGGTATGTAAACTCTCTACTTCTCAACACTTTTCGTACGACAAAATCTTTAATGCATCTATCGCATCAGTTTCAATTACATAGTATGATCATGAAGCTAATTTCATGGTATTTATTTCAGTAGGATTTATACAAATAAGTAGGTTAAAGGTGAAAAATCGGATGCATATGTATAGAATAACATAGTTCGTCTAAGGGTGAAATGAGTTGTGTTGGGTTGAATAGAAGTTTTTAAACTTCACTGTATGAACGCTTATCTTGATGTCTTTCTTTTTACTCTTCAATTCACACGGGTCATATAAATGCCTTATTACAGATTCTTGCAACCCTGCAGCATCCTTGGCCCTTTCTTGCTCAGCCACCGCTGATTTTTATAATTTTGAAGGTCCAGTTCTTTTTAGATTTTTAGTCAGTTTTAGATGTTAGTACATGTGACCGCCCACTTATCAGATTTGTTTCTCTTATCCGTTACAATTGCAACCACAGTTGATACAACCTCAGCTCCAAATGTATTTGACAATGCAGTCCCGAACAGGGCTCGGTATGGTGCTAGAAAAAGGAGGCTCACCAAGATGTCCACAGGTATTTTTCAGTACCGTCAAATTCGTCGTAAAAGGTTAAGTAAATTTCAGTGACTCCTTATTAAATTCTTTATGTTCCCATCATTGTAGGTGGACATTGTTCAAAAGGATGGCATACAACAACTGATCCACAAACATCAGCACCACCATCAGCGTCGCGCAGGCGTGAGTCACCTCCCTTTATCTTTTTATAATGCCTGTATATGTGATTTGAAATTTCCCAATTTTTTGGGTCAAAATACTGAGCCCTACGAAAAAAAGGTTGCAGATTGGTATTTCATCTCTGCTGTCTGTCCACATATGTTATGGAATGTATGCGTTTTCTAATTAGATTTCCTGTCTTTCAAATGGTATCTAATCAATTTTGTAAAAGCCTTTGCGTGACAGTTAGTGGATACCTGTTTTCCATAGTTACTATAGATATCTTAATTAATTTGGTGTTACTAAATTTTTATTGTCATTCCAGGCATATCAGAAGCGTGCACCACACGTTCAAGAGAAACACATGCGGACAGGCCAGCTAAACCACAGACTGCAGCTTCTCAGAGAGGGACGGTGTCAACTTCTAGGACGCCTGCTGCACGTGCAGGTATGATATATGCAGTAACGTCATATAGCTTCTTGCAGTTTTCTATCCATCTATGGTCCAAAATACAGTTTCCCGAATCAGTATTGATGACACTGAATCAGTATACAGTTTCTTGCAGACGCCACAAGGCCCAAGGTCATTTCTAAATGAATGATCGTAATATTTATCAACTGAAATATGTGATTAACTTCCATTGCTTTTTCTTCCTCTTGCTGGATTTGAAAACCAAATATTTCTGTGGCAATGCGACAAACAAGCTAGAAAACAAAGATGGTGACCACACGATAATTTTATCATATATCAGCAACATACAAGAAGCCAATGGCTCATTTGCCGTTCCTACATAGGCAATAAACAGCTCGCAACACAACATACGGATGTATCCTTTGTAAACATTTGTAACTGATTGAATCGTGCATTATATTAAAATTTAACAAGTTTGGAAGTGTTTAAAGAATGCCGGCTGGATATACTAAACCATCTGCACAGTTTCAAGCTTGTCATTTCCCTTCAATGAGCACACAGAGATTGGATTTACCATGTAATAATACTACTAACTTCCCACAAAAAGATTCGACACGATCACAGCCCGTTAGACCAGTAGGAAGTTTATCAGTTGACAACAACCCTATTGCAGCTGTTCACTTAAGCACAATGTGATGGAGAAACAAAGCGCTATTTGGGATAACAGTAGTAACAAGGGGTTAAAAAGGCTATATGAAGATGATCAAGACGAGTCCTTTCGAGCTAAGAGGAAAAGGGGTTGCAGTAAAGTCAAAGAGTTTGGTGAAAATGAGGATAATTTAAGTTTAGGTCAGTTGGGTTGTGGGAACTTTTGGCATCCGGTTACTTCACTTCCGTTTTCGAGTCCATGGAGCTTTGTAAATGAATTAGCGGATTTAGGCGACAAGGGTGTTGCTTCAAGTAGTCATAGGGACCGGGTCGTGAAGGAAACGTCATCAGGTTCAGGTTCAAGAAGCAATTCAACAGATAGTATTGGATCTCGAGGGAGGTTTGAATGGGGTTGAGGGGCCAAACCCGAATCAAAGTTTGGATCTTTTAGCAGTTGGGAATGAATCTCATGATGAAGAAGTTGGGTTTGAGCTTATAAGCCTGCTTTGGCGTGTTTGGAAGCGATTGGGATGAATAACATTCATGCTGTTAATCACTTCATTTCAAAGTTGGGCGAATTAGCTTCTCCTTGAGGCGAGTCTTCAATATCTCGTCTTTCTTCTTATTACATAGAAGCTTTAGCTTTAAGGGTTTCGAGAATTTGGCCTAATATTTTTCAGATTTCGATTCCTAGAGAGGTTAATCAGATGGAAGAACAAAACGGGACAGCTTTAAGTCTCCTGAACCAATCAACTCCAACTCTGAAATTTATTCATTTCACATCAAACGAGATTCTGTTAAGAGCATTTGAAGGAAAAGATAAAGTTCACATCATAGATTTCGATATCAAACAAGGGCTTCAATGGCCTAGCTTTTTCCAAAGTTTAGCTTCAAGAAACAGCCCACCAAGTCACATTCGAATTACTGGTGTTGGTGAATCAAAACAAGATCTCTTCGAGGCAGGTGCTCGGCTGTCGGGATTTGCTGAGGCCATGAATCTTGAACTTGAATTTCATCCGGTTGTCGATAGATTGGAAGATGTCATACTATGGATGATTCATGCTAAAGAAGGGGAAACAATGGCTGTTAACTGTTTATTGCAGCTTCACAAGATGTTGTATGATGGTACTGGTGAGGCCCTAAGAGTTTCTTTCGGGTTTATTAGGAGCACAAACCCAAGCATTGTGATAGTAGCAGAGCAAGAAGCGAAGCATAATGACATGGTGTTGGAAAAGAGAGTTTCAAACTAATTACTGTACTATTCTGCTAGCTATTTTCTCATAATATAAATGCCAATGGCCAATTCAAATGCATTTTCAAACATCCCCTTTTTTTCATTTTTATTTTTTATTTTATTTTTTACTATTCTTGGTTGATTGTCATGGTTTGTGCTGCTGTGCAGAGACAAAAGGGATCGGTTAACTATTTGGAGGTCGAAAAGGTGTTCTTGCGCAAGGCCAGGTATCGGGGTTTAGCTTTCTCTTATTACATTCAACTAAAATTGTCCGGATTTGGGTAATGGGCAAATCAATGTGCGCCTCACAATGGGTCACATACATGTGCTTTGTCTATACTTCTAACTACAGCTGCTGATGCGTTTATTGGTATTGACGCGACCTGCTATTGCTGCAACCACAGTTTATTATTGCTGATACAGCTTGCTGCTGCAGTTAGCTGCTATTGACAATCAAAGAGGCAAAAACATTTACAAATATACACCACGACACTAGATAGTGTGCATGTCCTGTACTGTGATTCTGTGAAGTGTTTCTATTTGCAATAAAGTGTCAGCAATTGGTTAGTACTCACAAGCTTTTTTTATTTGAATTGATGATGTTAATACATGTATAGCATACTTAATTTTTGAATTGATGATGTAGTTTACTTTTTTATCCAGTATTATAGTATGATACATAAGGCTATAGTCTATAGGAGTTCAAAAATCATATTTTAAGTTTACTATTTACCTGGCATCGCCGTATCGGATTAGAACTTGAGAGTTAATTTGCTTCCAGTTGCATTTAGAACTTATGCTTATGAGCTCAATAAGCTATTTTTAATCATTCTTTTTTTATCTCTTTTTTTAAAATCTGAAGTATAAAACGCTAACTTCTTTTCTGTTATTATAGGTATTTGAGATGAATGGGAAGATGGTTGGTAGCAAACCTCTCTGCATCGCACTTGCACAACGCAAGGAAGACAAGGAGGGCAAGGTTACAGGTATGTTCCCAGTGTATTCTTATGTTAAAATTATGGGAAGGGTCAAGATAAATGTCATATGACCATGAAAAAGAACTAACAATGCAAAAGGTTGAGACACTGCAAGAAAGAAGAAGCAAAGAGGATACTTACTATCACGACCTAAAATTTGCTGGACTGTTCAGGGTGTGTATGCATCTACCGGAGAAGAAATAGTCATAAGACAAGGTGATAAGATGTGTTGTAGGGTGTTAGTTGTAGCAATGAACTGCTTCTTTTGCAGCGGTAGCTAAATGAGGATGAATAAAACAGGGTTCCAGGAATTAGCCACAAGAGACACCAACATAAAAAGGTCTTGCACATAGATGATTTATTGTAGTTAACCTACGCGTATGAGAATACAAACATATATGATCCTTGGCATTATATTGGTGATATACCAAATGAGGTGTATTAAAAGTGAATTGAAGACATTCTAATGTTTCCTTGCTACATGTAGTTGAGATCCATATTGAACAACTAAAATGACAAATTAATGGAACATTCCATTTGGATGCTATTAGGAGGGGAATGACTTTAAATTCAGAAATTTATTACTGTTTGTATACTCCAGATCAATGGCCATACTACAATATTTTCATGTATTATGTTTGAAATTTATTATGTTTATTTACTAAGTGGTTGAGTGGCCTTATAACATTTCATTTATCGCTTACGAGATGCATAATTAACAGTTCATTTATACAAATATTATTTTCAAAGTGTTTAAAAAATGAGCGTTTGATGTTCTAATAATGTAAACATTTCTAAAGGACAAACTTCGGTGTTCCATCTATGGTTACTCTATTAGATATACTACAATATTTTCATGTATTATGTTTGTTTACTAAGTGGTTGAGTGACCTTATAACATTTCATTTATCGCTTACGAGATGCATAATTAATAGTTCATTTATACAAATATTATTTTCAAAGTGTTTAAAAAAATGAGCGTTTGATGTTCTAATAATGTAAACATTTCTGAAGGACAAACTTCGGTGTTCCATCTATGGTTACTCGATTAGATAATGAATAACTGAAGCTAAGATAATAACTATCGCATCGTTGCTACTATTTTTACAATACTCTGTATGGCCCTTATCCCTTCTAATACTAAGATGTCGTCTGAACGTTAATAAATTAGAGGGGAAAAACGTTCTAAAGGTCTAAAACGACAAAGACTAAATGTATCATTCACTTACAAATAACACCAAAAACTTTTAACACCCTTCTTATGCTAAAGGAAAATATGTTAACGATAAATCATGCCTGCCCATTGGAAAATGCATCACCTTATTAAACTCACTAAATTTACAACAAAAAAAAACCTTATATTATCCAATTATGAATATTATGAATATAATTCTAACGCCTAACAATTTAATAAAGCATATGAGCAATTGTATGCAATTCTTAATATAAAAATGCAAAATACCCTTATAAATTCCTATTGTGAATATAGTTATACCTTAAAACTGTTTAAAAAAAATATGCATATCTTAATACAAAAATACAAAACTGTATATATATGTCTTGCTACTTACGAACTAATACATTCAAAGAATATAAACAAGTCATGCCTAAACTATTGTAGGTGTATATGACCATCAACTTCCAATTTCATGTTTATATTTTGTATTAACATTGCATCTTTATGATGCTTTGTAAGCTTCTATGTATAATCTTTGGTTTGTGAGTTATAGTAATTTATAGATTGTTTAATTTGTCTTATGGTGTTTTATTTTTATTTTGATGTAGGTCTCCAGTTTAAATGACTAGACTGCACATTAGAAGGTTTGGTTTTAAGATGCTTGGAACAAAGTTCATTATCCGGGAAATGATGATGATCTCATGGGACATTCGTAAGCATTCATATCTTGAGAAAAAAATGGATTAAAAACATTCAAAGAAGGGAAGTGATTTGCACACTCCAAAAAATGATTGGCACACTTAAATTTTGAGTGTGTTGACATTTATACCCTGACATTGTTTGGACTTATTCTTATCATGTAAAGGTATAAATGTCAACACACTCACATTTTGAGTGTGCCAATCATTTTGAGTGGTCCATTATCCGATTCCCTAAATATTCTTGACTCAAGTGATCTTCTAAAAAGCCAGGTGTATCAACTATGTTGACATTGACTTTATTTTTGCTCACATTTATTTAATTTAGATTGGTCATACATTTATATATTTCAGATTCTCCAAAGCATTTTAGGAACATGGATACCTTTAAAATAGGTTGTAAATCGCTTTGATAATTGGTAGGTTCAATAATGGAATAGGAACATGCTTTTATCTATGCTAAACAATATCATGGCATTTCGAGTGAAGACGGTCGAGGGCTTCGACATAATTGTAAAATAAAGTCGTTAAATTCAGAAAGGTACCACTTTTATTGCCTACTTTTTGAATTTTGCACGATCATTGATATGTCATGGTAGGGAAAGGAAAGCGGGTAATCCAAAAGTCTGACCTAACGTGATAATTTTTTTTTTAATTTATTACTCCGTAATAACAAAACAAATGTGTCCGGATGCACAAAGTAGAAACATCACACTAAAGCTTGGACAAGAAGAACAAAGGGATGCAGACGCAACAAGTACCAAAAGTAATGGTTCCCGTTCAGATAGTTGGATATGCACATCAAAAATAAAAAAAACACTGTACTTAAAAACAAATTTCCGTTAAGTAACACCATCAGAAGTAAAATTATAAGACATGCCCGCCCATCGGGCGGGCTTTGAAAACTAGTATATATATATATATATACATATATATATATATATATATATATATATATATATATATATATATATATATATATATATATATATATATATATATATATATATATATATATATGTATATAAAAATTATAAGTATGAGATGTAGATATCTCAAAAAAAAGATAAGCAATACCTGGATTTTTATGTTTTTTTTTCTCTTTCCAAAACATCATCGGCCATCAAATGCCAGGTTTTTTCCCATACAACTTCTGGTCGTGACATGGTTCTGATAACATCAACATAACAAAATACGTACGCACATAATCTCTGGTTCCCCAAGCGCTAATTTCTTTAAGTCTATCAATATATTCTTTGTCATCCTCTAGTAATCCCATCGCACTACATGCATCTTTGTACGTAGGATATACAACTTAGTCCACTTTTTTAAGATCATCAAACTCTTCAGGTCCTTTAATTTTATTCAGCATAATTCGTAAATAAAAAAGCTCACCCCAATTTGGAGGAACATGGTGTATACGACCTATAGACTGAACCTGCTTCCTTTTTGTCCATATTCGTTCAGTCGGTTTTCAAACATAATATTTTGGAAAATCTACATATAAAAGTTCACGTGCGGCTGCATTTGTCATGTTGCACTCCATCCAAGCAAAAAATTTAGAAGTGTTTGCTGATTCTTTTTCAAGTGAGTAATCTATACTTTCTGTAGGATCAAAAAACACTGTCTGTTCATTTGGCAGATGAAATGGCAACCTCTCAATAGGTGGTGATCTGTGATGATTATCAAAACAAAAAATCCTTCAAGGATATTCACATGCTGATAAATATCTGCAATCATAAAAATCTTTAATCTCGTCCGTCTTTTCTTTTTCTAATGTCGCAATTACTCTGTCTGGTCCCTTGTTTATGTACTTAAACAAATATTTGATCGACCCATACTGATTGCACCATTTTACATTTATTTGCGCCTGATACCTCTTTAATAAATATGGGTTGTACGACACGACATATCCGTTATCAAGCTCGGTCCAATTTTTGATGACAGTTATCCCATTATGGCTTTGCTTATACAATGCGAAACCATTTTCATCTATAACTGTGCTTTCAGTATATGCCTTTCGGAAATTCTTTGAGAATTTATCGCCGACCATGCAGGGACAGTTTCTATGATCAGGACCGCAAGGACTATGCATCATGAATTCTTTAACCAGCTGATTAAGTTCCGGATCAACTGTTTCATCAGGAATTTCAGTTGATATAAACGTATCAATATCAGCTGGAGTTCTAATTTTGTCATTTGTATCATGCCAAACACATAAATGACTTGTGGTAATCCACGTTTTTGAAACTCAATTGTGTAAACATCTGTACATTTAACAAAAAAAAATCAGTGTTAATATACTTGATATCAATTGTTTGTGTAGCATTTTATTAAAAAATCAATTAAATGAAATACCTGCTTTGACTTTACCCAATATCCTTTTATCTTTTATATCATTCATTAATTGATCAAGCTTCATTTTGAACACTCTTGATATCACATCAGGACTGTCTTCAGATTTAAGATTCATTTTTTTAACGAATCATGTGATTTCTGGCCATTTAGGATTACACGTGAAGGTAATAAACAGGCCTGGATATCCATAAGCTTTACACATTGCCATAGCGTCGAGATAATTTTGCATCATGTATATCAGACTTTCGGTAAATGAAGACGGTAATATAACTTTCCTACCACGCGGCTTAGCCCCATCATTTGAACTTTCCGCCATATTTTGTAAACGGGTGTATGTTTCTCATCTTAATTCTACTTGTTGTTTTCTTAATTTCATATAAAGGTATTTCACAAAAAAGATAAGTGTAGGGAAGATCACATTTGTTTAAAAGAACGAATTCGAACATGAAAAATAACAATTAATGATTAGCATATATTTATGTGTTTGTTTAGAGTCATATGCTTGTATCGAGTCACAATGAATGTTTTGCAGAATTTCCAGGTTTTAATACTCAGATTTTTCCAGAAATTTTCCAGAAATAAAACGCAAAAATACTGTCAGGTAATACCTGACGACGTCAGGCACTGTAGCAGCACAGTTTTCCAGGATTTTGTTTTTGTGCTGGAACTTAAAAAATTTTGAAAATTTTTTAGAATTTCAAATTTCCAGGAATCTGTAAACATTTATTTTGCAAGCATTATATCTTACTTTGCTTTCTAGGATTTAATTTTTATATATATAGTGTTTACCGCCAATTTTATGCGAGGTTTTGTGTTTCGTTTTCTTAGTGAATTACAGGTTATATTGGACAAGAAGATAAAAGATGAAGTTTGATGAGCTCTTATAGCATTTATTTTCTTGGAGGAGGATTTAACCATGTTTTCACATCGTTCATGTCGAGCTAATCACGGGAGTATTAGTTTCTTTCATCTCTTTTATTTTTTCCGTTATTATAACTTTGATGCTTTGTAAGAACATTGGGGACAATGTTCAATTTAAGTGTAGGGAGGGTAAAATGGGATACCTTAGAAACTATAACTTCGCTTGATATTTGTTTTGTTTAAAAGTAGATGTGTAATAAAACTAAGAAATATATTTGTTAGGGCAATTTTAGGACCAAATTTAAAATTTTTTACAACATGTAGGAGTGAAACTTTAGTTTTAATAAGTATCTCATAGATAGGAATTATATTGCTAGCACAAAAACCCTTCCACTCAAAAATTTCCACCCAAAAAATGTGAGGTTCGCCTTTAGATATATAGAAAAAAGCAATCACCTTTAATGCTTATTAGTGTACTGATGGGAGCGTGATGTGTCGTTGCGGTTTAGCAGTATTTATGCCTACTCAAGTTTTAAATTTATATTTAGCCAACTTATCAATAACACACACACTTAACGAGCAGTGTACCCGGTCAGTATGAATATAATGGTAAGTAGAGTGTCGATCACTTGGAACGTATTATCTAGTTATTCTAATCAGTATTTTAATATCTTAAATCAATTAAACAACCTAATCTAACGCAAGGGGGTTCAGCCTGAGAGACTGGCACGTTTTGGTTGCAATTAAATAATAAACTAAACTAATGAGCACGAATCAGCGATAAGCACGCACGTACACAGATAAATACTTGAGACAATAAGAAGACCTGTCCTGATAATTAAGTAGCTTGTTGCTCGATGAAGAATATGCAAGAAGAGTTGCAGCTGAAGAAGAAGGAAATCAGTTTGAACTTATGGACAGCTCTACATTTAAAGAAGTTAGTCAAGAAGAATTTGATGAACAATTGCAGTATTTTGTTGATTCTGATATGATTGTTAGAGGAGAAGCTTTCTTGATAACTAATGATGAGCAGTTAGATGGAAGTGAAAAGACAAAAGAGCTTATTGAGTTTATACTTAAAAAGAATGGATTAGCTAAGTGGGAAGAGTTGGTTAAGAGGATGAAAGATGCACAGAAGCATGGTTACAAACAAAAGTCATCTTCAAGGAAAGCATTGGTTAATGACATGAAGTACTATTTGAAGAATGCAAGTGGCTATCAGATGAAGGATTTCAAAGGAAAGTCAGATCACTTAATTGAAAAGGAATTTTATGAAACTTATGCTAAGTTAAATCCAATAAAAGTTTCTGAGAAGAAGAAAAATCCAGAGGTTATGGGATCTGAAAATGTGAAAGCATCTGGAAGTGTTTCAAAGAAACAAGATGACAAGGAAACCATGGAGTTTGAGAGAGAAGAAGTTAAGAAGGTTATTGGTTATAAGAGGACAGGTAAGAGAATAAAGCAGATGGCTAGAAAGAAGAGGAAGACTGAGTCATTGGTAAAGAGTGATTCTGAAAAAGAAGAAAGTAATGAGCATCATTTTGAGGAAGTGACTGCTGAGGATATGAAAAGAACAATGGATATCACAGTTCATGTAACACAAGAGGAACCAGAGATAGTTAATGCAGTTCCTTTAGATACAAAATATTCAATCATCTCTTATGCACATACAATCAGGGATGGAAGTGAAGCTTACTGGGAGTTTAAGAGGTCTAATAATATGTATTATGGATTTGTTAGATTTTCTCAGATGCTACATTTTATGGATAGAGATGATGTGATGCAGACATGGAGGTTATATAAAGAAAAGTATGGTGATACTAGACCAGAGGTGATGTATGAAAGAATTCACTATTACTTTTTGAAGAATATGTTTGAACCTGATGAGAGAGATATTGAATGGAGAGATTTGTTGAACTCCAGAGTTGATAGGTGGTATTTGTATCAATCTTGTGGAGTACATGAATTGGTTTGTAAGGGTGTTAAGGTCTACATGCTTGTGGAGAAGGATTACCCTTTGAATAAAAATACAGCAGTGATTACTCAGATGTTAAAGCCTGGTATGTTGACATTGCAGAATAGTTTCTTTTCAGATACTCAGGCTTATAAATTGATAACAAAATATGAGAAGATTCTTGAATCAAAGGTTTCAAAACAGTAAAGTGTTTGGAAGCATCCTCCTGGTGGTTATCTGGGTTTAAGGAAACTTGATGATTTTTGAAGAAAAATATCAAGTTTAGGGGAGGATTGTTGGGTCTAAAATGCTGCTGATTCGAGAAACATAACTCTGCTGTTTGTTATATAACTCTGCTGATTGTTATATGACTCTGCTGCTCGATGTGAATTTACTCTGCTGTTACGCATATTGACTCTGCTGTGGACAAGTGCTCTGGATTTAGAACCAATTGCTGGATTATGGGTACAATTTCATGAACACAAAAATTTTTATTAACAACAACAGCACAATGTGTATTATCAAAAATCCTGTTTTTCATTCTAAAACAAAACACATAGAGATAAGACATCATTTTATTAGAGATTGTTATGAGAAAAAGCTTATTCAAGTGGTTAAAATACATACTGACAATAATGTTGCTGATCTACTTACCAAAAGTTTTGATATAAGTAGGTTTCAATTTTTAGTTGCTAGTATTGGTATGATCAATCTTTAAATCTTAAACCATCTTATCTCTGTATGTTTTTGTAAAGTTTTGTAAGGATTTGTGCTGTTGATTAGTCATTATCTGGTGTTTTGGTCAAAGTCTGCTGTTTAGTTGTTTATTGTTATGCCTACTCTGCTGCTATTATGGAATATTCTTGCTTGTGTTTGTTGTTTGCTACTAACCTTTTGCAGATACATAAACATACACAATCAAGTAAAGCATGAAAAGAGAAGTTCATTGATAATCAAGGCATAAGTACATCAAAGTGTTTCCATACATACATGCCAAAGATCAAAAGACAACTAAATACAAAGATTCACAACCTAAATCCTAGCAAAGTCAGGCATGACCTTGCTACGAGGTCCCCTAGTGCCCATGGCTTCAAACACCCTTGGACAGGGGAGAGCAAGTACTACTGATCGTGAAGGTGGACTCTGCTGTTGGCTTGTCGAGGGAGCTGCTTTCTTCTGCTGCTTCTTCTTCTTCTGAACGGGGGGTTTCTGCTCAACTGTACTTGGCTTTGGATGAGGCAGGTGGACACTTTTTGCAAAAGCGGCGGCGGCATTCTCCATTTGTTTTTGAAGTTCAGCGGTTAAAGGGTGCTGTGGAGGATCTATTTTTGTTTTTCCTTCATCATCAGAATCCTCAAAGGAGGATGGTGTTGATGGAAGTGGGTCGGAATATTCCTCTTCGACAACCGATTTTCCTTTTGGTTTTGCTGACGATGAACTTGCTAGATAACCTTAAGGAAAATAGCTTGCCCACCCTTGTGAGTAATCGGATGAGGAATCTGAGGAAATGTCGATTATTGGAGCTTTTGAAGAACTCATAATTTGTTGATTTTGAGTTAGGGTTTGTGAATTGGGGATTTGATTTAGAGATTAAAGGATTTATGGAATTGATTGTGGGGTTGGTGTGGTATTTAAGAAGGTGATTTTGAAGATATTGGGGATGTTGACTTTTGGTCAACACTATCACAACTCTGCTGATGAGTTTGAAAGTTGAAGGGTCAAACTGAAACTTTTGGCGCGTTCTTAAACCTAATTAGATCAAAACGGTATTTTTCACCAATTTGATCTCATTATCCTTTAATTGCTCAAAACAACATTCAAACTTCACTCAAGAACATCAATTCATATCATTTCACCTAAAACCCCCAAATCAAATGGCGCAAAGAACGTTTCCGGATGAACACAATCAGATAGCATTTCTCAGTAAGGTTACTGCTGCTGATGGATTTTATGAGGTTATGGATTTTCTGAGTTCGTCTAAGTTAAGGTATGCGTTAACAGCTGATCCTACCATTTATATATCTCATATGAAACAATTTTGGTCAACTGTTAAGTTGGATGTATTAGATGGTGAGGAACGTTTAATAGGTAGTGTAGATGGGGAGAACATTGTAGTAAGTGAAACAACTATTAAGAGAAGTTTGCGCTTATCTGGTATATCAACACCCCCTACCATTACCCCAGAATCTGTTATGACTAAGCTTTAAAACATAGGATATGAGAGACCTGAAGTTGGTGGTACATTTTTGAAAGGTCGTCTCTGTCCACATTGGAAGTTTTTGCTGCATACACTTCAACACTGCTTATTTCCCAAAGTAGGTGGTTGGAGTGAGTTTAGTGCCTCTCAGGCTATGGCTTGAGTGTGTTTAGCTACAGGGCAGCCCTTTGATTTTTCTGCTATGATATTTGAGGGGATGAAGAAGTTTGTTAAGAAGAAGTTTTACTTGTACCCAAGGTTTCTACAACTTATTATAAACAGACAACTAAGGGAACCATTGAGGCATGTAAATGTTGAGCCCTGTAGTAGAATGGCAATCAAGATGTTTGCATTTTTAAAGAAGAATGGTAAAGGATTTTCTGGTGCTATCACTCCCCTGACTGCACATATATTGACTGTTGTGGCTGCAGTGAATGAGGATGAAGAGGCTGAAACACCCACAGCTTCCCATCACACATCCTCATCAACAAGTTTGAATGATTCAGTGTCACATGAAATCCAACACACCCAATCACCTAGGACTTCACAAAATGAGAACATTGTGCTACCTCAGGCCAATGTTAGTATGGATGCAGATGAGGCTGATACAGGTGTTGGAGGTATCATGATGGAAGAGGCTGGCACTACTGTTTTCAACTTAGTAGTTGAGCAGGACAGTGTCAACATAATTAAGACCTCAACCATGGCAACATCATTTGTAGAAGGTTCTCAGGAACCTGACACAACTGGTGGTAACCCCAGCCAAATGGCTTCTATGGGGGGCTCAGATGTTCATCCTAGGGATGAGACTGAGTTTGTGTCCCAAGATTCACCTCTCGGAGAAGGTAATACATCTCGAAGTGATGAGGACAGAGATGTTACTATTGAATTGATGGACACTAATGTACATATTGACATTGCAAATGATACACCTCTCGGACCAGGTTACACAGGTCGAAGTGTTGATGCTAGTATTGAACATGACACTGAGGATTTGACGGTTAAAACACCAGTACATAATGCCAATTCCAATGATCAACCTCTCGGGTCAGGTTACACAGACCGAAGTTGTGAGGATATCATGAAACAACTGAAAGAATTGACGGATAATTGTACAAAATTGTCAAAGGAGGTCCTTGGTCTTCGCAAGGAGTCAAATAATATTTCCTGTAGAAACTAAAAACGTGCTAAACATATAGTTTCTTGGATCGTTTTGAGCCTTAGGGTTTAACAATAACAATGAACAATATGCAGCGGAATAGAACAAAACAATTGTTATTGACACAAAATTTTACCAAACACCATCACCTCCAAATATTATTCGATCAGAATAATACGGTTACACTAAACTTGTAACAGGATCAAAGACACCTTTGATCTTGGAGGAATACGAACACAAACTAGTTCTAGGCATTTACAAGACATATGCCCTAGAACACACACACACACACCTTTCTGATATTTACATTGTGGAAGACCTAATAATAAAACCTGTAACCTATGTCTCTTTATATAATAGAGACAATTAGGGTTTACAAAGAATATTGCTAAATAATTAAAAGATTCGTAGTAATCTTTTCTTCCATTGAAGTTTCATCCTTTGTCACTTTAAGTCCCTCTTGTTTCATTCTTCTATTTATTTTGTCTCATCAAATCAATAATCCCAACAATCTTCCCCTATTTGATGATGACAAAACAAACAAAGTCGTGTACGAACTTCCCTAGATGAAGTAGCAGAAGTTGAGATGTAGTCATCTCCCTGAATGAAACAAATCTGTCTTCCCCTTAAACCATGCCATGCCATCACAATATTTCTTCCCCTTTTTGTTATCAACAAATAGAGAATGAATAAACCGTAAAAACTTCCCCTCGAGTGATGCATGTACATAAAATGATTCTTCAAATCAGTAGGCTGTATATATTGTTGAAGAAAAATATCATTACCAATTTGATGTTGAAGTAGAAGAAACCAACCTTGTATCTTATGCCTTGTACTAAATACGACTTCGAACATATACTCCACGTATAGGGAGACCGCAATCTCTTGACAACAACCACTGAGCACTACAATGTAACTCCTTCAAGTGTTTTGTCAATTCGAGTCACTTGAACGAACAAACAAGTTACCTCACCTGAAAGGTATGCTAAGACACAACCTTGATAAATTCAACCGCATCATCAAAGAAATAATAAATAATCATCTCCTCCAATAAGAAAATTAATGCGAGCCTTTAAAACTTTAACGAACAAATAAACAAACTCCTTGTGTGTGTGAACTTCCCCTGTGTGTGTGTAAACCAATAACCATACTTACTTCCCCTCACTGCTCGTAAATAATGCAAGTATCAATCGTGTAAACCCAGCAATAACGTAACAGCAGAGAGTAAGTCCAGCAGCAGAGTCAATATGCGTAACAGCAGAGTAAATTCACATCGAGCAGCAGAGTCATATAACAATCAGCATAGTTATATAACAAACAGCAGAGTTATGTTTCTCGAATCAGCAGCATTTTAGACCCAACATAGCTTGTCACTTGTTTTATTGCTAGTTTTATATGAAGTGTATGTAATTAACCCTTTCTCGTTGGCTCTAATCTTATCGGCGAGTAAACCCTTAATGATTACTTATGTCTAAAAGTTATTCCTAAGTGATCAAGTTAGTTATAACCGTGGGAGCAATATGATCTTCCGTAGTCACATACGATAAGCCACTAATAGACACAGAGGTTATCAATGCACTAATAAAAGTCACCAAAGACATCAACATATAAACTTTAATTAATGGGAAAGCAGTTTTAAGGGAGTGCAACCTTTCCGTTGTCACATTACACAAGCCACCAATCCTGATGAATTAAAGTGTACTAATATAATGAAACAAAATGATGTGTGGTTTTGCGACCTTACAACAAGTTTTACCTCTCGAGGGATCTCAAGAGGCTTGCAATCCCCACCAGGCAGTGTACCTGACCGATGTAGTATAGTGAAGTGGCAAGTACCGGGGGATTGATCGTTCTCTAGGGGAATAGTGTCGTTAGGATTGAAAAACTACTCTAATAGGTCTAAGGGTGAGGGAAGATTCTTTTTTTGTATTTTTATATTTTTATGAAAGCAAGTAAAATCTCGGGTTTGAAGGAGTGGGCGGAATTAGTTGCTAGTCAACTAACCCAAATAACTACAAATGCAAATAAAATAAAATAACTGAAAATGAAAAGGTTGTGAAACTTATATGGAGAGAAATGTGTTTACTTAGATTTCCTTACTCCCTAACTATCTTTTACCGGTTGATTAGTGTGTATTAATTGCGTGGATGACGGGTGTATTCCTTAATACCAATCGTGGGGGTGGCGTACGTACTTCCCCAACTCTATAAGCTCCTAATTCACTCCTATGTCGAGCCGGCTAAGAAGCTCCTAACATGGGATCACTAGAATTCGCTCATGCATTAAATACAACCATAATAACCTTAGTAGGCATTGGTTCATGTTTCTGAAGACGTTCAAGCAAGTTACCGTATAGGAGGTTAGCCAGTTTTCTTAAGCCTAACATCGATAAACAATCATCCAATACAATTAATAACACACCAACAACCAATAATCAATAGTTAGGTTTCATTAGATCTAAACAAACACAAGATAAATCTAGCCTAGCATGTTAATTAAAAGACAAGAACAAGATATAATCAAACAACACATAGACATATTGAATGATTAATTGATTACTTATCTTCAATTAAACATGGGAGATCCAAGGGTATAAAACCCTTAAAAATGGCAGAAAATTCGTCTTAGGGTTTCTCCTCACAAAGTTGCACACTAATGAATAAAAATTGCAAAACTATATATAGAGTTTAGGGGCTGACGGCGTCACGTTGTAGGAGGTGACGCCGTCACCTCGCCGCGGCTAGGGTTCCCGGATGGCCTTCCTGACCTCGTCCCTCTTTAATCCTCCAAAATCCACTCTGGCGCGTCAAGGGTTGACGCCGTCAGAATTGTGCTTGACGCCGTCTCTCTTTAACTTAAACCGTGACGACCTTGATCACCTTAAAGGGTGACGCCGTCAGACTTTCCATTGCAAAACTCTCTGGCGCGTCACGTGTATTTTGTCATATCCACCTCTTTTGCCAAGCCGTGACGCCGTCAAGAGCAATCCTTGACGCCGTCATGTGTACTTTTCCAGCAGCTTTGGAGACTTTGTCGTTTTCTTCACTTTTATGCTCGAAAAACGTCCAAAATGCTTCCTTTTCCAGATTTCATCTCCAAAGTACCTAAAATGACAAAAGGAATGATTTAGGGCAATATTTGATCAAATAAATACGATTTAGGGCTTAAATGACCCCCTAAAAGCGGTACACTTTTCGCTTCATCAAATACCCTTACACTTGAGATTTTCTTGTCCTCAAGCAAATTCGCTTTTATTCTAATCAAAATACAAGTTAGGGGTCATTTAACGCTAATATAAAAGTAATTACAACAAATAGTCGTTCCACTTTAATCATAATAAGCACGGAGATTACACACTAGCACCTCACAAGTAGTGTTTAGATACTCACATCTCTCAGGTGTCATAAAAGTATATCTCATAAATGAAAACGGATAATATCTCTCACTACCTGTCATAGCAAATAGATTACCATAGGCTTGGGAAAGGATCAAAAACCTTCTCCACTAGGCGTAAGCACCTAAGATAAACTATCAAAGAGGGCTTTTAAACGGGTTATAACGTTAGGTGTAGGGATATGATAAACACGGTTTTGTTGGATAAAGGATATTTTATTGGTGGCGAGTTAAAGATCTTGATTAATTACATGTACAATATGGCGTTGCTAAGCCAAGACTAGACTCGACTTATGCTAAAAACAAAATAACAAAAACATAAAATAAACATAAAATGAAACGGGATGGTAGTCCGTATGTTTTTTCTACTTTTCTTTTTCTCATTTTTTTTTGTATTTTTCTTGATTTTTTTGATTTTTTTTTTCATACACTCTTGCCCTACCATCCAAAATAATACATCATAGGGGCGTTGCATTCCCCTTACACTTGAACTTTTACATAACTTTACAAATAACTATTCTAATGACTCGAATTAAGATAATCGAAACACTTGGAGTACTTTTAAAATATTTAGCACATATGGGGGTAATAATGTTTTTCTTCCCCATTACTCCATTACACTAGTACTTTACCCATGAGTTACAATCGTCCCAAAACAATATGTACAAGGATATGACTCGACTTAGCAACCATGTAATCAATTAGATAATTAACTTGGGGTTGAAACAAATGTTGTCACAATAATGCACTAAAAATGAGTGCATACAAGGTAGGCTAAGGCGATTTGGGTGTACATTTAAGTGGGGTGTAACAAATTCTTACTTTAAGTAAAATGCTTAAAGTTAGAAATGAAAAGATAGGCTCTGAGGGGTGTACTAGGGGTATCGTGTACTAAAAATGAGTACAACGCAAAGGGTGTGGGAGAATTACTTGACCAATGTAGCCAATGTAATTATAACAAAAACACAGGTGTAAAACAATGGGTAAACCCTAATGCCTCTTATCATGTAGTAAATCTAACTACACGAATGTAGTCTCACTTGTGGCCTCGGAATGGTCCTAACGCAAGTTCTAGAATCTAAGTGCTACCGGTACACACATCATAGCATAAATGCTTTTCCTACCAATTCTAGGGGGGAACCTCACATATTTGGGGGTGGAAAATTTTTTAGTGGTACGGTTTTGTGCTAGTCATATAACTCCTATCCGTGAGACGCTCATTAAGACCAAAGTTTCACTCCTATATGTTGTAAAAATTTTTAAATTTTGCACTAAAATTGCCCTAACAGGTATCTCTCTCAGTTTTATTACACATCTACCATTAAACAAACAAAAATCAAGCGTAATAGCATTCTCTAAAGTATCGTACTTTACCCCCCCTTACACTTAAGATGAACATTGTCCCCAATGTTCAAATAACAAGATGTAAAAGTAAATAAGGTAAATGAATGAAATCAAATACTCCCCTGATTCGCTCGGTAGATAAAGGGGTAACATGGTTAAATCTTCTTCCAAGAGAATGTAGAAGCTCTAAGACTAATGCATCGCCAAAAGCTTGATTCCACATACATCTCCTTGTCCAAAATAACTTGTTAAACCTGAGAAAACAAACACGAAAACCTGCATAACAACGGCGGGATAAATCTATATAAGGATATAATGCTAGTGGAATGATTATTTTGCAGATTCCTGGAGTTTATAAGTTACAGATTTAATAAAAACTTTTTATGATTCCGGTAGAAAAACAAAACTTTCAAAAATTTCAGAAAATTAAAACCTGACGCCGTCAGGTTGTAATGCTTGACGCCGTCAGAAATGATCTGACAGAATTCTCATGTTAAGTTTCCGGAAAATTTCTGGAAAAACCTATACCTTACTTCCTGGAATTCCTGCAAAACATCATTATGACTCGGTACAAGCATTTGACTCAAACAATTACTAATATGTATGTTAATTTAATATTGTTATGATTCATGTTGATTTGTTCTAATAAACAAATTTGGATTTCCCTTACACTTATCTTTTGCAAAATACCTTTATATGTAGTTAAGACGAAGTTAAAAACAAGATAAAGCATTTTCACAATTTAGTTTTTAACATGAATCAATAATAATAAAAATTAAACATACATACGGAAGCAAATAAAATCAAACAAACAAATAAATAAACACACAAAGCAAATAAAGCTTGGGTTGCCTCCCCAGAAGCGCTTTTCTTTATTAACGAGTCTTGTAGCTAGACTCAAAGTCACCGTACATTACGTGACTCCATCATTGGTCACGGTTTCTAGGTCATTCTCATGTCCGGTTTTATATTCCGGTCCTAATTTCAAACAATCCTTGTAGAAACCAGATATCCTTTCCATAACATAGTCTACTCCTTTACTTCTATCTCCATCATTCCTATAGTAGACTGCTTGCTTAAGCTCCTTCTCAACATTTGACAAGTGTTGGAATTGCTCTATCTTATATGGCATTTGGTAGTTTACCTCATCGGTCTCATCCTTAAATCTAACTATCCCTAAGGAAGGTTCATAAGTCATTCTAGAGACCTCAACAAATGGTTTTCCAAAAACTACTTGAGTTAAGCATGCATCGACTATTGGGCGGATATCTTCTACAATAACAAAGTCGGTGACATAGGTGAAGTTTCCTACATAAACCGGTAATCCCTTAACTCTTCCCGTGAAGTTACTCATCCAACCCTTATCAGGGAACATCCTATACCCAAGTTGATTTTTCATTATCAAGTTGTAGTGGGCTCTAGTCATAATGTTTATGGGCTATCTAAGGTCGATGTAAGCTTTCCACACATGCAAATGTCCGATGTTGCATGGTATGTTGAGATTAGAAGGGTCGCCCATTTTTATAATTGGTCTACCTAGGAAGTATGGTGTCTCGGGGTCATCGAATAAGTCTGTATGATATGCGCGCTCTTCCTTAGTGGGTAGCCTATTGAATTAGTCCTCATCATCATCTACTTCTTCAATCTCACTTTTCCTAACTTCCTTATCAACCTCGACTTTCTTAACCTCATCCTGAGGTTCACTATTTTCCTCATTCCTATCAATTGGTTTAATAGTGACAATGTTGACGAAGTGGACGTGTTTAGATGAAGAGGGGTCTTTTACTTGGGGTCCGCTATTTGTGTTCCTAGCGTCCTTATGTGGAGGTGATAGCACTTGGTTATTGAGGGCTTTCAATAAGTTGTCAATTTTATTGGTCATCTCCGTTTGTTGTTGATTGAATTCGGATTCAAACTTGGCCAAACGAGCTTCTTGAGATGCCATAAATTGGGACATCAATCCTTCAAAGTTATTGGTACTACCATAATTGTTGGAAGGATTGTTATTGAAAGTACGGTTCGAGGGTGAACCGCTTGATTGGAAACGATTAGGTGGGTTGGAAGAATTGGTTTGTTGTGCGTTTTGGTTTTGTTTCCACCTAAGGTTTGGGTGATTTTTCCATGAGGGGTTGTATGAATCACCGTAGGGGTTTGGCTCGGGTTTGAAAGTGTACCACTTGTCTCCCGGTCCATCGGTACGCGAGGATGCGTAGTTCGCAAAAGCTTGTTCGGGGAGTTCCACGCAATCACGAGTGTCGTGGGGACCACTACATAATTCACATGAAGAAGTGATTTTGTTCACTTGGCTTGAAGGTTTAGGAGCCTCGTAGGATTTCATAAGAAACTTGACTTGGTCTTCAAGTTCTATGATCCTACGGTCGGAAGTGCTTGAATTGTTCGACGGCAAAGATATTGCCTTGACCGTTTTATTCAAATCACGGGGATCACTCCAACTTTCGTTGTCATAAAGAGCAAGATCTTCCAGGAGAGCCCATGATTGTTCCGCACTTAGATCACGTAGCTTACCACCGGCCGATTGGTCAATGGTTTGCCTCTTGGAGAGATTGATATGGTCATAGAAGATTTGGACTTGGAGCAAAAGTTCTATGCCATGGTGAGGGACTTTTTGGAGTAAGTCCTTGAATCGAGTCCATGCCTCGTAGAGGGTTTCGCCTTGACGTTGTTGGAACATCAAGATATCATTCCTTAGCTTGGTAGTTCTTCCTGGTGGGAAAAACTGAGCGAGGAAACGAGTGGTGAGATCATCCCAAGAGGTGATGGATCCTGCGGGTAGACGTTCTAGCCATTGACTAGCTTGGTCCCGTAGAGAGAATTGAAAGAGACGCAGTCGGGTCGTCTCTCGAGTGGCAACATCAAGGTCTATAGAATCAACGATTTTGAGAAAGTCCTTGAGATGTTGATTAGGATCTTCGGAACGAAGTCCATGGAATGCACATCCGCTTTGCACCAACCGGATGGTGTCGGATCGCAAGGGAGTGACATTGTCTCCTTGAGTGAGCTCAATGGTGTTTCGATAGCCATGGTGGCTAGGACGGGAGTAGTCTCCTAAGGTACGGGCTCTAGGAGGTGGGTGTTGTTGTGGTGGTGGGTTGTTGGGATCAAGGATATTACCACCTTCCATGATGTCGGATGGTAATGGTTACGAACAAAGAAACGAAGAAAAAAGATAGACTAAAGAAAACCTAGAAAAATAAAATAAAAATCTCACTAGAAAGGAATCTAGTGAGTAGACCTGATAAAATAAAAATTCAACCTAAACAATAACTATTCCCCGGCAGCGGCGCCAAAAACTTGATGCGTGGTTTTGCGACCTTACAACAGGTTTTACCTCTCGAGGGATCTCAAGAGGCTTGCAATCCCCACCAGGCAGTGTACCTGACCGATGTAGTATAGTGAAGTGGCAAGTACCGGGGGATTGATCGTTCTCTAGGGGAATAGTGTCGTTAGGATTGAAAAACTACTCTAATAGGTCTAAGGGTGAGGGAAGATTCTTTTTTTGTATTTTTATATTTTTATGAAAGCAAGTAAAATCTCGGGTTTGAAGGAGTGGGCGGAATTAGTTGCTAGTCAACTAACCCAAATAACTACAAATGCAAATAAAATAAAATAACTGAAAATGAAAAGGTTGTGAAACTTATATGGAGAGAAATGTGTTTACTTAGATTTCCTTACTCCCTAACTATCTTTTACCGGTTGATTAGTGTGTATTAATTGCGTGGATGACGGGTGTATTCCTTAATACCAATCGTGGGGTGGCGCACGTACTTCCCCAACTCTATAAGCTCCTACTTCACCCCTATGTCGAGCCGGCTAAGAAGCTCCTAACATGGGATCACTAGAATTCGCTCATGCATTAAATACAACCATAATAACCTTAGTACGCATTGGTTCATGTTTCTTAAGACGTTCAAGCAAGTTACCGTATAGGAGGTTAGCCAGTTTTCTTAAGCCTAACATCGATAAACAATCATCCAATACAATTAATAACACACCAACAACCAATAATCAATAGTTAGGTTTCATTAGATCTAAGCAAACACAAGATAAATCTAGCCTAGCATGTTAATTAAAAGACAAGAACAAGATATAATCAAACAACACATAGACATATTGAATGATTAATTGATTACTTATCTTCAATTAAACATGGGAGATCCAAGGGTATAAAACCCTTAAAAATGGCAGAAAATTCGTCTTAGGGTTTCTCCTCACAAAGTTGCACACTAATGACTAAAAATTGCAAAACTATATATAGAGTTTAGGGGCTGACGGCGTCACGTTGTAGGAGGTGACGCCGTCACCTCGCCGCGGCTAGGGTTCCCGGATGGCCTTCCTGACGCCGTCCCTCTTTAATCCTCCAAAATCCACTCTGGCGCGTCAAGGGTTGACGCCGTCAGAATTGTGCTTGACGCCGTCTCTCTTTAACTTAAACCGTGACGACCTTGATCACCTTAAAGGGTGACGCCGTCAGACTTTCCATTGCAAAACTCTCTGGCGCGTCACGTGTATTTTGTCATATCCACCTCTTTTGCCAAGCCGTGACGCCGTCAGGAGCAATCCTTGACGCCGTCATGTGTACTTTTCCAGCAGCTTTGGAGACTTTGTCGTTTTCTTCACTTTTATGCTCCAAAAACGTCCAAAATGCTTCCTTTCCCAGATTTCATCTCCAAAGTACCTAAAATGACAAAAGGAACGATTTAGGGCAATATTTGATCAAATAAATACGATTTAGGTCATAAATGACCCCCTAAAAGCGGTACACTTTTCGCTTCATCACAAAACTACTTAATGAATTAAACACATGCAGGACCTTCTTACAGCTCTTGTATCTTCGTTCGGGTGTGTCTTGTGTTGCCTATTCGTCTGAATTCGTTCGCTCGTCTATGGCACGTACGTCAAAAGTCTTTTTTAAAGTCTTTGAAATTCGTCTGGCCTTGGGGTATTTATAGTTTCTGTCTGAGGTAAGATGCGGCGCATTGAATAAGTAGATGCGGCGCATTGACTTAACTTCACGTGGGGTCCAAGGTTATTATATTCCAGAATATTCGTACACCGCCTTGAGATGCGGCGTATCTTCATAACTGTATGCGGCGCATGTCTTCTTGTATCTTGGATCGAAACTGGTGAAATCTTGATAGTGATGCGCCGTATGTAAGAAGTATAATGCGGCGCATCTGGAGTAGAACAAGTTGGTTCTTCTTCGTTGACCAAAGTTTAAGTCAGGCAATGGTCTTCAATCTCTTCATTTCAGCAGCCTTTTCCAATCTTGATCATTTTTCTCCATTTTTAGTCCATAATAGCTAAGTTTCACCAAATGCTTGTTTTTAACTGAGAATTACAAAAGTAAACGATTAAGTATCAATTCTCATACATAATATAATAAAACAAGTCAAATAAATAGGATAAATGATGATAATAAAATGTACTTATTTGAGTTCATCAAATATCCCCCACTTGAACTTTACTTGTCCCCAAGTAAACCTTAGAATTAATCTTATGAAAATATATCCTAAAAGATATTAGGATTTATTTTTATATTTAAGCATGTATTCGTTTTATCATAATCACACAACCAAACACTTAACGAATTAGTAATAAAATAAAATATTTCGATAAAAGCAAATCTAATCGTTTAATTGTCCAGTCGTGACGAATATTCTATCATAAGCTTGGCAAGTATACACATCTCTCCCACTAAAGCCAAGGAATAACAAGTCTAAAGCGGTAAAAAGGGTTTTGAGGCTTAAGGGTTAATCATTCTTCTTAATCTCTATCGATCTCAAATTCCAGAGAAGGCGACAAAATCACAAATACATGATCGAATCCACGAACACGATACTTGCAATTGCTCAAATCCTTAACTCGAATAGGCTAAAGATAGGACCAAGTAATCATCACCAATAATATTATATCAAAAAGGGCGACAAAATCATAAATACATAGCCGAATCCACGACTACGATACTTAAGATTGCTCAAATCCCTAATCTCAATAAATCAAAGGTTTGGATAAAGAATAATATAGGATATGGATAATATTTGGGATACAAATTGGAGTAAAATGAAAAATAAACAAAACAGATAAATTAAAATCCTAAGTGTGGTTAATCACTATCCCAACCATCCCATGAATAAGACTCATATCATTGAACAACTCACGCTTTAACACTTGAAACACACGCTTTAGGTAGACATGAATTATACTCAACAAGATCTTAATCAAAGAATAAACCTTAGTTGGCGTTCCCATAACGTTCAACTCCCATTCAATCCATAGATATAATATATAACAAATAGTGGTGATATCGACCACTTAATACAAAACTTTACATAAGTTGGTGAAAACAAACTTCCAACTTTTCATTTTTCTTTTTTTTTCTTTTCTTATTTTTTTCGATTTTTTTTTTTTTTTTTTTTTTTTTTTTTTTTTTTTTTTTTTTTTTTTTTGAACTTGAAACATAAACATAGATGTGTAAAATTTGACCACATCACTATAATGATAACTCTGGATAATTTTTCCATACTTTTCACGACTTCAAAAATAACAGTAATAGTGAAAGTAGTAAACACACGAAAAACAAACTCAAAGATATACAATATTTACTTTCACTCCTATTGCATTGTGCAATTTCCCGACCTAACCAAAGATAATGAATTACGCACGCGAACACAGGTAATGTAAGGAAACACACTTTGCCAAAAGCAATTAACCAACCACGGATTTTAATCTACAGGGTAGGCTAAGGTGTAAGGGTGTAACGAAACATTATAATAAAGGTGTAAGAAACAAAAGGAATGGCTCTGAGTGTTTTTCTAGGGGTATCTTACTCTAAAAATGAGAGTAACAAAGGGTTTATACGGGGGTTAACTAACCAGTGTAGTTAGCTAATATCACATAACATATAAAGGCTATTTGGGTGTAATCCTAGAAATTTACCAATTTAGACAAGTCATTCCAATTATATAAATAATACTCATTATGGTGGTCTCGAATAGTATACAAGCCAAGTTCTAAAGTTTACAAGTCACCGGCACACTCATAGATTTGTGAATTTTGAAAAATCACAATTTTTGGAAATAATGTTATGTGTGCAGCTATGCAACTTAGATCTTAAACAAAAACATGCTAAAATTTTTTAGTTTTGATATATTAAGCGCATTTTAAGCATAATTTTTGAAAAAGTTTAGGACAAGTAAGTGTTCTAATTCTCCAATCCCCCCACTTAAGTTAAACAATGTCCTCGTTGTTTGTATCAAAGGTTAAAAATTGGAAAATAAAAGAATTAGAACAGAAAAACTCCCCTGAGATTTGCTCGGTATGATCCTCCATTTTTTGTATAAGAGCAAAAATCAACTTCTTGTGGATGAGAACGTTTAAGCCTCATAATTGATGTATCCACAGGAAATGCAGGAATCTATAATACCATCAAGTCTTTAACACACCTAAGTTAAGAAAGTTCAAACTTGCATAATACATTATTAGTTAGTAAAAATAAAATGTAAAAATTAAAACTGAAAATCATCAGGTCAGTCGATGCGCCGTATCTTATGGAAGAAGATACGCCGTATCGAGCCTGGAATAAAAATAAAATAAAACGAAATAAAGGATAGGATGCGTCGCATCTGTTTACCAGATGCGGCGCATGTAGTTACCAGACAGACTGTTAATAGTCTGTTGTAAAATGACTCGTTCCACGGTTTATCTCTCACGTCCTCTCGTACTCTCATGCTGAAACAAGAAATATCAACTGGAACATCAAATATATACGATAATAATAATGAGTACAATCAACAAGATAATAATAATAATATACGTGGAACAATGTCAATAAACACAACAAATCCAGATATCATGGGTCAGTAGGGTCGTCTGAGCGGGTCCCGGAAGTGCTGGCACCATCTGTCCTGGCCCGGACTCTGCGAGTGTATGCGAGTGTCGCCCCTATAACCTGAGTACCATCCGGGCGAGTGTGGCTAATACCCTGATGCTCCAAAAGCCGGCTCACACTCGTAACAAGCCACTCCGAGTCCCTCCTCATACCATCTACTACGCCTCTCAAGGCTCTCAGCTCTCCCTCAACTGCCTCAACTCTCTGACTCACCGTGCGTACAGGTGCTGGTGGGGGTACTGGTGCCTGTGGCTCCTCCTGATGTGCTGGAGCAGCAGCCGGAGCTCCCTGAGGACCTCCCTGCTCCGCCTCTGGATCTGCTGGTCTAGCGGGCCCTAATGCCACCCAAAAGTAACCCCCCATAGCCAACTGACAGATCCCAATTCTAACCAAATAATCCCTGTCAATAACCGGCAGCCTAGTCACATCGACCTCTAAACCGGCAGGGATCTCGTCACCAATCACTTCAAAATGGCGGGCCAGCCTAGACACAAAATGCCCACCAGTCATCTGACTCCTCCTATCTCTCCCTGCAGCTGCCCGATGGAGGTAATGTGCTAAAAAGTGGGGGATGTTCACCGATAACCCCTCATCCATGCTCCTCAGAAGGAAGAGGTCAAGAGTGGTCACCTTCTCGGGTGACTGACCTCTCCCAGCAATGGTCAAGGCTATCATGCGGTGGCACAACCTCCTCATGGGCTCCCTGATCAGTGTGTAAGAAGGGGTGGAAGTAGCGATATCACCCCCTGAAGAGATCCTATCCCAGTAATCTCCCAGCAATGCCCTATCAGGAACTACCCTCAAGCTGTCAGCCCAGTACCTGGCAAACCCATCAGACTCAAGCTCCTCAGCAGTGTGTAACCCCATAGCCAGAATAAACTCCCTCATCGACATCTGCCTGTGCTCTCCCCCCAACCTAAAAACCAAAGTGTCGGCGGTATCCAACTCTGTATCAGTCTCCCTGTAATGGACAGTACTGAAGAATTCCAACATAAGCTCTCTGATAAGAGGCTCATCGACCCCAAACAACCTCTCCCAAGCAAAAGATCTAAACACTACCTCATCATCATCATCACTAACCACCATCTCCAACCTACAATGCAAAGTATCAGCAGCATGCCCCCCTCCAATCAATCCAATATCCTCACCAAGAACCGAGGCCCTGAAAATCCTCTTGAAGTAAATAACTCTAAGCCTCCTCAAATACTCATCCAATGTATCAGGAGTCAGTCCAAAAGTCTCAAAGCGGAGCCATGGATGTCTGTTCTCAGCTTCGGGTAGTGCCATCTGCAATAAATATTCGAGGTTAGAAAACATTCTGTAAATATGGAAGATACGGCGCAACTGATAAATCTGTGCGGCGTATCTGTGAAATATAAGAGATGCGGAGCAAGCACAATAGAATACGGCGTATGGAGATGCGTCGTATCTAAATTAAGTAATACGGCGTATATGGAATTATATTAAATTGGAAATAGGTCGTTACGCCGCATCAATTAATTAAGATGCGCCGCATCTATCAATCTATCAGCATAAAAAGGGGTCAGGCACGCATTCCAAGAATCCGGACCCGTGACGTAAACTCCCACTTAACATCACAGTTCCATTTACCCATTATAAAAGTTCCAAAAGTTTATTATACCACCACCAATCCATTTTCCCACTAAAATTCAAAATCGAGTTCAAAACCCTAATTTATATTCAAATAAAACTAGGCCAGAAAGTCAATGATTTATGCAAATTAAATACGGGGGAAATCATCTAATGCAAGTCCTAATCATATCCCTATATAATTTAAGCCTTAATCGAATTAATCACATAAACCCAAATTTTTATATTAAACAAAATTAAATCGAAATAGAATAATTACCTTAATTATATGATTAGGAGTAGGTTAAGAGATCGGATTAGGGGTTTGATTTGAGAAAAATGCTCGGATTTAGGGTTTAATTTTACTGTGTATGTGTTTTTAACTGTGTGAGGATTTAGGGTAAAAAGTTGAGATCCGGCGCATTCCCGTCGTATTTATAGGGCAAAGCGATGCGCCGCATTGAAAAATTGGAATGCGCCGTATCTATTTAATTTCGTTGACTAGTCAATGAGTCCTAGTTGGTCAGAGATACGACGCTTGGGATATTTAGATCCGCCGTATCGCTATGTTAGTGAACGAAATTTAAATAAGGAACGTACCTTGGCCTCCGCAACACAATTCCTTATACATCAAATTGGGGTTAAACGGCATATGATATATATAAATCCAAGATAAGATCAACAAGTATATTTGTTTATTAATAATTATAATCTTATTGTTTAGTAGATAATGATTTATTCCGGGGTTAGGAACAAATATCGTGTTTTAGCTTACAAAATCAAGATTTTAAATGTATAGTGAAATTGAGAGAGATTTCGTAGAGAACCCTTTTTAAGGCCAGGTGAATTATTGTAGAGGTTACCTGGAATTATTTCAAGAATTAAAGACGTTATATGTTACCAGTACTGAGTTTTCCTCCACTCTTGTCGTCTTATTACAGCCTTCTAGTTGTCAAAGGTTTGATCACTCCAGCTAACGTCTCTCGGTTTGGTTCAGGATGTAATCTTCCATAGTGATGCTTAAGCCATCATTTATCCTGAAAGTAAACAACTTGCGCACGAGAGTAGTGGAACGATCAAAGCGAATATCAAAAATCAACTATATTTATTAAATTAAATACGTTGTGTTAACAAAAGTTAATGCGCCGTATTTTCGTTATGTTTCAAAATACAAGATTTTTGATTCAGTAGATGCGCCGTATCGATAAAAATCGATGCGTCGTATCTGTTTAATAATTCGAAAACTGTTTTTAATTAAAATAATAGATACGCCGTATCTGTAAAAACAGATGCGCCATATGGCGTTAACGTTTAGAAAAATTTCTTATTAAAAACAGAATACGCCGTATCTTGGGGAAAGATGCGTCGTATTCGAATTAATTAAACGCGTTGTATTTTATAAAAATTAAACGCAATACGCCGTATCTAAGAAAATAGATGCGCCGTATCGTTTGAATAAGCTCAGTACAACGATAGCAGAATACAGAAAAACAGAAAAATAAAAACAAAAATAAACACAAACGAAAAGCAACAAAAATAAAAGAAAACAAATACTCCCTCCGTCTCAATTTAATTGTCCATATTTCCTTTTAGGGGTGTCTCAAATTAATTGTCCACTTTCCCTTTTTAGTAAAAACTAGAGAATATAATAGGGGAATATTCTCTTTAAGTGGTTGAAAATAAAAGTGGCCCCACTTTTATTAATCTCCGTGTTTTTTTCTCCTGACAATTAAATTGAGACGGAGGGAGTAACACACAAAACAGAAAATTTGCAAATAATACAATGAATGCAATTAATCTAATACACATCACGGTTAGCGGTTAAGATCTAAAAATTAAAAAGAAAAACCTAATTAAAATACTAATCAAATTAACAGATAATAACAATTCACTTCCCGACAACGGCGCCAAAAACTTGATGGGAGCGTGATGTGTCGTTGCGGTTTAGCAGCATTAATGCCTACTCAAGTTTCAAATTTATATTTAGCCGACTTATCAATAACACACACACTTAACGAGCAGTGTACCCGGTCAGTATGAATATAATGGTAAGTAGAGTGTCGATCACTAAGAGTGGAACGTATTATCTAGTTATTCTAATCAGTATTTTAATATCTTAAATCAATTATACAACCTAATCTAACGCAAGGGGGTTCAGCCTGAGAGACTGGCACGTTTTGGTTGCAATTAAATAATAAACTAAACTAATGAGCACGAATCAGCGATAAGCACGCACGTACACAGATAAATACTTGAGACAATAAGAAGACCTGTCCTGATAATTAAGTAGCTTGTCACTTGTTTTATTGCTAGTTTTATATGAAGTGTATGTAATTAACCCTTTCTCGTTGGCTCTAATCTTATCGGCGAGTAAACCCTTAATGATTACTTATGTCTAAAAGTTATTCCTAAGTGATCAAGTTAGTTATAACCGTAGGAGCAATATGATCTTCCGTAGTCACATACGACAAGCCACTAATAGACACAGAGGTTATCAATGCACTAATAAAAGTCACCAAAGACATCAACATATAAACTTTAATTAATGGGAAAGCAGTTTTAAGGGAGTGCAACCTCTCCGTTGTCACATTACACAAGCCACCAATCCTAATGAATTAAAGTGTACTAATACAATGAAACAAAACTACTTAATGAATTAAACACATGCAGGACCTTCTTACAGCTCTTGTATCTTCGTTCGGGTGTGTCTTGTGCTGCCTATTCGTCTGAATTCGTTCGCTCGTCTATGGCACGTACGTCAAAAGTCTTTTTTAAAGTCTTTGAAATTCGTCTGGCCTTGGGGTATTTATAGTTTCTGTCTGAGGTAAGATGCGGCGCATTGAATAAGTAGATGCGGCGCATTGACTTAACTTCACGTGGGGTCCAAGGTTATTATATTCCAGAATATTCGTACACCGCCTTGAGATGCGGCGTATCTTCATAACTGTATGCGGCGCATGTCTTCTTGTATCTTGGATCGAAACTGGTGAAATCTGGATAATGATGCGCCGTATGTAAGAAGTATAATGCGGCGCATCTGGAGTAGAACAAGTTGGTTCTTCTTCGTTGACCAAAGTTTAAGTTAGGCAATGGTCTTCAATCTCTTCATTTCAGCAGCCTTTTCCAATCTTGATCATTTTTCTCCATTTTTAGTCCATAATAGCTAAGTTTCACCAAATGCTTGTTTTTAACTGAGAATTACAAAAGTAAACGATTAAGTATCAATTCTCATACATAATATAATAAAACAAGTCAAATAAATAGGATAAATGATGATAATAAAATGTACTTATTTGAGTTCATCATGTACCGGTAGTATATAGATTCTAGAACTTGCGTTTGTGATGCATCCCGAGATCGCTAGTGAGACTACATTCGTGTAGTTAGGATTTACTAATTGATAAGAGGCATTAGGATAACCCTTGTTTTAAACCTGTTTTATAATTACGTTGGCTTCATTGGCTAAGTAATTTTCCCACACCTTTGCGATGTACTCATTTTTAGTACACGATACCCCCAGTACACTCCTAAGAGCCTATCCTTTTCGTGGTTCTCGTGATATTTCGATGAATTCCGAAATATTACACTGTGTTCTAGAGTTATTACAAGAGGGGAAATGAAAACAAGGAAAAGTAAGTGAAAGAAAGGTAAAGAAAATGAAAGAAAGTTGTGATGTATTTTGTGTTCTTGAGTTTGAAGTAAAAGGAAAGAATTTGAGGTAAAAGGAAGGAAAGTATGTGACATAGATATAATATCACACTTATGTCCTTCCATGATCATCAATTAAATGATTCATATAAAAACAAATTAGGGCAATTTAGTAAATTCACAAAAAAAAAATAAAAAAAATGCTCATTTACTTCACTTTCACCCCAATTTTGAGATGAAAGTTGTGCCACTAAAATACACCACACTTTCCTCCACTTTCTTTCCTTCCTCATTCCTTTTCACCCTTCAAAAAACTAGAGAACACAATTTTTTTTTTATTTCTTTCACTTTCCATCACTTTCCCTCCTAAAATTAACTTGAGAACAGAGTGTTAATGAAGAAAATTGTTTACAATCCACCCCCAAATGTACACCCAAATCGCCTTAGCCTTCCTTGTATGCACTCATTTTTAGTGCATTATTGTTATTTTCTAAACCCTTTGTCAATTGTCTAATTGGTTACATGGTTGCTAAGTCGAGTCATATCCTGTAAATACAGTTTTGGGATGATCGAGACTCATGGGTAAAGTACTAGTTGTTATGGAGTAATGGGTAAGAATGTCAATGTTATTACCCCCATATGTACGTTAATGTTTAAAGTACCCCAAGTGTTTTTGATTTTCTTAATTCGGGTCATTAGTTAGTTATATGTAAAGTATGTAAAAGTTCAAGTGTAGGGAGGTTGCAAGATCCCTTTGATGTATTATTTTGGATGGTAGGGCAGTGTATGAAAAAAATATAAAAAAAAGAAATGAAAATCGAAAAAAAGAGAAAAAAAGTAGAAAAAGAAAAGAGAAAAAAACATACGGGCTACCATCCCGTCTTTTATTTTTGTTTAAGTCAAGAAAGTGTCAAGAAAAATACAAAAAGAGTTAGTAGTTAGCGAGTCAAGTTGAGTCGAGTCTTGGCTTAGCAACGCCTCATTGTACATGTAATTGACCAAGATAATTGACTTGCCACCAGTAAATTTTCTTATATCCAACAAACCGTGTTTTCCATACCCTTAGACCTGACATTACAACCCTTGAAAAGCCCTCTTTGATAGTTTATCCTAGGTGCTTACGCCAAAGCGGTGGAGGTTTGATCCATTCTCAAGCCTATGGTAATCTATGTGCTATGACAGGTAGAGAGTTTTATATTTTCCCGTTTCCATTCATGTTATATAACTTTATACACGCGAGAGATGTGAGAATCCAAACACTTAATGTGAGGTGCTAGTATATAATTTCCGTGCTTATCTTGACTAACGTGGAACAATTGTATGTTGTAATTACTTTTATATTAATGTTAAATAACCCCTAACTTGTATTTTGATTAGTGTAAAATCATATTTTCTTGAGGACAAGCAAATCCCAAGTGTAGGGATATTTGATAAGGATTTATTTGGTACCTTTTTTAGGGGTCATTTAAGCCCAAAATCGTATAAATATGATCAAATATTGCCTTAAATCGTTTCATTTTGTATTTTAGGTACTTGGGATAAGAAATCTGGAAATCGGCACTTTTTGGACGTATTTGGGCGAAAAAGTGAAGAAAACAACGAAGTTGCGAAAAACCTGTCAGACTTGGAGATCTGACGGCATCACAAGCTACAACTTGACGCCGTCCCTTGTTTATGAAGCTTGATTTTTGGTTCAAGTTTATCAAGTGACGCTTTAGAGGAATTGGAAGATTCTACAACCTGACGCCATCAGGTACAAATTGGAGATGGGAGTCACGTGTTATGCTAGAAAGAGACGGCCTAGAAGAATTAACAAGTGACGGCCTCAAGATATTCCTGACGCCGTCATAATGGCGACTTGCACAAGACGAAACCCTAAACACGGCGAGCTGACGGCGTCACGACCTATAAGGTGACGCCGTCACATTTGTAAATCTATATATACTTTCACATTTTTTTAATTAATTGTGTAACACTTTGGAGGACAAAACCCTAGACGATTTTGACAGCTTTTGTAGAGCTTTTTCAGCCTTTTTCATCCATGTTCAATTGAAGATAAGTTATTTGTTTAATCATTCAATATGTCTATGTGTTGTTTGATTACATGTTTATCTTTTCTTTGATTTAACATGCTAGCTTAAGTTTATCTGTGTTTGATTAGATCTAGTGAAACCTAGTTATTGAATATCGATTTGCTGTCTCTTGTTTAGTTGATTGCCTCGCGTTCGGCTAAGAAAACTGGCTGACCTCTTATATGTAACTAGCTTTAACGTCTTAGAAAACGCAACCGTAGAGTGCACTATTGGTTTTTCTCGTTGTATTTATTGCGCGAATTGCGGCTTGTAGATCCTAGAAAACTAAATAGACTTTAAGTGATTTAGGGGATACTAAGATTTATAGAGTTGGGGAGTTCGGCACCTCCCTAAGACCAATATTAAGGAATACAACGCTTCAACTAAAATAAGGACGTGACAATTCAACAAATCAGTAGGAGATAACTGGGGAGTAATTATATATAAGTGAACACGGTTTTTCCTGTCATAAGTAGTCACCACTTTTATTTTCTGTTTTAATTACTTTTAATTAATTTTATAATTATTTTTTGGGTTAGTTGATTAGCAACTAATTCCGCACTCTCCTTCAAAACCGATATTTTTAATTGCTTTCTAAAAAATATAAAAATACAAAAAGAATCATCCCTCACCTCTAGACCTATCTCGTCATACATCTTGACCTTTCCACAAATATTGCGAGACTATTCCCCTAGAGAACCATCAATCCCCCGGACTTACCTATACTACACTACAACAGTTAGGTACACTGCCTAGAGGATTGTAAAACCTTTTGCGAGGTCCTACAAATCCCGCATCACCAGCCATTCGAAATTTCATTAATAAAGGATTATGAGCATCAAGCATGCCTTTGAAATCTTTAGTTAGCTGATAGTCTATATTGCTACTTTTATCAGGATATCCTTTTTTTTATTGCTGTAAAAAAAAGATAAACAAATATGAAAATCACATATGTTAGATTTTTTATTTCTTCCATTTTTTTTTAATTTTTTTCGCACTATATGTATAAATAATAATTTTTCAAAATAATTTACCTTACAACATCGATTCTGTTATGAACTTCATTATCAGTATAAAAAATATATAACTGTGCAAACTTTGGAGCCTCATTCTCTTTAGGAAACATATTTCCAATTTGATGGTAATTTTTTCCGTGAATTCTAAAACAAAACGGCCCACGACTAGCGTTGACAGAATTATCAACTTTACCTCTCATATAAGTGAAAGCAAACATTGAATTATATCGTCTGATATTTTCAATAAACGTTTTGCTTTTTGGATGCTCGTTAGTCAAAAGTTTCACGAGTAATTCTAGTGGCTGTTTTAATGCAACTGGAAGTTTCACTTTTCCTTTACCACAACATAAAGAACGTTTTTCTTTTTCTTCAGGTGTGCTACCTCGTTTACTTTCAACAAGCCATAACAACGCACCACATGCTTGGCAAGGTAAAATTGGGTCTCCGTGATCAAAATATTCTACAATATCAAATTATGAATACCATTACTACTGATCCTACCACAATAAACCCTAAATCTAACCTCGAGAAAACCAATCTCTTAGCGGATTTAAGCTTGGAAAAAAAAACTATAAACTAATCACAAATCGTAATTTTATCTTCCTACAACAATAAAACACCAAATAAACTAATCATACCGCAATAAAACCTAAATCATAAATATGCAAATATTAAAAAACTATACATTTAAATAAACAATGTTAAATAACTTTGGATATTCCTGTTACGTATTCATTGTATTCGAAATCCATATCATCATTATGATCTTCTAATTCATTATTTTCCATTATTTCTTCATTTGTACATTGAAGATTGTTACTTCTTATTATGGATGGCGTCTCAAGAATATTGTTTGTTTTGTTCAAAGATATATCTTCATTGATAACATTGCCTGGAATATAATATATATTAAAAATTTAAACATTATTATTATTATAATTATAATTAATTAATTTTTTTATTAAATACATGTAGATACACATATAATAACATCTCAACCTGATGATATTTGAGCGTTTCCTATGCTTGTATAAAGAACGTTTCTGTCAATACCTGCAATATACAATAATCATGCTGTATATAGGAACAATATAAGTTCTACAAAATACAATATAAGTTCTACAAAATACTATTTAAAAGTTACTTGCTATTTTTGTATTCTTCCATGTTCTTCTAGCTGACATACGTGGTGAAATTAAATCAGGGTTGACTACAAAAAGTTTGCAACACATAATATGATTAAAGTTAAAGCATATTATTAGAATGTTGATAGATTTAATAAATAAACACAATACATAAGATTTTATCTGCAATATACTTGGTTTTTTCCGTTTGACTGGAGTTAATTTTGCTGGAGATGGCGTTTGTTTACGTTGGATTTCAAGACACAAGTATAGATATTAAAAATAAAACAGTATATTATGTACGAACAATATTCATGTATAATACTTTAATTCATATAATCATATCAAATTAGTTATTAAATATAGTTTTACCTTCTTTGCGTGGTCTTCCTTTTGATATTTTAACTTTATCATTTGCATGCGATATATTATCTTCTGCATGTTCCACGAGAATTTAACTTCAAAAATTTATGTTATTTAAATTTTATTTACGTAACCGGTTGCATAATGATGATTTATAACATAGTATAGTTTATCTTAAATTATACAAAGATTTAAAATATTTCGTTTCCCAATTAACATATTATCACAATAGCTGTTTCAAATTCGTCTGTATGTATATCCATATTTATTTTGATACGTAATGCATATTTATTTAGATACATAATTCTAAATATTGGTCTATATCCATTCTTTTGTTAAATACATTATATAATTTTTTGGACGATATCCTTTCTTTTGTTTAAAATTCCACACAAGTATTCTCAACTTTGGTCATGATGTATATGATTTTATTTTTTGTTTTTTAAGATTAATAATATTTTTTATTTAGGTGTATAATATTTATTAAGATATGTTTTAACTGCATATGTGATTATCTCTAAACTTACAATGTTTGAAGTTTGGAAGTTATCCCCAAGCAAAAATAATATTTCATATTTTAAAGTTATCATACTAAAGCATTCTGTTTCAACAGAATTAAAACCAAAAACAAAAACCTAAGTCGAATTGCAAGGAAAGCTTGATACAAAATACTTAAAACGTAGCGTAGTAACAAATAGTTAATGTAAAATATTATATTACATCAATAAAAATAAATGAAACATTTAAGAAATAAATAAACTATCTTGAATACTTTTGTAAATTCAACAATTTTCTGTTGAGAATCTTATATTTATTTATTACGATAATCAACTTTCTTCTGATGCGTCAATATAATCTCTTGATCTTCTTTGTTTTTTTCTTCCAGCCTCTTGATACGCTTGTTATAAAGTTCAATCAAAGTTTTTTCAGTGCCAAATTCGCCGGAATGACATTTATCCCAAATATCTTGGCGTATGTCAAGAATTTTATATTTTGAAGGAATTTGAGGAGGAGAACTATCTATTGCACGTTTCTTTTTCTTTGAATCATAATTTGAAGATGATGAAGCCATTGAAGTTTGAAAAAAAAAATATGAAAGAAAATGAAAAGATGATATTGGAAAGTCACAGCGTTTCAAAAATGTGTAAAAGATGCAACTGTTTATATTTATGTATGATTTGGAAAGTCACATCGTTTTAAATTTATGTATGATGAGTCACAACCTTTTATATTTATGTATGATTAAATATATTAAATTATGTTAAAAATCAAAATATTACATCTATAGTTTAATTATAGTTATTATTTTACGTATACATGTAATATTATCCTTGATGCAGAAATTTAAATTTAGAATGATATCTTTTAAATATATTCAAATATAGTGTGTGGTTTCACAATGGATATATAATAAACATAACAGAAAGAAAATAAACACAATGAACATTCGGAAACAATTAAATCCAAACCATAAAAACTCAAAATCAAACATTGTTTATTTAAAATACCAAAAACCACATTATATATCTACCATAGTCATTGTTCATTTTTTTCCCAACATTGGATCCATGGATTGCTTTTTATTCTTTTAGTCTCACATGTTTCCTCAACATAATCTTCGCCTTTTCGCGAGATACTCAAGATTGATTCACAGTTGTAATTACATCTTAGTTCTTTTTTATATCCAAAGCTTGAAGATGATGATGAATATAAATCTGTGTCATGATTTTTTTCAAAACCCTACATATTTAAAGGTTATTAAAATCTAAATTATTTACATGTATACAAAAAGGTATCTATGTAGTGTGATAATAAACATTTAAAGAAAAAAAATACATAGATTAGATACCTTAGAAGATGTATGATTTGTAGGCATGTCGTCATTATTAATGGATACTTCCTCTTTAAAATTGTCTTCATCTACATCATCATAAACAAAAACTGCTTTAAGCCATTTTTAATTTATTTTTTTGTTAAAAAAATTAGAACAAACAATAATTATACCTCATCATAAACCGAACATTCTTTAAACTTTTTAATAATGCATTTATCATCTGATAGCATTTTAACTTGATATACATGGTTGTTATTATTCATATCGTAATCAGAATAGAAAAATCTGAACAACATCTTTTTGCCAACAATAGCATCTAACTCTTTTGGAAACTCATCCTCATCAACACCAACATATTGATCTTTAAGTCTGGCACAAGATATATTGACCAACTTTCGTACCATATTATCAAATAAGATCAAAGAAGTAGAACATGTATCATCTATGACATGGATAACCAATTTGTATCTAATAAACAAATGACAAAAAAAAAAAAAAAAAAAAAAAAAAAAAAAAAAAAAAAAAAAAAAAAAAAAAAAAAACATTAGTAGTTATAAATACACAGATAGATGCATATATTAGATTAATAAATATTTGTAAATTGTGAAAACATGACTTGGATAAAGATTGAGAACATGATTGAGCAATGAGTAGTTTTTATTAAACAAATAAACTTGCATACCTATCAACAATAGATGTGAGAATTCCATGATGGTTACAACGCCATAAATGTGAAGAATCATTTTGTTTAGCTATTCGGCCACATTGCTTACAAGTAGGATAATTCCAACCAAACTCTTTCTGGATCTTGTGAATCCTTGCATAGATTACAATTGTTGATTCCTGTAATGTTTTAAACATTATTACATTTAAAGATTATCTAATATATAACGATAATCTAAAGATACATTGTCAATTTGTATTACATTAGTTGTATCATGGATATCACCTACATTTATACGTAAGGCCCCTTTCAAAATTAGGTCAGGAACAACAATTGTCTTTGTTGGATTGGAAATCGCAATTTCCAAATCAGATCCTTTATAACTATCTCGTTCTTGATATCCACAATTTAAGTAAATACTTTCGTTAAATATAACAAACATATAATTCATAATAACATTCAAAATATGAATATTAGGCACGAATTGTATACCTTTTTTTTAAATGATGCTACCTCAGGTAAGTCAGCATTGATATAAACTTTACTACCATTTATAGCAGGACAAAGAGATGCATCACCTACAAAATAATTTAAATTATATGTTTTGAAATAATTTAAAATCAATTAAATTTATTCACATGCAACTTATTAAATTAAACTAAATAAACTTTAATTACCTAACCAATATCTGATTTTAGTGAGCTGAAGAATCACAACGACATTACCAACTTTTTCATTGTTAGGAGCAAAAGTAACAAAGAGATCTGCCATCCTGCCAAAAAAACAACATTCGATCCTATCTCCTCTGATAGGGTACAATAATTAAATATATTAGTTTGTAAAATACAATTCAACATTAACAAACAATATATTTTATTGCTTACTCAATATCTTCAATTACTACAATCCATCGATGGTTGTCAATACCAAAAGGTATTGAATCTCCCATCGAAACAACTGATCCAATTACCTGAAATTTTGTTACACAACATTAGGTCATTTTTTACGTTAAACATTGTATATTGCATAAAATATAAAATAACGATTAAAATAAATGCCTACCAACACATTCGGTTTGCAAAATTTCTCTAGACTTGATTCGAGAGATGCTCACAAATTTAAAACCCATATTGTTCTCATCAAAACTCTTGATACATGTCAATGTGGTGTTTTTGTAAAACATAATATTATACTTATGATTTAGCAAAGGAATTTTACCACCATTCTCTCCTACCCCAAAATTAGATATCTGATAACACTGGCCTTCTTCGAGTATCCCTTTATATTTATGCATATATTTCTTGGTAATAGTACATTGAATACGATTACCCTAATACAAATAAATAAATATCATCAACAATGTCAGTTAGTTAAAAAAAATATTTTAGTGTGATAAACATTTTATATAACATAAATAGTAATCAAACTTGTTTATCTTGAACTACACAATCCAAACTCAATAGAGAATTAGACATATTTGGTTCATATAAAAACCAAATACTGATACACCTTACTTGGATTTTTATGTCATCCAACATAGGATCAACATCACTTAACGGAGTAAACACTTGGTTAACACTTGTAGCTATTTTAAAACAGAAAAAAACTTACATGAAACATGACCAAATACATGTTATAATGCATAAAACAAATTTGCAAGCATGATGAACAAAACCAAATCATATAAACATGACCAAATACATGTTATAATGCATATGTATAACCTTTAGACACCATGGCTGCGTGAATCATTGAGGTTTTTCCCTGATTAATGATTGTACCTGTTACATTACAAACAAAGGAAAACAAAATTGCATGAAACAATTGCAAACAATAAAACATGATGAACAAAACCAAAACATCTGCCTATGCCTAACATTTAGACTCCATGGCTGTTCAAATATGTAAAACACAAAAAAAAAAAAAAATTGCATGAAACAATTGGAAACAATAAAACATGTTGAACAAAACTAAAACAGAAAACAAAATTGCATGAAACAATTGCAAACAATAATACGTTATGAACAAAACCAAATCATATGCACGTGCCTAACCTTTAGACTCCATTGCTGTTCAAATTTATAAAACATAAAACAAAATTGCATGAAACAATTGCAAACAATTAAACGTTATGAACAAAACCAAAACATATGCATGTTAACCTTTAGACACCATTGCTGATGGAATGGCTGCTGTTTCTTGCGTTACTTCGAATGTGGGTGGGTAGAGATCTTGGGGCGTATTTTTATGATCATGCTAGGGTTTGGGATACACTATATATGGTAGAGATCGTGTCGCCATACAACTCTTCAAAATAGGAAACCGATTATTTTGTAGTCGACTTAGGGATCGATCTGCCAACTAAGCGTAGAAGTTAGGGTTTCACGTGGCATCATTGACCAATAAATGATTTTAGAGCTGCTGGCGTCATCATTAGGCAACTTTTGTTTTATATATATTAGATTTGGTTAATTTATTTTATATAAATCATGTAATGTTTATATTTTAATGTCTTTTTTTTGAAGATATGATATACAAATTTAATAATTGTGGGCTTTGGAGATCCTATAACTTAAGTGATAAGGTAGACTATCCATCTTCAAGTTATAGTATATGAGTTAGATGACGTGACAACTATAAAGCGGTTCTATGGTACCAACGTCACCCCGGTGCTCTAACTGTTTGATCAACTAATTGTGACATTAGAAAGGGTACCTTTTTTGTTGGAGTCATGTGTTCTTTTTTACGTGTATGATATGAAAAAGAAATCGAAAGTGTGATTGTGACTTGACTTATACGTAGTATTCATTTATGTTGTTTCCTAAGGAACTCATCAAGATAGCTAATTTGACATATACAATTTGGTTTAACTAGACGAGTAGCCATGCATAGCAACGAGATTTTATAACGGCAGATAGTTTTAGTGATAAAAAAGAGTTTATGGGTTAGAAACGAAAAAGAATAAAAATTTGAGGATTTGGGGATTAAACATAATGTTTTGAAACCCGGTTCGACCCGGGTGGTTCAACCGTTCCGGTCAAAAATGGGTCAATGTAAGCCGGGTCAACCCGACGGGTTGGGTCGAAAAACTGTGTCAACCCTGTGGAAAAATAGAAGGGGGGGGGGTTGGATAGTTTTACCGGTTTTTAAAACTTTAAAATCTTTACTTGTGAAAAACTTTGATTTGATTCTTTTGTGAAATCAGTCAACACCAATATGAACACTAAACTATACTATCAAATATAAACAATAAATATAAAGAAATGAGATGGAAAGATCAAACCGGGACAAAGAGATTTATAGTGGTTCGGTCACGAAGCTCTTCTTCGCCCTACTCCACTCCCCGAGTACCACACTCGAGAGTTCTAAGCACTATGTCAACAAAGCTCCATTCAGGCGGAGAAAACCGTACAACGTCGCTTATCCTTATTTCCGACACTAAGCTAAATGTCGAGTACTAATCTTAGCTAGTACCAATCTACCACGATCCACACGATTCTTACTAATTCACACAATCAACACACTTGACTCGATCTACCCGATCTACCCTTGATCCACTTGATCTACACACAAGCCCACAAGCTACAAGAGATCTCCAAGATCTCAACAAGATCACAATGATCTACTCTCACTTGACTCGATCTATCAGATCAACTCACAAGCTCACAATCTACAAGAGATCTCCAAGATCTTGACAAGATCATAATGATCTACTCTCACAAACTACTCAAAAGAAAATCAACTTGATGTATGCTATGATACAACAAGTATGTAACAAGTGTTACAAGTGCACTAACTAAAACTACTACACTTTGTATCTTCTTTGATACCTTGTGTTCTTCTCTTGCACTAGTAGAGGAATGAAGGTGATCACTTGGTTGGATGATTGGATCACTCTTTAAACAAAAGAAAACTAAACTAAATGATCAAGAAGAGAAGATGTGATAAGAGTTTTAAACTCAGAAAGTTGTGTGTGAAAAAGGATGCCTAAAAACTGTGAAGAGGGCTGGTATTTATAGGCAGAAGAAATCTGACCGTTATAAGGACACGGTACCACTAAATACCACACGGTACCACTAAATTTAGTGGTACCGTGCCAGACAAGGACGCTCCAATTTTTGTTTTTAGTGGTGAAAGTTTATTTGAGGAAGTTTGAAGCTGATTTTGGGGGGAAAAATAGCTGTTATGATTTTTAAACTTATTTTTCTAATAAAATATTTCTTTATAATTCAAAAATAACTTGTAAAGTATATTTTTGAAAAAATGTTTTGTCACATTAAAAATGTGAAGTTTGAAATACAGATTCACTTCTTTGATCATTGGTCAAGTTGTAAATTTATTTGTTCATACCTAGAGTGATTTACGTAGAAACGAGATATTTTGACTAAAAACTTGTTTACGTTAATTTTAACGTAAAGTGTTTTCACATTTTGTTATCATCAAAACGTGAAGTTATCGAAAGATATAAATAACGTTTTTAGAACATTATTTGCATCAACAATCTCCCCCTTTTTGATGATAACAAAACATAAACTCATTTTAAGTTAAAGATTAATTTTAACAAGTTTTTAGCATGAGTTTATATCCCATTTCTCCCCCTTTTTGTCGAAGCAAAAAGGTTGCTAAGGCTCCCTCTTGATGTATACTCTCCCTCGTTTGGAGGACACCAAGGAATGATTCTTACTACAAAACAAAGTGAGATGACACACATACAATATCTAACATGTAGCAACCAAGACAAATATCCAACTATAAACTAAGAAAAGGGCTAAAAAGCCAAAAAGTATAAAAGATAAAATAACCACATAATAAGCCCGTTAATTCATAGAAAGAAATGTCATACATGAAGTATGACTACAACATAAACATAAAAACAAACTAAAAGAAGCACATATAAATCTTTAGTGACAAGAGGCGCTAAGATTAGCTTCATTTACAAAAGGGATCCTAGATTTTTATTGTTGGAAACTAAACATGAATATGTTTAGCTAAATGGGCTACTGGGAGGTGGAGAGGGTGACATGATTAGAGGTGGTGGTGGTGTCAAGAGATGTTCCACATAGGAGAACATGAATTGTATCTCATCTCTCAAAGAGAAGACGAGGTTGTGGTTGTGAAGGCAACATAGGCAATTAGCACTATGTATATCAACCGGATGAGGTTGGATAGGTTGGCCTATGATTGGAAAAGGAGGTGGTGGTGAGTATGTATGTGATGGGGATGGCATGGCATAATCCAATGGGGTGATAGGTGAGAGTGTGTAGTCCACGGATGATGGCATGGTGTTCAAAGAGGGAGATGATGAAGATGTTGTTCTAGTAGATGATGTTTTGGAAGGAGCATTAGGTGGAGATGGTGAGTTAGGAGTGGCTTGGAAAGGCGGTGTTGTGACTTCATCATATTTGGTGAGATCAACAAAGTGAGGTTTGGATGGTGGTCTAACGGTGATCCTAGGTTTCTTGGAGATGTGAGTTGTTGATCCTTGTGTGGAAGACATGGTGAATGAGTAATGGGAGGTTGAAGGTGAGATGCAAGATAAGCTTCCAATGGTTAGGCCTTATATAGGCAAGAGTTGTGGGATTTGAATTAAAGTTGGTTGTTGTGTCCTATCATGTAGTGAGGGAATCTTAGGGTGTATGAGAGTTTGCAAAATATTGTAGGTTTGAGGTTAGGGATGCAGGAATCTAGAGGAAACAGTGAAAATTCGTCAAACAAGGGCACGGTACCACTAAATACCACACGGTACCGTGACCTATTTAACGGTACCATGACTTGGAAGTCACGAATTTTCCTGTGCTGCCTAGTTCTGGGCAGCAAAAGGGAAGTTTTCTAGGGGGACTATTTGTAGGAAATGTTAGTGCCTCAAACCACTAAAGATTTATTTGCCAAATATATCCCATATTAAGCTACTCCTAGCAATTAAAGATTATCATGCAACTATCTAAGATAAGCTATAAGCATGCAATCAAAAAGGACAAAATAAACTATCATCCAAGAATCACACAATTTGAAATCATGCAAGGTGATGGAACAATAGTCAAGCATGCAAGATAGATTGGAGTATTAAGTCCTAATATAATCTACCAAAGATAAATCCTAATAGGAGTACTAATAAATCCCTAACTATTTATGACTTGAGCTTGCTCCTGTTTTCATCACACTCTCGTCTTGAGAATGCAACTCTTCCTCATGATTCGGATCATAAAAGGGTGCATGGTTGGTAGAAGATTCAGAAATGAGAATGGATGATATATATGACTCATTAAGGGGTTTCATGACGGGATTGAAGAGTGAGTATTGAGGACCACAAAGGTAAGGATTAAAGTTCATGAAGTGGTGATAGAGACAAGTTAGGAACATCCCATAGGGTATCAACTTATTTTTGTTACCCTTGAGATGTACAATTCACTTAGCGAAGAAGTACGCGAGATTGTATGATTGTTGAGTATGAAGACAGTAAATTATATGAGCACAACACGCCGAAAGTTGCTCACGATTTCCTTTTAGACTGAGAATGTTTTCTCGCAGGATGACTGCCCACGAGATTAGTTCAAGACGAACCTCTTCCAAACGAATTTTCGTTGGATCTGGGTAAGGAGAGTACTTATTAGTACGAATGAGTTTGGTAAGTTCAGCTGGAGAGGGTATGTAAGAGCAATATGGACTATCCTCTTCTCGATAGTTGAAGAGAGACTCACGACACCAATCTTCAGTATAGGCACATTGCCCATGATTGGGGATTCAGAGAATTTGAGCAAATTGCTCAAGAGTTAAGACAAATTTGAAATTTAGGATCCAAAACCAAAGTGACAAAGATTGATCCTCTTTACGTACGAGTTCAACTTGTCGAAAGAATTCCAACACAAAATGAGGACAAATGTGCTCGTTGATGTGAAGCAAGCAATCGAATCCTATAGCTCTAAATGAGGTGTTGATATCCCTATGATAAACTAAAGATGGATCAATGACTCGACCTTCATGAAACCGACGGGTTTCAAGATTAACATAGGCACGAATGTGACTACCAGGTGTTGTAGGTTCACGAGAGATTTCTGGAGTATAGGTGTCGGTTAGAAGATAATCAAAATCATACTCATGAGACATTTTTGTTACCTATAAGAAAATTTTAAGAAAAATTAAAATTGAGAATAGTTGCTTTGAAGACACGTGCCTAGTGTGTGCCTATATGCAAACCATGTGGAGGTGCGGTAATCTCGACTCTAGAATTAAAAATAATGAGATTACCCAAACGCTCCTAACTTCACTATTGCTTAAACGAATATGTCGATAAATATATATTAGTTATGTAATTTGATTAATATTCGTGAGATCATGTATGCATGAGAAAATGTTTTTAGTTTGCATCAACAATGCATGAAAAATGTTTCATGATCTTAGTTTCGTGAAATTTTTCGAAAACAACGGAATTGGGGTGTTTGGTGACTTTAATGTTTTGGCGCCAAAAGTTTTAAGTTTGAAAGACATTAGTGTTAATGACTCCTAATGCAATAACAGGTATCCTAGACATGATTCCTCTTAAAGCTATTTACTCAAAAGCAAAATTCGGACCAAAATGTATGATATAGGTGGGTTTATGTAAATTCTAAGTTAAGGGAATCATGAAGGTCATACATTGTCTAAGCCTATTCCTAATTTCATAAAGACTCAATCAAAATTGAAAAACCCCAATTCAATTTTCATGTATGAACAAACCCTAGACTCATGATTAAAGAAAATTAGAGTCAAATGACTTACAATTTATGTTGAAAAAGTGAAAGTAGTTGATAATCTTGAAATGGTGTAATTGAATTTTGGGTTGTGAGGTTTGGTTTTGACAGCAATGGTAGAAGTTGAGAAAGTTTAAAAGTGAATAATGTGGGAAAAGAAAACTGAAATACGAGTAGTGTTAGATCCACGGTACCACGGTACCATTTAATTTAATGGTGTCGTGCCACTTTAGTGGTGCCGTGATCTGCTGGGATGAATTTTTGTCCCATTTTGATTTTTGATGAATAAGTATCGCTGTTTTAGTGAGACTTTTTGACACGAGGAATGAATTTATACCTAATAAATTCTTTTAACGAGAGGAACTAGACCAGACGATATGAGATGACTTTAATATTTCCAGTGAAATATTCAAGTAGTCATACGAGGGATGTGAAGGATGACTTAATATTTCCAGTGAAATATTTAAGTAGTCATAAGATTTATGGAATATGTTCCATCATTCCTAGACCTAGACGAAGATAGTTGATGGTTTCTCGTTTGAGAGGTTTAGTCAAGATGTAGGCGATATTGTCTTGAGAGGGAACTTTCTCAATAGAAATGTTTCCTTTTTGGACGTTATCGCGAAGGAAGTGGTGACGAATTTTGATGCATTTAGTATGAGAGTGTTGAACGGGGTTTTTGCTCAAGTCAATAGCACCTTTGTTATCGCACATAATAGGGATGTCGTCGAGATGGATGTCGCAGTCAATAAGAGCTTGTTTCATCCGTAGTGCTTGTTGACATGCCTTTCTGGCGCTTACGTATTCGGTTTCGGTCGTGGAGATAGCAAGAGCCGTTTGTTTCTTGGGGACATGCCTTTCTGGCGCTTACCAAGAAGTTAGGCAACAACCCATGAAGGTACAAACGCCACTCGTACTTTTTCGATCCACATAATCTCCCGCATGATCAGAGTCGGCATAAACAATAGTTTCTACACCGGTCCCCTTGGGATAGAATAATCCCAAGTGTATAGTGCCTTTAATGTATCGGAAGATACGCTTAATCGCTTCAAGGTGAGAGGTTTGATCCTCTTGGAAGCGAGCACAAAGACAAACACTAAACATGATATCGGGCCTACTTGCCGTTAGGTATAATAAACTTCCTATCATACCTCTATACTTAGTGCTATCCACGGACTCACCTTCTTCATCTTTTGTGAGTTTCGTTTCCGTGGACATGGGAGTTTTCATGGGCTTAGACTCTTCTAAACCAAATTTCTTAAGCATCTCTTAATATACTTAGATTGATTAAAGAAGATACCATCTTCCATTTGTTTTATTTGTAGACCAAGGAAGAAATTTAATTCAATCATGATGCTCATCTCAAACTCGTCACACATGATCTTTGAAAAATCATCGCACAGTTCTGTACAAGTTGAGCCGAATATAATGTCGTCGACATATATTTGAACAATGATGAGATGTGAATTTCATTTCTTCGTGAAAAGTGTGTTGTCAACCATTCCCATGGTATATTCATGTTCAATCAAGAATGCTTTTAGTCTACCTTACCAAGCTTTAGGAGCTTGTTTGAGACCATAGAGTGCTTTCTTGAGTTTATAAACATGATTTGGTTTTTCGAAATCAACGAATCCCGGAAGTTGTGCAACGTATACCTCATTGATATAACCTTTTAGGAATGCACTTTTCACGTCCATTTAGTATAATTTAAAGTCTAAGGCGCAAGCATAGGCAAGGAGTATCCTAATAGACTCTAATCTAGCTACGGGTGCATAAGTTTTATCGTAATATATTCCTTCTTGTCTACTGCATTACACCAAAACTTTTGCAGAATAGATTGTTCATTTAACATCGTTCTACTCATCTCTTGTAGAATACGATTTTTACGCTTAACTACCCCATTTGATTGTGGAGTCCGTGGAGCCAAGAAATTGTGTATAATACCATTAGCATCACAATGTACTCCAAATTGCACTTCATTATCAAATTCCCGACGATGATCCGTCCTAATTGAGACTATTGTACTCCCTAGTTGATTTTGGACCTTCTTACTAAAGATTTCGAATTTCTCGAAAGTTTGTGTCTTATCCTTAAGAAATCTAGTCCAAGTATACCTAGAGTAGTCATCAACTATTACTAAGGTGTAGTAATTTCCTCCGTACCTCCGTACGGCGGATGGACCGAATAAGTCCATGTGAAGAAGTTCTAGGCATCTAGAGGTTGAAACCATATTCTTAGCTTTGTGACTAGAATGAGCTTGTTTTCCAACTTTACAAGCGTCACAAAAGTGTTTATCACACTTAATCTTAGGTAGGTTTCTAACAAGTTCCTTAGACGCCGATGATTGTATTAAATGCATATTGGCGTGGCCTAGTTTCCTATGCCATAGAGTAGAGTTATCATCTATGGTTGCTAGGCAAATCTTATCATGAGGCTTATTTTCTATTTTCATAACAGATAAGCCTTTCTTCCTAACTCCTTTGCCTATGGTCTTACCATTTTTAGTGATCTCACTACCCTCTTCGGAGAATATAACTTTACACTTATTGTCTACCATTTGACTAATGCTAAGAGTTAAATCCTAAGTTATCTACATGCTTAACATTTCTAATAGTGAGGTAGTTTTGAGTAATCATACCTTTGCCTATGATGTTGCCCTTAAGTCTGCTACCGAAAGTGACATTACCTCCGTTGTAAGACTTGTATGATGAGAATAGATGTAACACCCCAACCCGACAAGGGTAAAGATATCACAACAATGGATTCATATCAGAACAAAACAGAGCATACATCTACAGTAATACAAAAATCTCAAAGGATTACAAATGAAATACAGAATCTACAAGGTTACAATGAAAGCTTTCAAAACTAATTCTAAAACATAATATCTTCTATCCAATTCTAATCCAGAATAGCTACCAAGCCTTCTAAGTCCAGAGATACACTCTCACTCATTCCCAGCTTCCTACTAAAACCTGCCGCAGGAAAAGAAATGCGGCTGAGCTTCAAAAGATCAGTGAACAGATATATAGATAACAAAAACAATAACAGGTAGCAATACAGAAACAAATCAGAAATGCAGATCATACAGATACTGAATCAAAGTGAAAGAATAGGAAAGGAATAAGGGTAAAAGAAAAGGAATGAAAAAGGGATAAAGAACAAATCAGGTTTAGGGAAATACAGAAATCCATCACGAGCCCATAGAACAGATAATACCATAGCATAACCATATAATATAACAAACCTGTGTAGAGTGATCAGCTCTCAGAGAATGTGAGTGACGTGCATCGCACACACCATCAGTCACCAGAGATAATAAACCATAATCATATACATAATCAGATAACAGATAATCAGATAACAGATAACAGAGTCAGAGTCAGATCTAGGATGCATCCATGCGCCCCTGGTGGCCAGAAACTCCTCAACACACCAGATAAAATAAAGTCAGGGACGGGACAGGTCATCACTCTCCTGCCCTAGAGTCATGCCATCGGTGCATCAATGACATGGACATGAAACCCTCATGCCTAGTGAGTGGCTCGGATATCAAACTGTAGGTCAGAGGTCAGAGGTCATATGTACTACCAAAATCAGAAGGTCATATCATAAGGGTACATGGCAAAAAGGTTCATGTCAAAGTCCAGAAATATCAAAGGTTCAATATCAATTTGGTTCATATCAGAGTTTATCAGATCAAGGTTTTTAGCAATAATCCAGTCAAGGTTCAGATCAAAAGTTCATTTCAGAAGTTTCTATCAAAAGTCCATTTTAAGAAATCCTTTAATAATTGTTTTCATAAAAATGATCATTTGAAACGGTTTTTCATAAAGATAGTCTTTGAAATAGTTTTCATAAAAGCTAGTAGAATTTCATGTAAAAGCATAAACATCATTTTTAACCAATAACTCTTCTCAAAACATTTACAGGTCATAATTTAAAAGGTTTTTCCCACATAGATTCATATCAGAGGTCATAACATGGGAAATCAATAGAAAGGTTCAAGGCAAAGGAAACCACAGCATCAAATCAGAAGTTAAACAGATCAGAGTATGAAAGGGATCATATAAGAGTTCACAAAACAGGGGAAGCATAGCAATGGCTTAGGGAAAACCCTATGATGAATCAGAAATACAAAATGAAATGAGAAAGAGGACACCCTTACTGAAAAAGGGCAGAATATCTGTACCTTATTAGCAGTGCAGAAAATAAACAAGCAAATAAATACTGAACAGATCAAGGCTTCTCCTTCTTCACACCTAAAGGAGTAGAAGACGGAATTACAAAGGATTCCAATTCAGATTATTACTTTTAGTTTACCATTCCATTTTAAGTAACTTTCTATTTTTAGTAACTTTCCAGATTTAGTAACTTTCTATAATTAGCAGGTTTCCAGAATTAACAGATATTATCATTTCAGATTAGATTAAGTCCTTACTCAGAGATTATAATGGAATAAAGGTATATTTTAACAAGTTACAGAAGTCTAAGGTTAATTATGACAAGTTCACAAAGTTCAGGGTTTTAATTGTAATTTCATCAATTTCAAGGGTATCAAGTGAAAATACTTCAAGTTACTGATTTAATACACATTTTATTCAGAATGACATCATAATCCCCTTAGTTTCATAATTTACAGTTTATACCCCTCTAGTTACAATATTTACAAAACAAACCTTATATTTACATAATTCATGATTTAATCCCTCTAATATCCATATTTACCAACAAGCATATTATTTTACCAAAATTCAGAATGTCACATCAGAGTTTACATATAGTACTATTCAGCCCCTCAGATTTCAGAATTTACACAATTAGTCCCTTAAGTTTAATTATTTCCAATTCGACACATAAATATATATATTTACCTTTTAACCTTTATAATTACAAATCTAACACACATGACTCATATTTTATATTTTTACATGATTTGTCCCTGATTAAAACACATTACAAAAATATCCCATAAATTTCAGAAATTACAAAACAGCCCCTATACTTTTTTATTTTTAAATCGTTAGTTACAAAAACCATCACAAACCCTAGCATGCTTTCCCAATCATTACACCATAATTCTTAACAACCTTAAACATCATTTAATGATCAGATTCCAATTCCAAAACCCTAATCCTAGGTCGAATTAATTTAGGGTTCCTTTTATTTTATTTCTTTTCTATATTTTCATAAATCCGGTTATAAACTTAAATCCACCACGACTTTTATAGACCATGAACAATCGAATGGACATTTTTACCAGGTTATAAGGACCATATAGAGCTCAGAAAAATTAAGCCTCACACCCAGAAAATTCATAATTAATTATTTAGAGTTTTATTGTGTTTTTAAGGTTAAATTCGAAAATAATTCATATAGCATGCATGGTTCGGTTTTAACATTTTAGTTTGACCTTATATGATGTAAGAGACGTGAGAAAAATACCAAACCCAATATGGGACGCGTAGAAAGGGCTGAACGAATTTACACTTCTCGAATGGATAACAAGAACCAATAATTCCCCACGAGCACAAAAGCGACCAAAAAAACCTTGTAATAAATTTTTACAGATCATATATGACGTAAGGAACTCAGGAAAAATAGAAAATGAATTTTACAAGGGTCGTAGGAATCAGAATGAATTTTTACCTCACTTGTGAACAAAATTCGACAATAAAAGATTCAGGCCTCTATAAATCGAGTGTCTATTTTTCTTGGATTCCTAGCACAACAATGAACTCAGGAAAATTGCTCTTGGACCTCAGAAAATTCGTATGGAATGAATGATGATTTATTTGGTGATTGTGTTTTCTTGGCAAAGAAAAAAGGTATATAAAAATATATGGGAAGTGAATATCCGGTCTTAGGGGGAGGGATTACATAATTTTCGGTCCAAGTAAGTTAACTAAATTAGAATTTTATTTTATCTTGATCTCCTCCTTAATGATTTGTAATTATCCTTACTTTTAAATCAATTTTAAACACAATTAATTAAAACAATATATATATAATTCGGTTTTTAAATATTGTATGGTAAAGTGATAATTATTTTGGACATGCAAAATTATTACAAGACTTGTCTTAATTTTATTTTGCATTTATGTAATTTATTTCATATAATTCGGATTTATTTAGCTTAATATAGCTTTTAATTAAATTTTTAAGTTATGAGGGCATTATGGTCATTTTACATGTTTCTGAGTTTCAGGTATTACAACTTCTTCCCCACTAACAAAAGAAATTTCGTCCTCGAAATTTGCAGAAAGCAGAAAAAAAGAGAGCAGAAAACGTAACAGAGACATACCAGACTAAAACGAGAATTGAGGTGAAACGAAATAGAAACACGACTGACGGTGAACAGACATATGAAAGATTTGTTTCTCATGACTCGAACTTGTAGATTCCAAAATTGTTTCAGATCCTCAGAACAGACATAACATACTGAATCCAGATCAGAAGAATAACATACCAAACGTAGTAGATGAAAATCAGATTCTCTCGGAAGAGACAAAGAAATACATAGGATTTTGACGGATATGCCGTTCACAGAAATTGATTAGACAAATCAGATTAGATCGTATAGGAAATAGATTATTGATAACATCAATTGGCATAAAGTTCTACAATGGAACCTAAGATAGTTATCAGAAGTACAGAGGTCAGCAAAATGCGTGACGAGAATCCAGACGTATCAATTCGCATAACGGTGAAAGCAGATTATGCATATAGGTAGAATGAACTTAAAGTCTCACTAACGCAGACGATCTCAAACAGTTATCAGAATTTCTAAAGCTCTAGGGCACTTCTCGAAATATCCTATGCCCACAACAAGTGCACGTTATATGTTGTAAGTATTATCACGTTGGCCAGACGTTATAATACTGGCATCATATAAATATGCCCTCATGATGGTCATACTTAATCTCAAGTCGTGAACAAAATAAATTATCTTAATCCACCTAATCCAACTACAGTCTCAGAGGTCATCAGAATCGACATCATAACTAAGAGGAGAAACGAACTACTCGAAAGAGTTAACGGAACAGGTCTAAAATGTCTATCAGAACCAAATACGTCGCCACTATCGTCAATCCTTCATCACTCATCAGAATCAACTCAGTTAATACCAGAGGTTGCTTCAAAATCCTCATAACAAACCATCGGCCTACATACGCAGAATGAATACATAACGGAATCATTAACAGAGGGTCTAAATCATTCAAGGGATCTTATCATCTGGTAACGGAAATTTAAGTAAGTTAAGTGAAATACGTCATCCATAGTTTCATCCTTCTCAGACTCAACTCTTCAAAACGTAAATGTTCGCTTCAGAATTATCATTCCTCCAATACATGATCTTCTTCCAAGTCCATGCAATCTGTCGTATGATCATAGGGTGTAAAGGAATTACAAACTTGAGTCTGGCCCCTCAAGCCTTCGACACTTCTTCTGGACATTGTGGTGTGGTAAAGTGAACCTCTGACATGGTCACTGTGCATCCTCCCTTCGCGAGTCTGCTTCTGCTATCAATTTATGTTTGTACAACTAAAATGAATAGAGAAACAAGACGGTGTGTTTCTGACAGGTCTTCCGGCACAGTTCGAAATTTGCCAACTCAAACTGTTGTCATCGCAGGATACGGGGTAGTGATACAATTAGGTTTACGATAGTTGACATGCTGACGTAGGATTTTCTCTTTCTTCTTCATAAATTAATAGGGTATTCAAAAGAAACACTGAGGTGAACAACATCATAATCCATCAACTTCTTCAATCTCTCAACTTCTATAGCATCATGTGTCGTCGATTGAGGTCGGTTCAAAGTCAATTCTACTTTGCAACAGGAGGGATCAGAAAACATCAGAATATTTGTACAATAAAACTTCCAATGCCCAAAACTTCTAAGGGTGGATATCAACAGTGTCAGGAGAAATTCGACAATCAAATGAGATCGGAGTATGTGCTTCCATAGCAACATTAATCTTAACAGATTCAAGCGGCTGAGAGTCATCATAATAAAAGTAAAATAGATTGGTTAAGAGTCATATTTCAGATACGGTAGTCTATGGTAGCTTTATGAAGAGTCAGCCAATCCATAACCAAAAGACCTCAAAATCAAATATATCCAGAGTAAACGGATTCGTAGGATGAGCACGGTCTCCAAGCCAGACAGATAACTCATATATCAAGGTCAAGTACATGATTCATCAGAGTGTGGAAATAAATAAGCGAACAATTCAAGGTGTTGAAGTCTTGTTCAGCTATTTAGCATAAGTGGCAGGTAGGTTGGATCAGCGTATAATTGTCAAAAATGAAGCGTATAGAATATCGGTTATTAACATCATCATGCTCAGTTAACAACTTCATAACGAGACAAAAATTATCATCATATCATTCCAAAAGGAACTAGTTGGCGGCAAGATTCATTATTCAGAAGGGGGAAATAAACTTCCTATATCCGTGTTTAATAATCATCAGAGTTCTCATAGGAGTAGTAATGGGTTTTGCAAGACAGAGTAGTATCAGATGATACATTTATATCCGGCATGGGAAATAAATTCATAGAATGTGTCAAACACATTAGGGCTAAATGACCTTCCGGAATAGTCGGAGGAGTATCAAACTGTTTATCAAACAGATCGGAATGAAGATCAAAATCAGGTAGTGGAACACTCCCAGAAGATATACTTAAGCGGCTCACTTCCTGGTCTTCGGTTGTTGCTCTTTCTGATTGCTCACGTCAACTGGTATGATCCGAAGGACATCTTCGCTTGGCAGCTAGACAATCTCTCGGTATCATGTCAAATCCTACTTCGCAGTCCGGTGAAAACTTGATGGTTCAAACTAGGAATCATCTTCGGAAAACTCAGGGTGTCATTAAATTTTCAAGATAAAGTTCAATCATTGGTGTACAAAATGGTTTCAAGGAAAACTTCATAACCGTGAAAGTAACACACGAGTCTCTAGAGTAATAGTGCTAGCAAGGAGTTTAACAATCGGTAATCATGGTAGGAAGTTCAAAATTGTTTCAAATGCCAAAGATGAGACATAGGGGAATAGTTGTCAGTATTTTGAGGGTTCAATCAATCTCTTATCAGAATAAAATCAAGGTTAACTATCAAAGAAAGACGGATCAACAAAGCAGATATTACCGTTTCGACTAAGAGGGAAAACATTTTTATACTCGTGGTCAAACACCACAAGACTTCTCATGGGAACAGAGGTGGTTAAGGCTAAATCAATTTATGTCAGAAGGTTCATAGATGATTATCAGAAGGAAGAAACAACTAACAGATTGTATCAGGTGTATCATCTTCCTGGAAATTATCAGAAAGCCCGAAGAGATCATAATGATTAACAGAAGGTTCAGGGGTTAGAGTCGGAATCTGAAGACACGGATCAAATAGTGTCAGGAAATTACTATGCAAGTCTCACTGCTTTCAAAGTTTCAAATCTTAGGTGGTGCAAGACATACGTTTTGAATCTCCAATAATGATTTCAACAGGCTTTAATCAAAAGAAAGGCATGAATCAGAGTGATGCGGAAGCAATGCTACTTAAACAAATTCCTTATAGTCTACCCATTCCTCACCGATTAGAACTTAGGGAAATCCTAAAGCAAATCCTTACAGGTTGTCCTACGAGCGCCTACAGTGGAAACTTAGTGGTCCAGACTTCACAGGTCAAGGGTAATGTATTACGAGTCGCAGCCTGTTTTCTCTGATACCATAAATTGTAACACCCCAACCCGACAAGGGTAAAGATATCACAACAATGGATTCATATCAGATCAAAACTGAGCATACATCTACAGTAATACAAAAATCTCAAATGAAATACTGAATCTACAAGGTTACAATGAAAGCTTTCAAAACTAATTCTAAAACGTAATATCTTCTATCCAATTCTAATCCAGAATAGCTACCAAGCCTTCTAAGTCCAGAGATACACTCTCACTCATTCCCAGCATCCTACTAAAACCTGCCGCAGGAAAAGAAATGTGGCTGAGCTTCAAAAGCTCAGTGAACAGATATATAGATAACAGAAACAATAACAGGTAGCAATACAGAAACAAATCAGAAATGCAGATCATACAGATACTGAATCAAAGTGAAAGAATAGGAAAGGAATAAGGGTAAAAGAAAAGGAATGAAAAAGGGATAAAGAACAAATCAGGTTTAGGGAAATACAGAAATCCATCACGAGCCCAGAGAACAGATAATACCATAGCATAACCATATAATATAACAAACCTGTGTAGAGTGATAAGCTCTCAGAGAATGTGAGTGACGTGTATCGCACACACCATCAGTCACCAGAGATAATAAACCATAATCATATACATAATCAGATAACAGATAATCAGATAACAGATAACAGAGTCAGAGTCAGATCTAGGATGCATCCATGCGCCCCCGGTGGCCAGAAACTCCTCAACACACCAGATAAAATAAAGTCAGGGACGGGACAGGTCATCACTCTCCTGCCCTAGAGTCATGCCATCGGTGCATCAATGACATGGACATGAAACCCTCATGCCTAGTGAGTGGCTCGGATATCAAACTGTAGGTCAGAGGTCAGAGGTCATATGTACTACCAAAATCAGAAGGTCATATCATAAGGGTACATGGCAAAAAGGTTCATGTCAAAGTCCAGAAATATCAAAGGTTCAATATCAATTTGGTTCATATCAGAGTTTATCAGATCAAGGTTTATAGCAATAATCCAGTCAAGGTTCAGATCAAAAGTTCATTTCAGAAGTTTCTATCAAAAGTCCATTTTAAGAAATCCTTTAATAATTGTTTTCATAAAAATGATCCTTCGAAACGGTTTTTCATAAAGATAGTCTTTGAAATAGTTTTTATAAAAGCTAGTAGAATTTCATGTAAAAGCATAAACATCATTTTTAACCAATAACTCTTCTCAAAACATTTACAGGTCATAATTTAAAAGGTTTTCACAACATAGATTCATATCAGAGGTCATAACATGGGAAATCAATAGAAAGGTTCAAGGCAAAGGAAACCATAGCATCAAATCAGAAGTTAAACAGATCAGAGTATGAAAGGGATCATATCAGAGTTCACAAAATAGGGGAAGCATAGCAATGGCTTAGGGAAAACCCTATGATGAATCAGAAATACAAAATGAAATGAGAAAGAGGACACCCTTACTGAAAAAGGGCAGAATATATGTACCTTATTTGCAGTGCAGAAAATAAACAAGCAAATAAATACTGAACAGATCAAGGCTTCTCCTTCTTCGCACCTAAAGGAATAGAAGACGGAATTACAAAGGATTCCAATTCAGATTATTACTTTTAGTTTACCTTTCCATTTTAAGTAACTTTCTATTTTTAGTAACTTTCCAGATTTAGTAACTTTCTATAATTAGCAGGTTTCCAGAATTAACAGATATTATCATTTTAGATTAGATTAAGTCCTTACTCAGAGATTATAATGGAATAAAGGTATATTTTAACAAGTTACAAAAGTCTAAGGTTAATTATGACAAGTTCACAAAGTTCAGGGTTTTAATTGTAATTTCATCAATTTCAAGGGTATCAAGTGAAAATACTTCAAGTTACTGATTTAATACACATTTTATTCAGAATGACATCATAATCCCCTTAGTTTCATAATTTACAGTTTATACCCCTCTAGTTACAATATTTACAAAACAAACCTTATATTTACATAATTCATGATTTAATCCCTCTAATATCCATATTTACCAACAAGCATATTATTTTACCAAAATTCAGAATGTCACATCAGAGTTTACATATAGTACTATTCAGCCCCTCAGATTTCAGAATTTACACAATTAGTCCCTTAAGTTTAATTATTTCCAATTCGACACATAAATATATATATTTACCTTTTAACCTTTATAATTACAAATCTAACACACATGACTCATATTTTATATTTTTACATGATTTTTCCCTGATTAAAACACATTACAAAAATATCCCATAAATTTCAGAAATTACAAAACAGCCCCTATACTTTTTTATTTTTAAATCGTTAGTTACAAAAACCATCACAAACCCTAGCATGCTTTCCCAATCATTACACCATAATTCTTAACAACCTTAAACATCATTTAATGATCAGATTCCAATTCCAAAACCCTAACCCTAGGTTGAATTAATTTAGGGTTCCTTTTATTTTATTTCTTTTCTATATTTTCATAAATCCGGTTATAAACTTAAATCCACCACGACTTTTATAGACCATGAACAATCGAATGGACATTTTCACCAGGTTATAAGGACCATATAGAGCTCAGAAAAATTAAGCCTCACACCCAGAAAATTCATAATTAATTATTTAGAGTTTTATTGTGTTTTTAAGGTTAAATTCGAAAATAATTCATATAGCATGCATGGTTTGGTTTTAACATTTTATTTCGACCTTATATGATGTAAGAGACGTGAGAAAAATACCAAACCCAATATGGGACGCGTAGAAAGGGCTGAACGAATTTACACTTCTCGAATGGATAACAAGAACCAATAATTCCCCACGAGCACAAACGCGACCAAAAAAACCTTGTAATCAATTTTTACAGATCATATATGATGTAAGGAACTCAGGAAAAATAGAAAATGAATTTTACAAGGGTCGTAGGAATCAGAATGAATTTTTACCTCACTTGTGAACAAAATTCGACAATAAAAGATTCAGGCCTCTATAAATCGAGTGTCTATTTTTCTTGGATTCCTAGCACGACAATGAACTCAGGAAAATTGCTCTTGGACCTCAGAAAATTCGTATGGAATGAATGATGATTTATTTGGTGATTGTGTTTTCTCGGCAAAGAAAAAAGGTATATAAAAATATATGGGAAGTGAATATCCGGTCTTAGGGGGAGGGATTACATAATTTTCAGTCCAAGTAAGTTAACTAAATCGGAATTTTATTTTATCTTGATCTCCTCCTTAATGATTTGTAATTATCCTTACTTTTAAATCAATTTTAAACATAATTAATTAAAACAATATATATATAATTCGGTTTTTAAATATTGTATGGTTAAGTGATAATTATTTTGGACATGCAAAATTATTACAAGACTTGTCTTAATTTTATTTTACCTTTATGTAATTTATTTCATATAATTCGGATTTATTTAGCTTAATATAGCTTTTAATTAAAATTTTAAGTTATGAGGGCATTATGGTCATTTTACATGTTTCTGAGTTTCAGGTATTACAATAGACTTCGGTTACATGTCATATGATTAGTGCATCCACTATCCTTGACCCAATCATCGGGCTCCAATTCGATTCCCAAGCATATCTATTGAATAAGACAAAGATTCAAACATTTTGTCCCCAATATCTCATGGGTCCAAAGTTGTTAGTATTAAACATCTCATGCATTAGTTGCATTTGGTTAGGATGTTCAAACGGAGGACAAATTTCCCATGGCAAGTAAGTTTGTAGTTGACGGTTATTCCAAGTTACGGGATAGTTACTTGGGTAACTTTGTCTTCTAAAGTTATTTCTCGGTTGAGGAGTTCTTGATCGAGGTTTAGGAACATTTGTTTTTCTAGGTGACAATGGTTTGTAAAAACTTTTGACTTCCTTTTTACTAGCAATAGGTACTTCAACATTATTAACTACTATGTGACTTGTATTAGGACTTAAGTTATTTTTTAAAATTGACCCTGTTCTGACTTTAGCATCAGACGGTACCACGGTACCACTAATTTTTGCGAGGATTCGATACACTTTAAGGATGTTAGTCCTTTGTAACTTGTGTATGTGATACTTTGAGTTAATATGGTTAAGTATGCGGAATCTACTTAACCAAACTTAGAAGGTTATTTGTTTATGAGAAATGAAACAGTGGTGGTTGTTGAATTTGATAATGAACAACTAATGTTAACACCAAATGATTCAATATTATTTGAGAATAATACGAGTGATCTTTTCTATCACTAGGGTTACAAACCTTGAATCTTTATTACAAAGAAAACTATTTTTCTGTTATGTTCAACTAGTTACAATTTAGCACTTTGTTAGTCTATTTTCAACATGCTTTGTAACTAAGATAAGATCTTTCCTTTTATAAAACAAAGGAGATCTTTACAATAAATAATAAGTCTTGTCGAACTACTTGCTTGCTTGAGTGTGTCAGTCCCTAAGATACAACTTGTATCTGTGTACATAACTTGTTGACTGAACATTGTTGGATCGACCTCCTTGATAGATCTTTGAGCCGGTAGAATCTCTAAGAGAATCTCTAACAATGAAGCTTATGTTTATGCGGAAACTAAACACAAGAGTTGAAGAAGAATATAACTAATAAAACTTTGATCCTCTATGGATCTTTTATTCACTAATAAAGTTGTTATCAAAAGCGTACAATGTTCATAGCCGTCTTGTTTCTTTTATACTACCAGAAACCCTAATTCGGCATTCACTAAAAACGTGTAAAAGATATGCAATATCTATTTCTAATATATCTCATGCATATCCATACCTTCTAATAATACGGGTTGACTATTTCTACTTACCCACAGAAACAATACTAACAGCAGAAACGAATAATAACTACCAGCAGGAACTACATACCTGCCAGCAGGAACCATACTACTACCAGCAGAAATGAAACTTAATACTATTTTAATAATTCCTAACAATCCTCCCCTAAACTTGAATTTGACATGGTTAACTTCAAGTTTCTTGATAGATCTTTGATTTCCATAACATGAGGATTGAACTTGATCTTCAGCAGCAACAATAAGCAACCAGCTGCAACTGAATAGAACCAGCAGCAACAAGAAATCACCATTAAGAACAAGTTTCCAGCAGCAACTTCTAAGTAACAGCAGCAACAGGAAACCACAACATCATAATCTTGTCACCATCTGATATACAATTCACTTGATCTTTACTGCAACCATGACTATTTGTACATCAAAACTTTTAAGTTTCATACTATTCTCATCACTTCTAGGTGTGTTAACTCCTGTGAGAGGTGAATCATTGAAAATTAATGGATTTGATGTCTCTTTACTAATAGCCATTAACTACTGGAGTAGCCAATGTTTTGGTGTGTAAGACCATGGTACATTGATAACCATATGATTTTTAGTAAACCATCAACTATCAACGGATTTGCTTTGTCTTTACCTGTAGCCGTTTGCTCAGGACTAGTCAATTCTTAGGTTGCATAGAACACCTTGGTGAATTGAGTACCAAATATGGCTTTCCACTGCCTTTACCACAAGCCATACACTTGTGGGCTAGCCAATTCTTTGGAACCTCAAAGAGTAACATCCATGGCGAATTGAGAACCATTTCAACTCTCAGTAATGAAACATGGGTGAGTTGAATACCCTATAGTTTTGAGCAAACTATTACAGCTGTCAACGGATTTGATAATCACACCAGAGCCGTACCCTCATGGTGAGTCAACTCTTTCTTGTCTGTAAGACATGGTGAGTGGATTACCATTTGTTGTGTGGTAAGAAACCAACACTGTACCTGCATACAAGGCAGTAGACAACTCGATTTTTTTTTTAATTTTTTTATTTTAACTAAGAAAATAAACTCAACTAAACATAAAGAAAATAAAGAAAGAAAATGAAAAAGATAAAAAAAATGTACAACAATAAGCCCCCCCTTTGGCTTATACCTCCCCTCAATCTCAGCACTTAAGGATTGAGCTTCCCAATATGAACCACCAAATAGTTAAATCTTGGGCCATCAAAAGCTTTAGTTAACAAATCAGCCACATTATCATCAGTATATATTTTAAGCACTTGGATAAGATGTTTCTCATTAGCATCTCGGATAAAATGGTGCCTAGTTTCTATGTGCTTTGTTCTTTGGTGAAAAACTGGGTTTTTAACAATGCAAATGGTGCTTTGGTTATCAATAAAAATTTTAGTATTCATAAAGTTAAACCCATAGTCTAACAACTGATTTTGAATCCAAAGTACCTGACCACAGCAACTAGCAGCAGCAACATACTCTGCCTCAGTTGAAGATGTAGCTACAATAGTTTGCTTTTTGCATTGCCAAGATATCAACCTCCTTCCCAGAAACTGACACCCCCCAGTAGTAGACTTCCTATCAAAGTTAGCACCAGCATAATCACTATCACTGTTAGCTTCCAACACAAAAGGTGAATCTCTTGGGTACCAAAGACCCAACTTAGGTTGTCATTTTAGATACTTGTATATTTTCTTGACTGCATTCAAGTGTAAAGTTAAGGGTGTAACTTGATGCCTGGAACAGGCACTGACTGCAAACATGATATCAGGCCGAGAAGCTGTCAAATACATCAGTGAACCTATCATAGATCTGTAGAGATGAACATTAACAGCATCATCAGGTTCATTGTTGGATTTAGGCTTTGGAGCTTCATATGGTGTTGTTGCAGTCCTCACACTTTCCAAATCAAACTTCTTAAGTATGTCTTGCACATACTTTTCTTGACTGATAAAGATCCCATCAGACTTTTGTTTGACTTGTAAGCCCAAGAAAAAGGTAAGCTCTCCAATAGCACTCATCTCAAATTCTCCCTTCATTAGCACCTCAAACTCCCTACACCAAGCTTCCTTTGTGGAACCAAAAATGATGTCATCCACATAAACCTGAACAAGGATGATATCTTTTGAATTTTTCTTGATGAAGAGTGTCTTGTCAATTGCTCCTCTTCTGTATCCATGCTTCAGCAGAAAAGTAGACAATCGAGCATACCATGCCCTGGGTGCTTGATGAAGTCCATAGAGTGCTTTCACCACCTTGTAAACCAAATCAGGATTCTGTGGGTCCACAAAACCCTTGGGCTGAGTTACATACACCTCCTCTTCAATCTCACCATAGAGAAATGCACTCTTCACATCCATCTGATAGACAATGAATCCCATGTATGAGGCAAAAGCTAAAAATAATCTAATAGCTTCAACTCTTGCCACAGGAGCAAACACCTCATCATAGTCAATAACTTCTTCCTGCCTATGACCTTGAGCTACCAATCTAGCTTTATTTCGAACCAAAATACCTCGAGCATCCCTTTTGTTCTTGAGAATCCATTTCGTTCCAATTGCATACTTTCCTTCAGGCAAAGGCACTAATTTCCAGACTTTCTGATTCATAAACTGTTGCATTTCCTCTTGCATAGCCTCAACCCAATCAAAATCTTCAAGAGCTTGTGCTACACTGCTTGGTTCAATTTAAGACAGAAAACAAGCATAGAGGCAATGGAGATAGTCTGTGTGATTATTCCTTAGCTGATCTTGAATATAACTGACAAAAGCAGTTTCTCCAAACATTGGTTGTTTCAACTTGCTTCTTGTCTGAACCGTTGAATTTGAATCTCCAAGAATCAAAGACGGAGGATGAACCGTGTTGATCCTCTTAGTAGCAGTGGGATTGACATCAATGGCTGAGGCTTGATTGGTGATGAGGATCTTCCAGCTTAGATCCTGAAGAGAGGGAATTTCCAAGATCAGATGGACTTGGGTATCTTGTGGGAGGTTCATTGAAACCCAATGTATCAACCGAAGGAGAGAACAAAGGACCAGCAGGAGTGGTGACAACAACAGGAACATAAGGCGATCAGCAGAATTGGTAGTAGCAGCAGGAACCGGAACACCACCAGCAGAATCCATATTCCTGCGGGCTTCATCTGCAGCTTTTCTTAAGAGCTCCTCTGTTTCTTGTGTGAATTCGAAACCAAACTTTTCAGCTGCTTCCTTGGCATCATGTTCTTGTCTTTGAAGCCTAACAAGATCTTCTGCAAAACTTGAATCACCTTCAGCCATATCAGAAGATTCTTTGAGCTCAGTACCTGAAAAGTGGTTAGAGGGAAAAGAAGGAACAATAATGGGTTGTTCATCACACTCTGAGTCTGAATCATCATCTGAGGTACCTGCATTTTTAGTTTGATAATCATGTGTACCTGCAGATTGATTAGCTTTGAATCTAGAATAACCTAAAGTATCAGTCAGATAATCAAGGTCAAAATACCACTCATGACCTGCACCCTGTAAATTAGGTTTATCCTCAAGATATCTTAAATTGAGTGTCTCTTCTATCCTCTTAGCAGATAAATTATAAACTCTATAGGCCTTACTATGAGCAGAATAACCAACAATAAACCCCTCATCTGCCTTCCCTTCAAATTTACCTAGGTGATCACTGGTGTTCAAAATAGTTACATGACATCCAAAGGGTTTAAGATAACTAATGTTAGGAACCTTCCCAGACAAAAGCTCATAAGGTGTTTTGTTGTGAGGACTAGTAATCGATACCCTATTCAGAACATAGCAAGCAATGCAAACTGCTTCAGTCCAAAACATGGTAGGTAACTTAGAGTCAGCCAGCATTGATCTAGCTGCTTCTATAAGGGTTCTATTTTTCCTTTCAGCTACCCCATTTTGTTGTGGGGTTCTGGCATTACTATAGTCCCTTTTAATCCCCTTATGCCCACAGAATTCAATTAGGTTAGAATTTTTAAACTCTGTCCCATTATCACACCTTATAGTCTTAACCTTTTTATTTAGCTGGTTTTCAATTAAGGCAATAAAGTCCCTAATCACAAGATAGGTTTCATCTTTAGTACCTAAGAAGAAAGTCCAAGAAAACCTGCTAAAGTCATCTGTAATCACCAGGAAATAGTACTTATGGTCAGTACTTCTGGTGAAAGTAGGACCAAAAAGATCCATATGAAGTAACTGAAGAGGCTCAGTGATAGTGCTCACAGCTGTGATGGCCTTGTATGAAGCTTTGTGTTGCTTTCCTTTGTTGCAGGCAACACAATTGTTTCATTTGTGAAGGTCTTGAGAGGGAGCCCTTGTACCAATCCATTCTTTGCCAACTTGATGATGGTCTAAAAGTTCACATGAGCCATCCTCCTATGCCATTTGTTAGATTCATCCACAGATGATTTTGCCACCAAGCAAGCCAAATCACCCTCAGGCTGGACATCATTTAAATTGAAGCTGTAAAGGTTGTGTGATCTTGGAACTTTAAGTACAACCTGACTCTCATCAGGTAACTTGAAGTGTTTGGACAGCACAAGACAGTCAGTCTTAGTGAAGAGAACACTGTTCTTCTTGTCACAAATTTGTGAGACAGAGAACAAGTTGAAATTCTGAAGTTCTTTTACATAATAGACATTCTCAAAATCCAGCTTGGATGTTTTTATAGTTCCTTACCCTGTTATCTTGCCATCTCCTCCTACAAATGTCACATTTCCTCCATTAATGGGTACAAAATCATGCAGCCTCTCTATGTTTCCTGTCATACTTCTAGAACATTGTCACACCCCCAAAAATAGGGTCTAGCGGAAGCATACATGCCACTAGGGTGCAACTCAATTGGTATCACAACACAAGTGCAGAGAACGGTTTTCACCTCAATCATTTAGATTAAAATTGTTTAACAAAAGTGTTGAATTTACATTTATAAAAGTAGTGCGGAAATAGGCCCTTAAAACAGTTAAAACGGTCCCCAAATGAATATCAGAGTCTCCTATGACCATGCCATGCCCTACCAAAAGCCTCCTGTAGCGTGCTATTGCTTAATACCTGAAAATACATGCTAAAAGTGTCAACACGAGGTTGGTGAGTTCATAGAGTTTAGTGAAAACTGAAATGCGTTTGAATGAAGATTTCCCAGCAAGGGCATTGTAAATCCACCTAGTTCCAAGTCCCGCCCATACAAGACTTGCAACCTGTGTGTTTACAACCCACTGCCAAATATGATCAGGTTTATGTGAACGTCAATTGATTTATGGACCACATATGTTAAATGAACAATATATTCCCAATATATATAGAGTTATTGACAACTAAATTTCAAGACACCAAAGCCTTAAGATTCTAGTTTGGGCATACCTTGACCTAACAGTTAAGTGGGGAAACTATGATCCGTTTGAAATATCAGTCAAGTGGGGAAACCACAATAAGTTTGACATCACAGTCAAGCGGGGAAACCACAATACGTTTGATATGCCATTCAAGTGGGGAAACCACAATACGTTTGACATACAGTCAAGTGGGGAAACCACAATACGTTTGACATTCAGTCAAGTGGGGAAACCACAATACGTTTGACATCACAGTCAAGTGGGGAAACCACAATACGTTTGACATACAGTCAAGTGGGGAAACCACCCGGACGGGGAGATCAATCCTAATAGATCTATTCACAACAATCGCGCTTAATGGGTCATAATATAGGCAAAATGAGATAGCTTAATGTACTAGTGTCCATAAGAAAAATGATCAAGGGTGAACAATGTAAACACAAAATACTTCCGAGCAACGACTCAAGTATTTTAACCAATCAATAATGTTTGAAAGACAACTCACGTCTCTAGTAAAACAAGCATGAAGTTTAAAAGTAAAACGAGCATAGAGTTTAATGAAAAACGAGCATGTATTCTCCCCCAAAACAGTTACAAAACAAGTAAAAGGAGGGGCTATGAAACTCACCTGATGCAATAGCTACGATGACAAAAATGGATACACTGAAATGAGGCACGATCTCTAACCGCAACCTAATATGAATGATAGGATCTAATGTAAGCAATGACACAATGCAACACATGCAAATACGTATGTTAACGATACCACTCGTTAGTTTTGAAAATAACGTTTATCGTCGAAAAATACATTTTTGACGTCTCGTTAAGTTATAAACTACTTTTCGTGTAAATATGTTGAAACGGTACTCCACGATCCTCGTTTGTTGTTCTATAGTCAAATATAATGTTTTCGTCAGAAAATATCACTTTTCATAACTTGTGAAAATATGCCCACATGGCCTCGTAAAACTAATCGTGAAATATTGTACGCTAAGTGTTAGTAAATAAGCTTGGCGTTTTTAGAAACCTCATATCTTTGTCTTGAATTCATATGTTTGTCATTTTGATCATACGCGTCGCAATCCATGAGAAAATAGGCTCTCAATGTGACGTAGTGCAAAAACTGTTTTTAACTTAATAATATTTTCTTATTAGAAAGCTGATGGAATTTTAGTGAAGTTGTCGTACTTTAAACGCGAAATATCTTCGTCGTTATGAGCTCGTTTTCTACGTTCTTTATATCCACGGGTTCGTACAAATATGAACTAACATATTTTCAGTCGGTCGGCTCGTCTAGATCATGTCTAACGTTTCGTTTAGTCCCTTGAAGTTTCGGAAAAACAGCAAACAATTTTTCTGAAAATAGCTTTTCGTCGTCCAACTTAGAAAATCCATATCTCCTTCGTTATAAGTCGGTTTTTAGTGATTCAAGCGGCCACGGTTTCGTTTTTGAAAGAACTTTCTAAATTTGAAGGCCAAAAGAGTCCAAGGTTTACTGAAATTTCCAGATCTCATGTTTTTGGACAGACCCTTTTCTATACTTGTTAAAACTCATTTTTATGGTTCAAGGCTTGTTTATACCACTTCCAATCAACACCACAAGTATTCTAATCCTACCATACACCTTCTAAGGGTGTCATGGGGTCCTAAACATCACCAATCTTGGTGGGTTTCATGAGATTGTTAATAAAAATTATAGATCTATTGTTTATAAAGAAAATGAGCGAAGTGGTATGTTTAACATAAGTAAGTTGCATTTTTAACTAACAACACTTGAAAATACATAATCATATGGATCAAATGAAAGTATAACATGATCAAAAAGATGTTCTTGAACTTACTTGAAGATTATATGAGTTTGGATGAAAAAGGTTCAAAACCTTGGAGTTTTTATTTCAAAACTCTAACAAGGAAGGTAAAAGGAACTAGTTTATCACTTGATCTTGGAAAAAATGATGGATTTCCTTCTTGATCTATGTTGAGCCGTGAGTTAGGATAGAGAAGGAAGAGGAAATTTTGATCTTATTTGCTTTTTGATTTAGTATAATGAAGTGTTAGTGTAAATGGGATGGAAATTAAATGTATAGAAATGCATTAATGGGATTTTGTTGTATTAGGCAAAGTGAAAGGTTTAGGGGGGCGGCATGTGCAAGGAAAAAGGAGGGATTTGATGGGCAATTAAAGCTTGTGTCCCCCATTAGCTAAGTATTAGTTGTTTAGTGTATACATTATGTGTTATCGGGTACCGAGTTAACTGAAAACAAATCGTGACGAGTTGAAATAAAATACGACGAAGTTGTAAAAATTGTGAAATCATATTCCTTGCAAGAATCGGGTGTTAGAATGATTATCGGATTTAAATATCGCAAACCGACGGAGTTATAAGCTCCTAACGGAAAATATAGCAATTGGTTTAAAAACACCGGGTAAAGTAATAATATATTCTCTATATCATTATAATTAGTTTGAAAATGTATTAGGATCATTGTCGGGAGTATTGGGTATAATGTTAATAGTAATGATTGAGTGGTAACGTTTAATAAGTAAACGAACATACCTATAATGAAATAATGCATACCCATGCATGAACTAATATACTGATGATGTTACTGATGATATGCAGACTTCTCTAGTCTATATGATGTGTCCTTACTGATGATGCATGAATACTCAGCTAAACCTTACTGGTTACGCGAATTTGAATACCCGTAAACCTAGTTTACGAAATGATGAATGATGTGTATGAATAGTGATTTTCCTACAGGAATGAATAGTGTTTAGTGAATAGTAAAATTTTTGACGACTTTTCAAAGTCTCAAACTGACTTCAAAAATGATGAATAGTGAATAATGAATAGTGATTGGTGAATTGTACCCATGAATAGTAATTTCCTGAGATGAATAGTGACATTTTAAAGCTTGAAAAAGGACCTGAAATTACGGGTTGTGACAGACTCCACCCGTTAAAGGAATTCAATCCCTGAATTCGGTTAACATTGACCTCTGATGTGGACTCGGTGAAAAGATGTGGATATTGGAGTCACATTGCGGTGATAAAAGATAAAACATCCATTAGATAGGGAATCGTAATAGTACATGAAGTTCATACGATAGAACTTAAAGTGTAACACAAAAGAAATACAACGCTAGAGGGTTTAGGTTTCCGTTTATTTGTAAGGCAGAAGATCTCTTCTCAACCATTGTCATTGTCATTGTTGTCCTAACGAGCTTCGCATTTCAACGAGCTCTCCCTCCATTCTGGTTTCTCAGCTCTGGGCAGTCCTTTCTGAAGTGACCTAAGTTTCCACATTTGAAGCAACTCCCCGGGATCCTCTGATTTGTGGGCTTCCTACAGTCCTTGGTTTGGTGACCCCGCTTCATGCACACCCCACACGGTTCATTGCAGTGACCTATGTGATGGAGGTTACACGTGTTGCAGTAAGGTAAATTCCCAGTATATCTTTTCTTGGTGCGCGGTCCCGCAGCATAGGCTCTAACCACTTCTTGTCCTTCGTTTGGCTGTTGAACTTGATCTTTCCTTTGGTTGTCATCCCTTTTCCTCTTGTTTTCGTTGTTGCTGTTGTTGTTGTTGTTATTGTTATGATCATTGTTGATGACAATGTTTCCATTCTTTATCACCTGAGCCATAAGCTTATGAGATATCCTGATAGCTTCGTCAAGAGTTTGTGGGTCAAAAGAAATCACATCTCCGCGGATGCTGTGAAGTAGTCCACCAATGAAATTTTCCAGCAGCTTCTCATAATCGGGAACCATAGTTGGACATAGCACAGCCAACTCCTGAAACCTCCTGATATATGCCTCGATATCATTACCTGCTGTTACTAGCTCATAAAACTCTGTTTCCATCTTCTTTATTTCAATGCGTGGACAGAACTTCTTAGTCAGCAACTTCTTGAATTCATCCCACGTAAGCTTGTGAGCATTTTCCATTCCCCTGGGTTTTGCATACGAATTCCACCACGACATAGCTTCCTCAATGAGTGTATGGGTAGCAAACTTTACCTTGTACTCTTCTGGACAGCTACACAGAAGAAACACAGATTCAATCTTTTTGAACCAATGAATCATGGCAGTGGCCCCTTCAGTGCCCTTGAAATTTGGAGGATCTCCACTCTTGAAGTCCTTGTATGTACATTTACGTCCATTAGTTCCATTAGTAGTTGCTCCTGCAGCTTCTGCGGTTTTTGCTCGTGAAGCGGCTTCAGCAGCGGCTGCAGCTATGGCAGCTCTTTCAGTCACCAGTGCTGCCTCTATACTGTCGGCAACCAGCTTTCTGATCTGGGCGGGTGTCATAGTAGGAGTACTTCTTTTGGGTGGCATGATTCTTCAAAACAAGAAAAGAAGAGTGATACGTAAATAAGGCGTATCCTAAATGTAGATGCTCTGGAGTGGCTTGTCATACACTGAAAATTGGAAGTTGCGTTATGATTATCTGGCTTGCTTCTAAACGGTGGTTCACGAGGTGATGTAGAGGTGAATATTCTTGCAACGATTGAGTATACACATATGAATGAAACCTATAGAAATCAAGTAGGAATGCAACCCGTACATAAGTCCTTTCCCTGTTATCTTGCCATCTCCTCCTCCAAATGTCACATTTCCTCCATTAATGGGTACAAAATCATGCAGCCTCTCTATGTTTCCTGTCATACTTCTAGAACATTGTCACACCCCCAAAAATAGGGTCCAGTGGAAGCATACATGCCATTGGGGTGCAACTCAATTGGTATCACAACACAAGTGCAGAGAACGGTTTTCACCTCAATCATTTAGATTAAAATTGTTTAACAAAAGTGTTGAATTTACATTTATAAAAGTAGTGCAGAAATAGGCCCTTAAAACAGTTAAAACGGTCCCCAAATGAATATCAGAGTCTCCTATGACCATGCCATGCCCTGCCAAAAGCCTCCTGTAGCGTGCTATTGCTTAATACCTGAAAATACATGCTAAAAGTGTCAACACGAGGTTGGTGAGTTCATAGAGTTTAGTGAAAACTGAAATGCGTTTGAATGAAGATTTCCCAGCAAGGGCATTGTAAATCCACCCAGTTCCAAGTCCCGCCCATACAAGACTTGCAACCTGTGTGTTTACAACCCACTGCCAAATATGATCAGGTTTATGTGAACGTCAATTGATTTATGGACCACATATGTTAAATGAACAATATATTCCCAATATATATAGAGTTATTGACAACTAAATTTCAAGACACCAAAGCCTTAAGATTCTAGTTTGGGCATACCTTGACCTAACAGTCAAGTGGGGAAACTATGATCCGTTTGAAATATTAGTCAAGTGGGGAAACCACAATAAGTTTGACATCACAGTCAAGCGGGGAAACCACAATACGTTTGATATGCCATTCAAGTGGGGAAACCACAATACGTTTGACATACAGTCAAGTGGGGAAACCACAATACGTTTGACATTCAGTCAAGTGGGGAAACCACAATACGTTTGACATCATAGTCAAGTGGGGAAACCACAATACGTTTGACATACAGTCAAGTGGGGAAACCACCCAGACGGGGAGATCAATCCTAATAGATCTATCCACAACAATCGCGCTTAATGGGTCATAATATAGGCAAAATGAGATAGCTTAATGTACTGGTGTCCATAAGAAAAATGATCAAGGGTGAACAATGTAAACACAAAATACTTCCGAGCAACGACTCAAGTATTTTAACCAATCAATAATGTTTGAAAGATAACTCACGTCTCTAGTAAAACAAGCATGAAGTTTAAAAGTAAAACGAGCATAGAGTTTAATGAAAAACGAGCATGTATTCTCCCCCAAAACAGTTACAAAACAAGTAAAAGGAGGGGCTATGAAACTCACCTGATGCAATAGCTACGATGACAAAAATGGATACACTGAAAATGAGGCACGATCTCTAACCGCAACCTAATATGAATGATAGGATCTAATGTAAGCAATGACACAATGCAACACATGCAAATACGTATGTTAACGATACCACTCGTTAGTTTTGAAAATAACGTTTATCATCGAAAAATACATTTTTGACGTCTCGTTAAGTTATAAACTACTTTTCGTGTAAATATGTTGAAACGGTACTCCACGATCCTCGTTTGTTGTTCTATAGTCAAATATAATGTTTTCGTCACAAAATATCACTTTTCATAACTTGTGAAAATATGCCCACATGGCCTCGTAAAACTAATCGTGAAATATTGTACGCTAAGTGTTAGTAAATAAGCTTGGCGTTTTTAGAAACCTCATATCTTTGTCTTGAATTCATATGTTTGTCATTTTGATCATACGCGTCGCAATCCATGAGAAAATAGGCTCTCAATGTGACGTAGTGCAAAAACTGTTTTTAACTTAATAACATTTTCTTATTAGAAAGCTGATGGAATTTTAGTGAAGTTGTCGTACTTTAAACGCGTATATCTTCGTCGTTATGAGCTCGTTTTCTACGTTCTTTATATCCACGGGTTCGTACAAACATGAAATAACATATTTTCAGTCGGTCGGCTCGTCTAGATCACGTCTAACGTCTCGTTTAGTCCCTTGAAGTTTCGGAAAAACAGCAAACAATTTTTCTGAAAATAGCTTTTCGTCGTCCAACTTAGAAAATTCATATCTCCTTCGTTATAAGTCGGTTTTTAGTGATTCAAGCGGCCACGGTTTCGTTTTTGAAAGAACTTTCTAAATTTGAAGGCCAAAAGAGTCCAAGGTTTACTGAAATTTCCAGATCTCAAGTTTTTGGACAGACCCTTTTCTATACTTGTTAAAACTCATTTTTATGGTTCAAGTCTTGTTTATACCACTTCCAATCAACACCACAAGTACTCTAATCCTACCATACACCTTCTAAGGGTGTCATGGGGTCCTAAACAACACCAATCTTCGTGGGTTTCTGTTAGAGTTTGTGTATAACTTTTAATATATGTATGTCCGGTTTCGAACCCGAGACTCGGGATTGCACACTATACGTGAGATTTCCAATGGTTTGAATATATTAAATATATTTTATATTTATATTTATTCATTCCACAAAACAAATACTTAACGACAGTTAGTACTTAACGAAGTTAGAGATAACGACCTTTAAAGGACTAAATGTTCAAAATAGGAAGAGAAGGATCTAGAACCCTTGTGGGTTAAGATCCGGCCTAACCCTCCCCTTGGGCTAGGGAGTCGGTTTGTGAAGCTTGGAGAGAAAGTTAGGGATAGCCTATAAATACAATTCCATTGTGTTTAGTTTTTCCCTAATCTTGAATCCTCTACAATCCATTCTTCTCTTCCTCTCCTCTTCTATAGCTTAGAACCGATCGACATTTTCTAATCCCACTAGGGATTTCGATCCAAGTAAAGCTATCAAGTGTTTGGTTTGTTTTGTGATTCTTGAACCTAGCTTTTCCCATTGGAACGCTAATATCTCGTGTGTACAAGAATGGGTAACAAGCTTATTTTAGCTTGTGTTTTTTTGTGGTGTTCGATCCATACCGTAAACCCTAATTAGGGTTTATCTTGTTCTTGTTGAATTGATTCCTTGTTCTTGCTAGGAATCAATAAGGTACGCTTTCTTTTAGTTTAATTAATTATATGTTTATGTAGATCCATTCCGCTGCGTGATCTTGATGTTTATGTGTTTATAGTATTTGTATGATTCACATATTCCAACAGTGGCATCATGAGCCGCATTTTTAAACATGTAATTAATTACTAAAACCTTAAAAATTGAATCTTGTATAAATACATGCAATTAATTAGCTAGGGTTTTATTTTTTTTCCAAACCCTAATTTTTTTTAAAAGTGGGTCGACACCCATTAAATTAATTTTAGGGTTTTATTGTAGTAAAATTTAGTAGAAACCCTAGGTTTGCATGCAATTTTTAGGGATTAATTAATGAGTACCGTATGTGATGTCATTAATTAATAAGATTGCGTATAAATATTGACATGATAATATGTGACTACATGATTATATGTGCAATATGGGATCCATGACAAAATCTTGCATATTTTGTCATGGAAAGTTTTGTGTTTTATTTGCCACATGATTTTAAGATAGATCTTAAATCAAGGAAGACCCTAATATATTAATTAAAATTGGTTATGTGCAATGTGGTATCTAGTTAATTAAAACTTACGCGGCCAAGCTATTTGGCGTCTGTGGACCATTGGGCACAATGAGCTCGAAAACCAATGGGAGTTTTATTAATTAGATACATTAAAATTCACATAGATAATTAATATGATTTATCAAAAAGGTTTGTATGTGGCTATATGATATTGATTAATGATCATATACGTGTTATTAAGTTTGTTTGTTTTTTTTTTTGTTTTTTTTGTTTTTTAATTACTTGTTCTTTGTGTGTTTAATTATGATGGATTGTAACAACAAAGAGGGTAATTTTTACAATAAAAATAAATGAACCTAATAACTATGAAACTTTTGTAGTAAACGATTTAATTGCCAAGTCTTATGTGCCGACAGTGGTTCGCTTCGCACGGTAATTTGCTCCCAGGCGAGATTTGCAATTAATAATTTACTACATAAATGTTTTAAGCTTTAAATCTTAAAGTTTTAATTGATTTGATACGATTGTACAAAAGTGGTCGAAGCGGCGGACCTATTATTGACAAACTATAAAGTGGGTATAAGGTTGGTTTCGCATTAAATTGTGGCCTTAAAGAGACTCCATTCTGTATCTCCGCTCGCCTGTGCGTCAATAATAGACTTAACAAGTACACCATGAAAAAGTATGAGGCATCTTAAGGAAATGTTGTAAGTTTGTCAACGCCATCAATTAAATTTTGTTGATTTAAGCTGCGAATGAGTAAACGGCTTTTTGTAGAAAACATATGATACAATGATGAATGCATGACATCTTTGTAAATATTTTTTGATTAAACATCTAAAATTAATACCCTTTAAACTTAAGTAATATGCCGACCAATTAATACAGAAACACCTAAGATGACATTTTACCATTGCTAGCAGCCTCAGCTGTTGTAATGGTTTTCAAAGAATGAAGTCAGAAGGGGTAAATTGAGCACTTTCATTGCTAGCAGCCTCAGCTCAATTTACACGTTTCTAAATTGGTTAACTTAATTGGGCACTTTCATTACTAGCAGCCTCAGCTGATGTAATGGAACGGCGCCAAGGCATAAAGATTTGGGGATGAAACATGCTTACACTTTGCAACTGTTGTTGGCAATATAATGTAAGTCCCAAGATTTCTAGGAATTGCAATTGGATATTGGCAATTGGGATCGACCCGTACCTTATTGAGTACTTTCATTACTAGCAGCCTCAGCTGATGTAATGAAACGACGTCAATTGGGATCCTAGTTTTCAGTGAAAATTAAATGGTTATTTAACCAATGGGTGTTTAATTTTCTTGAAAAGTTTAATTATCAAAAATACTAATTTTTTGAACTTTTTCTGTAGAAATGGCCCAACCCGGAAACACTCCAAACATTACCTCCGCTTTCAAAATGATGATTGAAAAGGAGAAATTGACTGGGACTAAAAATTTTAACAATTGGTATCGTAATCTAAGACTTGTTCTTAGGATAGCCAAACGTTATGATTGTCTTAGTAAGCCTCTTCCGGTTGCTCCTCCTGCTAACTCTTCTAATAATGCACTTAGAGAGTACAATGAAGCTTATGACAAGCATAATTGGCTTGTCTCATGCTATCGGGGATGGATCCTCAGCTGGTAAAACAGTTTGAGAATCATGGTCCGATGCAAATGATTGAGGAACTCTGACGTATGTTTGAGAAACCTCTAATGGCTGAGTTATATAACGTACTTGAAAATATAGAAAAGTGCAAGCAGGAAGCAACAAAACCCGTAAGTACCCATGTGCTTGAAATGAAAGGTTATCATGCCAATTGGTTGCACTTGGATGGGGGTATATGGAAGATGTTAAAGTTGGCCTCATCAATAAAAGTGCAAGCAGGAAGCAACAAAACTCGTAAGTACCCATGTGCTTGAAATGAAAGGTTATCTTGACCAATTGGATGCACTTGGATGCGGGTATATGGAAGATGTTAAAGTTGGCCTCATCAATAAATCCCTCAATGAGGAATTGTATGGTGACTTCGTGCGCAACTTTAACATGCATTGCAAGGGGAAGACATTTTCTGACTTGCATGCAATGCTCATAGAACATGAGAAAGGACTCGCTAAGAAAGCTCCTACACCTGCTGTGATGGCAATTAGAGGTGGTAGGGTAGCTAAGCCCGGTAAACCGCACAAAGCGAACAAGAAGGGCAAAGGGAAAGCTGACAAAGGAAAACAGGTCATGATCCATCAGTAGAAGCCCAAGAAGCAGAATCCTCCTCCCAAGAAGGATTATCCTAAAAAGGATACGGCTGCTTGTCACCACTGTAACACTCCTGGACATTGGAAGAGGGACTGTCCATTGCTGCTTGAGGAGTGTCGCAAGAATAAGAATGCCAAGGCTGGGCAGGGCACCAGCACATCAGGTATTTTTATGGTTGAATTATTTTCCTTTCCTCGTAAGCAAAATGCCTGGATATATGATACAGGATGTGGTACTCACATTTGTAATACATCGCAGGGGCTTAGAGGAGTGAAGAAGCTGAACTATGGGGAATGCTACTTGTATGTCGGCAACGGTATACGTGCAGCAGTGGAAGCCATAGGGATTTTTGATTTACTGTTACCTTCGGGTTTAATTTTAGTATTGAACAATTGTCATTACGCACCTTCTATTGTTAGAGGTGTCGTTTCAGTTTCTTTATTGTTGGATAATGGTTTTGAGCATACTTTTAATAATAATGGAATTTCGGTTTCTTTAAATTCTGTTTTTTACTTTAATGCGATTCCATTAGATGGTGTGTTTGAAATTGACATGGAAAACCATGTCTCCAACGGAAATGATTCTATGTATAGCATCGAAAATAAGAGAATCAAGTCTAACTTGGATTCGTCTTATTTATGGCACTGTCGTCTTGCTCATATAGGCAAGAAACGCATGGAAAGGCTGCAACACGATGGGCTTTTACAAAATGTCAAAGATGATTCATTTGACAAATGCGAATCTTACATAACTGGGAAGATGACGAAGAAAACTTTTCATAGCAATATGGAAAAGGCTTCGGATCTACTTGGATTGATACACACGGATGTGTGTGGTCCACTTAGACACGTATCAAAGCGCGGTGCTACCTACTTCCTAACCTTCACGGATGACTATAGTCGTTATGGTTGTGTTTATCTACTTAAACACAAACATGAAGTCTTTGAGACATTCAAGGTTTTTAAGAATGAAGTAGAATTACAACTCAGAAAGAAGATTAAGGCCCTTCGATCCGATCGTGGTGGTGAGTATTTAAGCCAAGAGTTTAAAGATTATCTAGCTAAGTGTGGCATTGTCCAACAACTCACTTCTCCTTATACTCCACAGCAAAATTGTGTATCTGAAAGGAGAAATCGTACCTTGCTTGATATGGTACGATCTATGTTTAATCTTACAACTCTTCCCTTATCCTTTTGGGATTATGCTCTTGAAAGTGCTGTTCGCATATTAAATATGGTTCCAACTAAGAAGGTTGATAAGACTCCATATGAATTATGGACTGGAAAAGCTCCCAACTTGTCTTACTTAAAGATCTGGGGTTGTGAGGCGTTGGTTAAACGTGACTCACCTGATAAACTCCAACAAAGATCTGTTAAGTGTATCTTCGTAAGATACCCTAAGGAAACAAGGGTTACTACTTTTACTTCCCACCAGAAAACAAAGTCATTGTGGCTAAGTATGGTGAATTCCTTGAGGAGAGTTTCTTGTCTCAAGAATTCAGTGGGAGAGTATATGATCTTGAAAATGATCATGAAGATATGTCACCTACTGAGAACACTAACACACTTCCTGTGGAACCTGAAAGTCTAGGTCCTCCACCTGAAGTTGAAGTGATACCCATCCGTAGATCTTCAAGATCTACAAAGGCTCCTGACCGTCTATGTTTAAACATAGAGGATGAGGAAACTATGCTAGGGGATCATCTTGATGAGCCAACTAGTTATAGGGATGCCATTAATGGTCCTGAAAAGGATAAATGGCATATAGCCATGGATGGGGAAATGCAATCCATGAAAGACAACAAAGTTTGTATTGAAGTAGACCTTCCACCCAATGCTAAGGTAGTCGGGTGTAAGTGGCTCTTCAAAAAGAAGAAGGACATGGATGGTAATGTACACACCTATAAAGCTCGTTTGGTGGCTAAAGGCTTTACCCAAACATACTGTGTTGACTATGAGGAGACATTTTCTCCTGTGGCCGACATTAGAGCTATTAGGATTCTTATAGCCATAGCTGACTACTATGACTATGAGATTTGGCAGATGGATGTCAAAACCGCTTTTCTGAATGGTCGCCTAGATGAAGATATCTATATGGCACAACCTGAGGGGTTTGTGAATCCACAATTTCCTGAGCGTGTATGCAAGCTTCAAAGATCCATTTATGGATTGAAGCAAGCATCCAGGAAATGGAATAAGAAATTTGATGAGGAAATCAAGAAGTTTGGATTTACTCAAAATTTTGATGAGCCATGTGTGTACCACAAAGTTAGTGGGAGTAACACTACTTTTCTTGTCCTATATGTCGATGACATACTAATCATGGGAAATCATATACCTAGTCTTAATGAAGTTAAGGATTATCTATGTGAATGTTTTTCCATGAAGGATTTAGGAGAAGCAGCGTATATTCTTGGAATCAAGATCTATAGAGATAGATCTAAGTGGTTGATCGGTTTAAGCCAAAGTGCTTACATGGATAAAATATTGAAGAGATTCAATATGCAAAATTCCAAGAAGGGATATTTGCCCATGCAAGTAGAACATGGCTTAAGTAGCGAAATGTGTGCTTCTACACCTGAAGAGGTGGCATACATGAAAAAAGTTCCGTATGCTTCGGCAGTCGGATCTATCATGTATGCAGTTAGATGTACAAGGCCAGATGTGGCATTCGCACAAAATTTAACCAGTCGTTATCAGCAAAATCCAGGGAAAGATCACTGGCATGCTGTTAAGAACATTCTTAAGTATTTAAGAAATACTAAAGATATGTTTCTAGTTTTCGGGGGAAATCCAGATGCAGAACTGAATGTTACAGGTTTCTGCGATGCGTCCTTTCAGACTGATAAAGATGATACAAAGTCACAGACGGGTTACGTTTTTGTCATAAATGGAGGAGCTGTAGACTGGAAGAGTAAAAAGCAGAGCACCACGGCCATGTCTGCTACAGAAGCTGAGTATATTGCTGCATCGAAAGCTGCACAAGAAGCTGTTTGGATAAGGAAATTTATTTCGGATCTTGGAGTGATGCCGTCAAATAAATTACCTATAAATGTGTATTGCGAAAACTCTGCTACAATCACATTCGCCAATGAACCTGGAGTTATGAAAGGCGCCAGACATTTTCATAGAAAATATCACTATGTTCGAGAACAAGTCGAACTGGGTGAAATCAATGTACTCAAAGTTCACACAGATGACAATCTGGCTGATCCTTTCACGATGGCATTACCTAAGGAAAAGTTTACTCGACATGCTAAGGGTATTGGTCTTCGTTTAGCCGATAGTTTCATGTAAATATGAGGATTAGTATTTTAGATAGGGACGTGTAAACAATTATTATTTTAATGAAATAAAGTGCGGATAACGTTTATTCTCATTATTAATATTTGTGCCCTATATTTGCATGTTTAAATCCATGAATAAAATTAATTTATTCTAAATAGTCCGTTTTCAATTGATAATATGGGAATATTATTAAACTAAGCCAAATTTGAGGATTGGTAGAATATACTGTAAAGTTGAGACACTAATGTCACATGATATTCAATATTGGATAAATTGAATATAGGACTTATCCTAACCACATGATTATACTTTATGGATCATAGTCATTAAGTATATCATGAATATTTATCCTCAGACTTGAGATACCAGATAATTGCCGAGGATGTAGCTCATTTTCAGTAAGGTAGTCTAACACTATCCGTAAAAGGTAGTTATAAGGGCTATTTTCGGAAGTGATGCTAAGTTCGAGGGTTATGCTCGTAGTCAATAAAGGATTTGTTGCTTCAACTTTGTGTTGAAGTTTAATACTGCTTGGCCACTCGTAGGGTTGACAAGATGTTTGCGTGCACACACCCAAAGTCTGTCTGGAAGACTGATGAACTCAAATAAGTACATTTTATTACTATCATTTATCCTATTAATTTGACTTGTTTTTATTATATTATGTATGAGGATTGATACTTAATCGTTTACTTTTGTAATTCTCAGGTAAAAACAAGCATTTGGTGAAACTTAGCGATTTTGGACTAATTATGGAGCAAAACAAGCAAGAAGTTAAGAGTCTACTGAAATGTACAAGATCAAGACAAATCTGCTCCAGATGCGCCGCATCTCACTTATTACATACGGCTCATCACTATCAAGATTTCACCAAATACGGTCCAAGATACAAGAGGACATGCGCCGCATCTATTTATGGAGTTACGCCGCATCTTCTGGCGGTGTACGAATATTCCTGAATATATTAATCTTGGACCCCACGCGAAGTTAAGTCAATGCGCCGCATCTACTTATTAGATGCGCCGCATCTTACCCTCAGACGGAAACTATAAATACCCCAAGACCAGACGAATTTCAGAGAGCATAATATTATATACGAGGTACGAAGACCAGAAACCTAGGACGAATTCAGACGAATAGGCAGCACAAGACACACCCGAACGAAGATACAAGAGCTGTAAGAAGGTGCTGCATGTGTTTAATTCATTAAGTAGTTTTGTTTTATTGTGTTAGTAAACTTTAATTCATCAGGATTGATGGCTTGTGTAATGTGACAACGGAAAGATTGCACTCCCTTAAAACTGCTTTCCCATCAATTAAAGTTTATATGTTGATGTCTTTGGTTACTACTTATTAGTACATTGATAACCTCTGTGTTTATTAGTGGCCTGCGCATTTGACTGCGGAAAATAATGTGGCTCCCACGGTTGTTACTAAATTGATCACTTAGGAATAACTTTTAGACATAAGTAATCATTAAGGGTTTACTCGCCGATAAGAATAGGACCAACGAGAAAGGGTTAACTATATACACTTCATATAAAACTATCAATAAAACAAGTGACAATCTACTTAATCATAAGGACAGATCTTCTTATTGTCTCAAGTATTTATTTGTGTACGTGTGTGCTATTCGCTGATTCGTGCCTATTGGTTTAGTTTATTATTTAATTGCAACCAAATCGTGCCAGTCTCTCAGGCTGAACCCCCTTGCGTTAGATTAGGTTGTATAGCTAACTTAGGATATTAAAATACTGATTAGAATAACGAGATAATACGTTCCACTCTTAGTGATCGACACTCTACTTACCATTATATTCATACTGACCGGGTACACTGCTCGTTAAGTGTGTGTGTTATTGATAAGTCGGCTAAATATAAATTTAAAACTTGAGTAGGCATTAATACTGCTAAACCGCAACGACACATCGCACCCATCAAAGATGTTCAGATGTTTTGGTAATCTTGATCAATTATGTATAAACGAGAAACTATTGTTAATTATGGAATGACCAAGATCCATATCCATATTAACGCGGTATTAGCAACAAAAGGATAAGTATGATGATTAATTCATCACGTGGTTTTTCCAAGAAAACCATACTCGGATCGAGCTGGGGGCATTGGGATCTATTAAGCTAGACTAGCCCATGTCATTACTATATTAATAGTTATCCAAGTGGGAGCTGTTAGAGTTTGTGTATAACTTTTAATATATGTATGTCCGGTTTCGAACCCGAGACTCGGGATTGCACACAATACGTGATAGTTCCAATGGTTTGAATAAATTAAATATATTTTATATTTATATTTATTCATTTCACAAAACAAATATTTAACGACAGTTAGTACTTAACGGAGTTAGAGATAACGACCATTAAAGGACTAAATGTGCAAAATAGGAAGAGAAGGATCTAGAACCCTTGTGTGGGTTAAGATCCGTCCGAACCCTCCCCTTGGGCTAGGGAGTCAGTTTGTGTAGCTTGGAGAGAAAGTTAGGGATAGCCTATAAATACAATTCTATTGTGTTTAGTTTTTCCCTAATCTTGAATCCTCCATTCTTCTCTTCCTCTCCTCTTCTATAGCTTAGAACCGATCGACATTTTCTAATCCCACTAGGGATTTCGATCCAAGTAAAGCTATCAAGTGTTTGGTTTGTTTTGTGATTCTTGAACCTAGCTTTTCCCATTGGAACGCTAGTATCTCGTGTGTACAAGAATGGGTAACAAGCTTATTTTAGCTTGTATTTTTTTGTGGTGTTCGATCCATACCCTAAACCCTAATTAGGGTTTATCTTGTTCTTGTTGAATCGATTCCTTGTTCTTGCTAGGAATCAATAAGGTACGCTTTCTTTTAGTTTAATTAATTATATGTTTATGTAGATCCATTCCGCTGCGTGATCTTGATGTTTATGTGTTTATAGTATTTGCATGATTCACATATTCCAACAGTTTCATGAGATTGTTAATAAAAATTATAGATCTATTGTTTATAAAGAAAATGAGTGAAGTGGTATGTTTAACATAAGTAAGTTGCATTTTTAATGAACAACACTTGAAAATACATAATCATATGGATCAAATGAAAGTATAACATGATCAAAAAGATGTTCTTGAACTTACTTGAAGATTATATGAGTTTGGATGAAAAAGGATCAAAACCTTGGAGTTTTTATTTCAAAACTCTAACAAGGAAGGTAAAAGGAACTAGTTTATCACTTGATCTTGGAAAAAATGATGGATTTCCTTCTTGATCTATGTTGAGCCGTGAGTTAGGATAGAGAAGGAAGAGGAAATTTTGATCTTATTTGCTTATTGATTTAGTATAATGAAGTGTTAGTGTAAATGGGATGGAAATTAAATGTATAGAAATGCATTAATGGGATTTTGTTGTATTAGGCAAAGTGAAAGGTTTAGTGTAAAACCCTAAAAATCTAAAAAGTGCTAAAAGACCAAATTACCCCTGAAAGTTTAAAAATTAATTTAGAACTTATAAAGTATCGAATAAATTCCAAACTTCTGGCGATGCACAAGTTATGTCACCAAATAATTTTGACAACCTCATCTAACATTTATACAAGTGAGAAAATGACTAAAATGCCCCTAATGCAACCGAATGGAATTAAAGTTTAATATTATGTTATTTAAAAGATTTAAAATATGTTAAATATGGAAAATAGAAATCAAATAAATTCCTAACTAATTTTCCGAGATTTCTGGCCTGATTTCCCCCTCCTCTTACTCGGTTTCCCTATTTTATAAGTCAATCATTTTTCTTTTGTTAAACCTAATTGCCGATCCAAAAATAAACACACAAATAAACTCTCTAGCCTAAATCCGATCATCTAAAAATTTTAGAGTATTTTTCTGAGATCAAGCATCATCCAAACAGCCCTAGAAAAATCTTGGTGACGCCTTTCATTGCTCGATCCATTCTTGGTGGATTATCTCTTTGTCGCTAGAACAAAACAAGGTAATGATCGAAATAATTCTTGCGACCTCCTATAAATTCGTTTCTTATTTTTCTTGTGATCCTCTCATCATATGTGACCTGTGAAAATTGGTTTCATGATTTTTAGATCGTTTTTGAAGTCGTGGTGATTTTTGACCCGTTTTGGCTAATCGCGTGGAAAAGAATTCGTGCAAGCCATTCCTCACGTTCTAACTTTGGTTTGCCATTTTTCCTGAGTCTCTTATGATCCTAGAACACCAAATAAAATGAATATAACATGCCATGCAAGATCTACGAATTAATTGTTAATTAAATCTATAAAACGAGTGTAATTTATAAAATATGTCATACGAATTATTGAGGCTTTGAATTTATTTTATTCATGTGTAATATAATCATATATGATCTGGAAAAATAATGGAAAAATTATCATGGTTTGAATCTTGAGTTTTGGGAATTATTTAGCTAATCGGATTTTGAGAAAAATGTATAAAGGGAAAAATAAAATACATGCGATTTGATTCTTAGGGTTAGGGTTTGTTATTATGTTCATAAATAGTGTTTAATCATGAGATAATGATTAGAAATGAGTTGGGAGTCGATTAGGGTTTTAATTGGTTAAAGATTGTAATTGCCGATTTGAAGATAAATATGAAAGGGTGTGTTTTGTCAATTATAAAACTCATGGGTTATTTTTGTCATACTCTATAAATCATGTATAATCTGTAAAAATTATTAAATGGAGGGTCTATATGTAAAATTCATGAGATAAGGAATTTAGTTGTTATTATTAATTCGAATTGTAAAATATTTAAATAGAGGGACCAAACATGTAAATTCTGAAAGTTGAGGTCGAATTGAGTAATAAATGATATTCAGGGGCTAATGTGTAAATTTGGTTATTTATTGGACTAATATGTAATTAGTATTAATTAATGATTTAAAATGTAAACTTTAAGGACTAAATATGTAACTTTAATAAATGGAGGGACCTAATGTGTAAATATTGAATAATTGAAGGTCTGGTCGTATAACTCACTAAAATAAGTACTCATTGTGTAAATTTGATAAACCAAGGGTTTAATGTGTAATTATGCATGTTTGAAGGTTTAAAATGAAATTTTGGAAGTTCAGGGGTATAAAATGTAAATTATGAAAACCTGAGGACCAAAGGTGTAAATATGATAAGGATACTTTATTTTCCAGCAAATATTAACCTAATTAAGCTATGTACTAAATATTTCTAATTATGGGAATTTTCTAAAAGTGGAAACTTACTAAATATGGAAATCGGCTAAAAATGGAAAGTTACTTTAAAAGGAAGGGTTTGTAATTCTTGTCTACCCCTCTAGGTGTGAAGAAAGAGTGGTCCTGATCATTTGCACCTTACTCCGTTTGGTTGTGCTTTGCTTTGCTTTGGAAATAAGGTACAGATATTCTGACCTTCTCTGTAAGGTTTCCTATGATTCTTTTCTGATCTGTTAAATTCTCTGATTTGATACTCTGTTACGATCCTTTGCTATGACACCTTTGCTTCGACCTTTGATCTCTGATTTTGAACCTATGATATGAAGACCTTTTTGATATGAGATGGAAATGTTTTAAGTAAAGTATTTTGAAAGGGTTTTTCAAACATGATATATTGACCTTAAGAAAACTATTTTTGAAGTTCGTTTTATGAAAACTAATTGAAAGACCATTTATGAAAACTATTTGAAGGATTGTTTTAAATAAACCTTAAGAGAAAACCTTTTGAAAAGTATTTTTGATATTGAACTTTTGAAGATTTGACCATCTGATACTTTGACCCTTTTTGGATATTGACCTGGGATGTTTGATCTTCTGATATGAATCTTCTGATATGACCTTTCTAATGTGACACCCTGATTATGATATGAACCTTTGACCTTTGACCTTTGACCTTTGACCTTTGACCTTTGACCTTTGACCTTTGACTCCCAGTTTGATACCCGAGCCAAAATTTGTTCCCTAGCCATGAAGGTAACATGGCCGTGTCTGTGATGCACCACTGGCATGACTCTTGTGTGGTCAGAGTGATTAACCACACCGTCCCTGTTCTGTTCTGATATGTGCACACTATATGATTATGGCCGATATTTCTGTTTTGGGGGCGTATGGATGCATCCTAGATTTGTTCTGTTATGATATGTGATGATATGATCTGATATGTGGTGACTGATGATGGGTGCAATCCACGTCTTTCATGTTCTGGGAGCTCGCGACTCCATATATTCTGTTGGATACATGAGGCCACCCCTCATATTATCTGGTTACTGAAGAGGTATCCCCTCTAGATTATTGTGAATGTGATATGTGATGTGATATGTGGGCTCGTGGTGGATGACTGTCCTAAACCTTTACTCTCTCTCTCTGTACCTTTACTTATCTACTTCGTTATTCTATATCTGTTCTTTCTTTTTACTTTTATTGCTTCTGCTTTCGTTTCCGTTTATTATATATCTGTTCACTGGGCTTTGTAAGCTCAGCCGCACGTTTTCTTTTCGTGTGCGGCAGGTTTTTAGTTGGAAGCTGGGTTGTCATTAGAAAGAGCCTTTGACTTAGAAGACCTTGCTAGCTAAATTGGGTTAGAGATGATATGAAAAGTTTTTATTCAGTCTTAGTGATTTTGTTTATCTCGCTTGTAACCTCATAATTTCAGACTTTGATTGTAACCCTTGGAATCCTATTGTATTATTTATGTCATATGCTTGTGTTTGTTCTGATAAGAATCCGTATATGTGACACCTTTGCCCTTGTCGGGTTGGGGTGTTACAATTATGGTATCAGAGCCCAGGCTGCGACTTGTAATACATTTACCCTTGACCTGTGATGTTTGGACCATTAGGTTTCCGTCCGCGCACTCTCTTCCGTTGCTTCTATTATCCTACTTGATCAGGTCGACACCTTTCGTATTCTATTTTGTCATCAATATACTCCTTCTGATCGTTCTGCTAATCGTGTAGATGGTTTCCACACGCGCTCGAGAGTACCCCGCACGGAAGAAGCAAAGATGGACCATCGTTTATCCTACCGGCAACAGGAAGATTGGGAAGATATGGAGAACGGCAAAGAGGAAGTTAATTCCTGCTAGCATATGGCCGTGCTACATCGAGGAGGAGCTGACCATAGTGAACAAAGATGGAGCAGAAGTGCTAGAGTACTCCACCCAGGTGATCTACAAAGATGGAGCGGTCATCCGGTACGCAGGCAAGTGCCCCAATTTCATTGAGGAGAATGGAGTGGTGCGAATCCAGCCCCGCAACGTGGACGACCTCGAGGATGACAAGAAGGACCCTGCCGATGCGACTCCTGCCTCAGCCTAAAGAGATCGCCTGCATGATTTGTTTCCTTCTGTTTGTTTTGATACGCATGTTACCTTTCCGTTTATGACGCATTGACTTCCCTTTGATTTTCGTACGAATATTTTGGATTTTGATCTAATAATTCCATTCCAAGTTGAATTCTGAGATTTTGGCTTGATTTGTTTTGAGTATTTTATGATCATGATTCGGTGAAAGACACCAAGTATGTACTTCATTTTGCTCTACCTTAAGAGAATTTACTCCATCCGTTTATCTCCGTCATCTTACGTTATGATCCATTCTGCTAAACTATTCCAAACCTGCTGCAAGTAACGCTTATCTGAACCGGCATGTTCTGTCTCGTTTCTGTCATGTTCTCTCTTCTATGTCCCTGCAAATTTCGAGGACGAAATTTTTTCTTTTAGAGGGGAAGAGTTGTAAAACCCTAAAAATCTAAAAAGTGCTAAAAGACCAAATTACCCCTGAAAGTTTAAAAATTAATTTAGAACTTATAAAGTATCGAATAAATTCCAAACTTCTGGCGATGCACAAGTTATGTCACCAAATAATTTTGACAACCTCATCTAACATTTATACAAGTGAGAAAATGACTAAAATGCCCCTAATGCAACCGAATGGAATTAAAGTTTAATATTATGTTATTTAAAAGATTTAAAATATGTTAAATATGGAAAATAGAAATCAAATAAATTCCTAACTAATTTTCCGAGATTTCTGGCCTGATTTCCCCCTCCTCTTACTCGGTTTCCCTATTTTATAAGTCAATCATTTTTCTTTTGTTAAACCTAATTGCCGATCCAAAAATAAACACACAAATAAACTCTCTAGCCTAAATCCGATCATCTAAAAATTTTAGAGTATTTTTCTGAGATCAAGCATCATCCAAACAGCCCTAGAAAAATCTTGGTGACGCCTTTCATTGCTCGATCCATTCTTGGTGGATTATCTCTTTGTCGCTAGAACAAAACAAGGTAATGATCGAAATAATTCTTGCGACCTCCTATAAATTCGTTTCTTATTTTTCTTGTGATCCTCTCATCATATGTGACCTGTGAAAATTGGTTTCATGATTTTTAGATCGTTTTTGAAGTCGTGGTGATTTTTGACCCGTTTTGGCTAATCGCGTGGAAAAGAATTCGTGCAAGCCATTCCTCACGTTCTAACTTTGGTTTGCCATTTTTCCTGAGTCTCTTATGATCCTAGAACACCAAATAAAATGAATATAACATGCCATGCAAGATCTACGAATTAATTGTTAATTAAATCTATAAAACGAGTGTAATTTATAAAATATGTCATACGAATTATTGAGGCTTTGAATTTATTTTATTCATGTGTAATATAATCATATATGATCTGGAAAAATAATGGAAAAATTATCATGGTTTGAATCTTGAGTTTTGGGAATTATTTAGCTAATCGGATTTTGAGAAAAATGTATAAAGGGAAAAATAAAATACATGCGATTTGATTCTTAGGGTTAGGGTTTGTTATTATGTTCATAAATAGTGTTTAATCATGAGATAATGATTAGAAATGAGTTGGGAGTCGATTAGGGTTTTAATTGGTTAAAGATTGTAATTGCCGATTTGAAGATAAATATGAAAGGGTGTGTTTTGTCAATTATAAAACTCATGGGTTATTTTTGTCATACTCTATAAATCATGTATAATCTGTAAAAATTATTAAATGGAGGGTCTATATGTAAAATTCATGAGATAAGGAATTTAGTTGTTATTATTAATTCGAATTGTAAAATATTTAAATAGAGGGACCAAACATGTAAATTCTGAAAGTTGAGGTCGAATTGAGTAATAAATGATATTCAGGGGCTAATGTGTAAATTTGGTTATTTATTGGACTAATATGTAATTAGTATTAATTAATGATTTAAAATGTAAACTTTAAGGACTAAATATGTAACTTTAATAAATGGAGGGACCTAATGTGTAAATATTGAATAATTGAAGGTCTGGTCGTATAACTCACTAAAATAAGTACTCATTGTGTAAATTTGATAAACCAAGGGTTTAATGTGTAATTATGCATGTTTGAAGGTTTAAAATGAAATTTTGGAAGTTCAGGGGTATAAAATGTAAATTATGAAAACCTGAGGACCAAAGGTGTAAATATGATAAGGATACTTTATTTTCCAGCAAATATTAACCTAATTAAGCTATGTACTAAATATTTCTAATTATGGGAATTTTCTAAAAGTGGAAACTTACTAAATATGGAAATCGGCTAAAAATGGAAAGTTACTTTAAAAGGAAGGGTTTGTAATTCTTGTCTACCCCTCTAGGTGTGAAGAAAGAGTGGTCCTGATCATTTGCACCTTACTCCGTTTGGTTGTGCTTTGCTTTGCTTTGGAAATAAGGTACAGATATTCTGACCTTCTCTGTAAGGTTTCCTATGATTCTTTTCTGATCTGTTAAATTCTCTGATTTGATACTCTGTTACGATCCTTTGCTATGACACCTTTGCTTCGACCTTTGATCTCTGATTTTGAACCTATGATATGAAGACCTTTTTGATATGAGATGGAAATGTTTTAAGTAAAGTATTTTGAAAGGGTTTTTCAAACATGATATATTGACCTTAAGAAAACTATTTTTGAAGTTCGTTTTATGAAAACTAATTGAAAGACCATTTATGAAAACTATTTGAAGGATTGTTTTAAATAAACCTTAAGAGAAAACCTTTTGAAAAGTATTTTTGATATTGAACTTTTGAAGATTTGACCATCTGATACTTTGACCCTTTTTGGATATTGACCTGGGACGTTTGATCTTCTGATATGAATCTTCTGATATGACCTTTCTAATGTGACACCCTGATTATGATATGAACCTTTGACCTTTGACCTTTGACCTTTGACCTTTGACCTTTGACCTTTGACCTTTGACTCCCAGTTTGATACCCGAGCCAAAATTTGTTCCCTAGCCATGAAGGTAACATGGCCGTGTCTGTGATGCACCACTGGCATGACTCTTGTGTGGTCAGAGTGATTAACCACACCGTCCCTGTTCTGTTCTGATATGTGCACACTATATGATTATGGCCGATATTTCTGTTTTGGGGGCGTATGGATGCATCCTAGATTTGTTCTGTTATGATATGTGATGATATGATCTGATATGTGGTGACTGATGATGGGTGCAATCCACGTCTTTCATGTTCTGGGAGCTCGCGACTCCATATATTCTGTTGGATACATGAGGCCACCCCTCATATTATCTGGTTACTGAAGAGGTATCCCCTCTAGATTATTGTGAATGTGATATGTGATGTGATATGTGGGCTCGTGGTGGATGACTGTCCTAAACCTTTACTCTCTCTCTCTGTACCTTTACTTATCTACTTCGTTATTCTATATCTGTTCTTTCTTTTTACTTTTATTGCTTTTGCTTTCGTTTCCGTTTATTATATATCTGTTCACTGGGCTTTGTAAGCTCAGCCGCACGTTTTCTTTTCGTGTGCGGCAGGTTTTTAGTTGGAAGCTGGGTTGTCATTAGAAAGAGCCTTTGACTTAGAAGACCTTGCTAGCTAAATTGGGTTAGAGATGATATGAAAAGTTTTTATTCAGTCTTAGTGATTTTGTTTATCTCGCTTGTAACCTCATAATTTCAGACTTTGATTGTAACCCTTGGAATCCTATTGTATTATTTATGTCATATGCTTGTGTTTGTTCTGATAAGAATCCGTATATGTGACACCTTTGCCCTTGTCGGGTTGGGGTGTTACAATTATGGTATCAGAGCCCAGGCTGCGACTTGTAATACATTTACCCTTGACCTGTGATGTTTGGACCATTAGGTTTCCGTCCGCGCACTCTCTTCCGTTGCTTCTATTATCCTACTTGATCAGGTCGACACCTTTCGTATTCTATTTTGTCATCAATATACTCCTTCTGATCGTTCTGCTAATCGTGTAGATGGTTTCCACACGCGCTCGAGAGTACCCCGCACGGAAGAAGCAAAGATGGACCATCGTTTATCCTACCGGCAACAGGAAGATTGGGAAGATATGGAGAACGGCAAAGAGGAAGTTAATTCCTGCTAGCATATGGCCGTGCTACATCGAGGAGGAGCTGACCATAGTGAACAAAGATGGAGCAGAAGTGCTAGAGTACTCCACCCAGGTGATCTACAAAGATGGAGCGGTCATCCGGTACGCAGGCAAGTGCCCCAATTTCATTGAGGAGAATGGAGTGGTGCGAATCCAGCCCCGCAACGTGGACGACCTCGAGGATGACAAGAAGGACCCTGCCGATGCGACTCCTGCCTCAGCCTAAAGAGATCGCCTGCATGATTTGTTTCCTTCTGTTTGTTTTGATACGCATGTTACCTTTCCGTTTATGACGCATTGACTTCCCCTTGATTTTCGTACGAATATTTTGGATAATTCCATTCCAAGTTGAATTCTGAGATTTTGGCTTGATTTGTTTTGAGTATTTTATGATCACGATTCGGTGAAAGACACCAAGTATGTACTTCATTTTGCTCTACCTTAAGAGAATTTACTCCATCCGTTTATCTCCGTCATCTTACGTTATGATCCATTCTGCTAAACTATTCCAAACCTGCTGCAAGTAACGCTTATCTGAACCGGCATGTTCTGTCTCGTTTCTGTCATGTTCTCTCTTCTATGTCCCTGCAAATTTCGAGGACGAAATTTTTTCTTTTAGAGGGGAAGAGTTGTAAAACCCTAAAAATCTAAAAAGTGCTAAAAGACCAAATTACCCCTGAAAGTTTAAAAATTAATTTAGAACTTATAAAGTATCGAATAAATTCCAAACTTCTGGCGATGCACAAGTTATGTCACCAAATAATTTTGACAACCTCACCTAACATTTATACAAGTGAGAAAATGACTAAAATGCCCCTAATGCAACCGAATGGAATTAAAGTTTAATATTATGTTATTTAAAAGATTTAAAATATGTTAAATATGGAAAATAGAAATCAAATAAATTCCTAACTAATTTTCCGAGATTTCTGGCCTGATTTCCCCCTCCTCTTACTCGGTTTCCCTATTTTATAAGTCAATCATTTTTCTTTTGTTAAACCTAATTGCCGATCCAAAAATAAACACACAAATAAACTCTCTAGCCTAAATCCGATCATCTAAAAATTTTAGAGTATTTTTCTGAGATCAAGCATCATCCAAACAGCCCTAGAAAAATCTTGGTGACGCCTTTCATTGCTCGATCCATTCTTGGTGGATTATCTCTTTGTCGCTAGAACAAAACAAGGTAATGATCGAAATAATTCTTGCGACCTCCTATAAATTCGTTTCTTATTTTTCTTGTGATCCTCTCATCATATGTGACCTGTGAAAATTGGTTTCATGATTTTTAGATCGTTTTTGAAGTCGTGGTGATTTTTGACCCGTTTTGGCTAATCGCGTGGAAAAGAATTCGTGCAAGCCATTCCTCACGTTCTAACTTTGGTTTGCCATTTTTCCTGAGTCTCTTATGATCCTAGAACACCAAATAAAATGAATATAACATGCCATGCAAGATCTACGAATTAATTGTTAATTAAATCTATAAAACGAGTGTAATTTATAAAATATGTCATACGAATTATTGAGGCTTTGAATTTATTTTATTCATGTGTAATATAATCATATATGATCTGGAAAAATAATGGAAAAATTATCATGGTTTGAATCTTGAGTTTTGGGAATTATTTAGCTAATCGGATTTTGAGAAAAATGTATAAAGGGAAAAATAAAATACATGCGATTTGATTCTTAGGGTTAGGGTTTGTTATTATGTTCATAAATAGTGTTTAATCATGAGATAATGATTAGAAATGAGTTGGGAGTCGATTAGGGTTTTAATTGGTTAAAGATTGTAATTGCCGATTTGAAGATAAATATGAAAGGGTGTGTTTTGTCAATTATAAAACTCATGGGTTATTTTTGTCATACTCTATAAATCATGTATAATCTGTAAAAATTATTAAATGGAGGGTCTATATGTAAAATTCATGAGATAAGGAATTTAGTTGTTATTATTAATTCGAATTGTAAAATATTTAAATAGAGGGACCAAACATGTAAATTCTGAAAGTTGAGGTCGAATTGAGTAATAAATGATATTCAGGGGCTAATGTGTAAATTTGGTTATTTATTGGACTAATATGTAATTAGTATTAATTAATGATTTAAAATGTAAACTTTAAGGACTAAATATGTAACTTTAATAAATGGAGGGACCTAATGTGTAAATATTGAATAATTGAAGGTCTGGTCGTATAACTCACTAAAATAAGTACTCATTGTGTAAATTTGATAAACCAAGGGTTTAATGTGTAATTATGCATGTTTGAAGGTTTAAAATGAAATTTTGGAAGTTCAGGGGTATAAAATGTAAATTATGAAAACCTGAGGACCAAAGGTGTAAATATGATAAGGATACTTTATTTTCCAGCAAATATTAACCTAATTAAGCTATGTACTAAATATTTCTAATTATGGGAATTTTCTAAAAGTGGAAACTTACTAAATATGGAAATCGGCTAAAAATGGAAAGTTACTTTAAAAGGAAGGGTTTGTAATTCTTGTCTACCCCTCTAGGTGTGAAGAAAGAGTGGTCCTGATCATTTGCACCTTACTCCGTTTGGTTGTGCTTTGCTTTGCTTTGGAAATAAGGTACAGATATTCTGACCTTCTCTGTAAGGTTTCCTATGATTCTTTTCTGATCTGTTAAATTCTCTGATTTGATACTCTGTTACGATCCTTTGCTATGACACCTTTGCTTCGACCTTTGATCTCTGATTTTGAACCTATGATATGAAGACCTTTTTGATATGAGATGGAAATGTTTTAAGTAAAGTATTTTGAAAGGGTTTTTCAAACATGATATATTGACCTTAAGAAAACTATTTTTGAAGTTCGTTTTATGAAAACTAATTGAAAGACCATTTATGAAAACTATTTGAAGGATTGTTTTAAATAAACCTTAAGAGAAAACCTTTTGAAAAGTATTTTTGATATTGAACTTTTGAAGATTTGACCATCTGATACTTTGACCCTTTTTGGATATTGACCTGGGACGTTTGATCTTCTGATATGAATCTTCTGATATGACCTTTCTAATGTGACACCCTGATTATGATATGAACCTTTGACCTTTGACCTTTGACCTTTGACCTTTGACCTTTGACCTTTGACCTTTGACTCCCAGTTTGATACCCGAGCCAAAATTTGTTCCCTAGCCATGAAGGTAACATGGCCGTGTCTGTGATGCACCACTGGCATGACTCTTGTGTGGTCAGAGTGATTAACCACACCGTCCCTGTTCTGTTCTGATATGTGCACACTATATGATTATGGCCGATATTTCTGTTTTGGGGGCGTATGGATGCATCCTAGATTTGTTCTGTTATGATATGTGATGATATGATCTGATATGTGGTGACTGATGATGGGTGCAATCCACGTCTTTCATGTTCTGGGAGCTCGCGACTCCATATATTCTGTTGGATACATGAGGCCACCCCTCATATTATCTGGTTACTGAAGAGGTATCCCCTCTAGATTATTGTGAATGTGATATGTGATGTGATATGTGGGCTCGTGGTGGATGACTGTCCTAAACCTTTACTCTCTCTCTCTGTACCTTTACTTATCTACTTCGTTATTCTATATCTGTTCTTTCTTTTTACTTTTATTGCTTCTGCTTTCGTTTCCGTTTATTATATATCTGTTCACTGGGCTTTGTAAGCTCAGCCGCACGTTTTCTTTTCGTGTGCGGCAGGTTTTTAGTTGGAAGCTGGGTTGTCATTAGAAAGAGCCTTTGACTTAGAAGACCTTGCTAGCTAAATTGGGTTAGAGATGATATGAAAAGTTTTTATTCAGTCTTAGTGATTTTGTTTATCTCGCTTGTAACCTCATAATTTCAGACTTTGATTGTAACCCTTGGAATCCTATTGTATTATTTATGTCATATGCTTGTGTTTGTTCTGATAAGAATCCGTATATGTGACACCTTTGCCCTTGTCGGGTTGGGGTGTTACATTTAGGGGGGCGGCATGTGCAAGGAAAAAGGAGGGATTTGATGGGCAATTAAACCTTGTGTCCCCCATTAGCTAAGTATTAGTTGTTTAGTGTATACATTAGGTGTTATCGGGTACCGAGTTAACTGAAAAAAAATCGTGACGAGTTGAAATAAAATACGACGAAGTTGTAAAAATTGTGAAATCATATTCCTTGCAAGAATCGGGTGTTAGAATGATTATCGGATTGAAATATCGCAAACCGACAGAGTTATAAGCTCCTAACGGAAAATATAGCAATTGGTTTAAAAACACCGGGTAAAGTAATAATATAATCTCTATATCATTATAATTAGTTTGAAAATGTATTAGGATCATTTTCGGGAGTATTGGGTATAATGTTAATAGTAATGACTGAGTGGTAACGTTTAATAAATAAACGAACATACGTATAATGAAATAATGCATACCTGTGCATGAACTAATATACTGATGATGTTACTGATGATATGCAGACTTCTCTAGTCTGTATGATGTGTCCTTACTGATGATGCATGAATACTCAGCTAAACCTTACTGGTTACGCGAATTTGAATACCCGTAAACCTAGTTTACGAAATGATGAATGATGTGCATGAATAGTGATTTTCCTCCGGGAATGAATAGTGTTTCATGAATAGTAAAATTTTTGACGACTTCTCAAAGTCTCAAACTGACTTCAGAAATGATGAATAGTGAATGATGAATAGTTATTATTAAATAGTAACTGATGAATAGTAATTTCCTGAGATGAATAGTGACATTTTGAAGTTTGAAAAAGGACCTGAAATTACGGGTTGTGACAAACGTCCACTATCAACAATACCTACATCCTTACTTCTATGAGGATTTCCTACAACAAAAGAACATTCAACAATATTAGATACATGGGAGACCCAAGCCATCACTGACTTGGGCCTGCCTAGTGGATCAATAATAAGTAAACTATGGAGATTGATGAGATCCACCATTGTTCTTGGACCCCATTTTCATATATTGGCCATTGTGTCTCCAAGAACAACCTGCTGAGGGCTTAACAGCAGTTTCCCATCTTGCCCCCCCCCCCTTTGTATAGAGTCAAAATAAACAGGCCTAAAATCATTTTGAAAGTAAGTGCTTGTAGGTCTGTAGAAAGGTCTAGCAGCATTTCTTTTCCAACCAGCAGAATTGGGTTTACCAGCTGGAACTGGTTTTCCTGCAGGAAATGGCTTACCAGCAGCAACTGGCTTACCAGCAGGAACTGGCTTACCAGCAGCAACTGGTTTAAGTAGTTCGAGAAAAGCTCATTTTTGCTGCTTGTGGAACAAATGGGGGTATTTTATCTACATTGTTCCATAATGGCCTAGATTGCTGCTGACTAGCACACACACCCATCCTATTTTCATAAAAGTCACAATCTTTGATAAGATGAGCATAACTACCACACACAAAACACGATTTCTTTCTAAAAGATTTATTCTTAACCTGTCTTTTCTTATTGCACACAGAGTTATCACAACCAAAACATGAAACAGAATTGTTTTTAACATAACCAAAACTAGTAACAAAATTGTTCTTAACAAAATTAAAACTAGAAACATCATTGCTTTTAACATAATCAAAAGAAATGTCTTCAAAAGCAGCTGTCTTTGAATTAGATTCATCATCAGCTATTCTTGAGGAGGAATCTTCAGACTTGGTTGTGGTAGACTTGTCACTTGAATCACATGAGGCAAAGTCATTGGTCTTGATTTTTGAGGACTTGTCACTGTTAGAACAAGAGACAAAATCATTAGATTCACAATCAAGATCAGGCAAGTCATTTGACTTTTTGCCATATGTCATTTGTGATTCATCAGAGTCTGTGTGGGGAGAGGTAGGCTTAAAGACTCCTGTTATAGGTGGAGGAACAACATTCATTCCTCCTTCTTTAACAAAACTTAACAGGAATTTGATAATTTACAGGTTCAAGGTCAAAATGGCTTGGCTCATTAGGGTCATAAACTTCATCTGGCCCTGGTATGTGCTTAAACACATACCTTTTCTTGACCAAAACCGGACCCAAAATAACCAAAAACCCGACCAAAATGCCAAAAGATATTGTGTTTTTGTGTTTTTGTATGTGCAGGGATGGATATCGTGAAAACCGACAAAAGACACGGAAAACCTGGGAAAACGAGCACGAGATACGGAAAGGCTCAGAACCGGAACCGGGAAAGAATATATGTTCAAAAAGGCATCCGAAGTCTTCCCACTATCAAAGTTTGTCAACTCCAACCCTTAGATCATCTTTTAAAAAATGGCAGCAATAGTCCCTTGAGAATTAAGAAATTACACCTATAGACCCTTAAATTACCTAAACTTAAAACCCTTAAATCATTTAAACTTTACACACCGGATCCTTTATCATAACCCAACCCACACTATCTAATCCACAGCCCACGTTTTAAAACCCACAAGCCCAACTTAATCCCTCAAACCCGATCCAATAAATACCAAACCCGGCCCTTATCTACCTCAGTCAAAGTCAAATAAATAAAAATAAAACAAATACACCTTACCTCTCTCACACTCCCAAACCCGCTCCAAAATATTCACCCCCAATTCCATTTCCATTATTCACCATGAACCCTAATTACCCGACCCTCAAAATTACGGCAATTAAGGGCTAATTGGTCAAATCAAAGGGTTTCTAGAAGGTGTCAGACGCAAACAAGCACACACGGGGACAGATGGCAGCTAATGATTGGTTTCTACACGTCACAATCAGTGATCCAAGGGTGCTCATCATTGGGGAATGATTAGATTATGATCATACGGCTTAGAGAGGCTTTGAAGAAACACAGGTCACACGGATTGCCAGCTTGGCAATCCATGACACCCTCCCTCTAGATCCTTCTCATTGTTGCTATAAATAGAGGCATTAGTTAGCTGATTAGAGTAGTTAGTTTTTTAGGTAATGTTACTCTGCTGAATTTTGTACTCAACTAGTTTTAATTGTAATCTCTCTTTTGTAATGTTTTAGTGATTTAATAAAATTTTCAGTTCGGTTTTCATTTAAGCTTGTTCACTTTTAATAGTTTTTGATAGATTAAGCTCACTAGCTTAGTGTTATTGTTCCATTAAGCTTCTAAGAAGCTAATATCTACTTTTCTCAAAGTCCTTTTCCTTTCATTTGCTTTCAAAAGACATAAAAATATAAAAATCAGAAGATAAATATAAAAATATATATATATATATATATATATATATATATATATATAATATATATATATATATATATATAAATGTTGTTGTTTATTCAAATCTCAGCTTATATTTAAGCTATTTACTCTAGTTGACAAGCTCATAAAGCTTTCTAGCTTGTGTGAGCATTGTTTGAATCAGTTTACTCAAAATCACAAAAAAAAAAAAAAAAAAAAAAAAGTCAACTGGATTGGTTCATGTGATTCAGTGGTGGTTTGTGGTTCCGAAGGTGTTCATAAGCCTATCCAAAGATAGGCTTCATTGGAGTATACCCCTATTCAGTTAGGGCCTTGGTTGTGTAGTAAGGATCTCATTTAAATTTTTAGTACTATTTCATTTTCCTAGTTTAAATCTTTGTTAGTTATTGTTTACTGTTTCATAAGTGTTAATTGATATTATTCAGTGAAAGTGTTGATTATATGTGAGTTTGTTTGATCACTGCTTGTTACTTAATTGAATCTGAGTTCTATACTACATAATAATTGATAGATCTGTGATATTGAATGGTAGTGGATAATAATTGTTTATCAGTGTTGGATTTGTTTCTGTGATACTTAGGTGACTGAGATTGATCATTGTGGTTGAGATTTGAGGTTTGATTCTAAGCTTGTTAGTGTAATCAGTAGGATTAAGGGAGTTTGGATCTGTGGAATCTGCTGAGCTACTGATGTTAGTTAGTGGTAATTGTGGTTGAGTAGCACTCATTTAGTCAATATTAATATATGAGTCTATTGCATGTTGTACTTAGCTGCTGCTTTCATAAGTCCATTTGATCGATGAATAGTGTTAAAAATTGTTTGAATTTGTGTTTCTAAGTAGTTCCCCTAGGATAGTTTGAGTAATTTTAATTTCAAGTAGTAGCGATAACATCTGGCCAACTAAATTTGGCACCAAAGTTTGTAGAAAACCTTCTGTTTTAAAAAAAAAGTCTGCTGCATATTCATGATTTAGTGGTCTGTATTTGCTTCGAATTGATCTAGCAATTGAGATCTAGGCATAGGGCTTCTTGAGTTTTTAGAATCTCTGGTTGATAAGCTTTCTAGAACAGCTTTTGTTTTCAAAATTGGTCAAGAATTGAGTTATTTATAAGCTTTTGAATATTGCTAGTTGAGGTGACTTTCTGTTTTGAGCTGAGTGTTCTTAAGTTTCTGAGTTTGTCACTTTTAGCCCCTCGTTTTTCAATTTGAGTTTAAAATCGGGCTTAGTAGTTTTTAGTAATAAAACAGTTTGTTTATTGACAAAATTAGTCCCTGTCTTCTCTGTCTTTTAGAAGTTCTAAAATAAGTTTCAGTTTTTACCATTTTAGTCCCTAGGCTTTTACAAAACTTTTATTTTCTTAAATTTCTTTTATAAAATCAGTTTTTAATAAATTTCATTTTCGTCCCTTAGATTTTTATTTTTTTATTTTAAGTATAATTTCACTATTAGCTTTATAAATCTCGGGATTAGCCCGGGATTTGCATTTATTTGATTTCTTATTGTGTGCATTTATTTTATTAGCGTAGATTGCTTTTAATTTTCCTTATTTTAGTGTAATCAATACTAAACAAAAATAATCTTTCACATCACTAATTCACTTCACATATTCACGACTCCGATTCGACTTATTCGCCGTCAAACCTTCGTTGGGAGAACGACCCGGGGAAATTGTATTCGTTACAATTTCTTTGGAATCAAAAATAAAAATAAAAAATATATTACATCAATAAAATGGCGCCGCTGCCGGGGAAGGCTTGAAACGAGTGCGTCGATTTCGTCTGTTGTTTTTGTGATTTGAAGATCCTTCCTTGGAAGTTATTGTTTTTCTTAAAAAATAAAAATACAAAAATATAATAAATAAAACACTTTTCCTAAAGTGTTTTCATTAATACATCTTAATAAACATCCTCGGTCTTCCGTTGAAGGAGGGCGGTTGTAAACCATTCCAAATAACAACAAAACAAATCGTGAAATTAAACGTTATCGGATTACTTTATTACTACAACCTAATTACGGGGTTTAAGGAAGCTTGACATTAAATTGTCGAGCTGAAGAAGGCGGGTTTTTAAGCATCTTCGGAGCTACCTTTGCCTTCCCGCCACGCTGCGCGTAGTTTTAAAGGAAACGGTTACGGTTAACGTAACGGTTACCAAAAAGAAAATAAAGTCTTTTGTTTTTCAATATATTAAAAAAGCCAAAAATAATTCCCAACCAAAAATACAAAAAGATTTTTGATTTTCATTTTTGTTTCCTTTTTGGTGTATGAACACCCGCTCATCTTCTCAAAATCTTATTTCTCCATTATCAAATCCCGAAAGGGTAATTCGACACACACACCGTGCTCATTTTCCAAACGTTGAGGAAATGAATCACGACGATCAAGCTCCTCCGGTGGAGCCTAATCAAGGAGCACAACCGGGCCCCGACCTCCGTCCGATGGAGGAACAACTTCAAACACCATTTAATGGTGTGCGAAGGGCCATTGTGATTCCCGACATACTTGCTAATCAATTTGAAATTAATCACGGGTTATTGAACCTCATCACTAGTATCTCTTACCATGGGTTCGAGAGTGAAGATCCTCACATTCACATTAGGAACTTCACGGATATAGTTGAGACCATTAAGCTTAACCAAGTATCATATGATGCGATCAAGATGAAGTTATTTCCTTTCTCCCTTAAGGGAGCGGCTCGAACTTGGCTTGAGAAGGAACCCCCGAACTCGATCTATACTTGGGGTGACCTAGCTTCAAAGTTCGTGAACCATTTCTATCCTCCTTCTAAGATTTCTAATCTCCGCGCTCAAATCTTACGTTTCCAACAAGCCTTTGATGAATCATTCAGCGAGGCTTGGGATCGGTTTAAAGAATTGTTGGAGAAATGTCCGAACCACGGTTTTTCGGAGCTTCATCAAATCGATACCTTTTATAATGGTTTGAGTCTTGTCGATCAAGATTCACTCAATTCGGCGGCCGGTGGAAACTTATTGGCTCGTAATACTCGAGAGGCGTTCGGAATAATTGAAAACAAAGCCCGTGTGAGAAATTCAAGGAGCAAGCTTCAAACGTCTAGTGCTAGTAGTAAGAACAATGAAGAAGTTATGAATGCTCTCGCCGCACTTACTAAGAGATTCGATTCATTTGTTATTGAGAAAACACCCAATCAAGTCAATGTTATTAACCATGGGTGTGAAATATGTGGTGGTCCTCATTCTTATTTCGAGTGTCCGGCCACCGGGGCTTATGGACACGAGAATGTGTATGCTACTAATTCGGGTGGTAATGGTTACCAACCCCAAGGAGATCGTAATCTCCTTAGCTACCGTTCAAACAATTCACTTGGACCACCACCGGGATTCAATAATCAAAGTCAAAATCAAGGTCAAAACCGTAATCAAGTGAACAATAATCAAAATCGTGCAAATAATGGTTTTCAAAACAATGGTTTTAATCAAACTCAAAACCGGGGTTTTCAAGGAAATCAAAATCAAGGGAATTTTCATGGGAACTTCAATACTAATCAAGGAAATATGAATCAAAATCAAGGAAATTTTCATAATCAAGGTTTCAATAACAACAACCGAGGGCAAAATTTTAATCAAAATCAAAATGTTGTTCCAAATCCGCCACCCTCGGATGAGATTCTTCGACAATTAATGCTTCAAAATCAAAATTTGATGAGAACTCAAGAGTTGTTAACTAAGGAAATGAGTGAGATTAAGAAACGTTTAAATGATCAACCCTCGGGTTCGGGTACTACTTCTCTTCCCAGCAAAACGATCGCAAACCCGAGGGCCGACGTTAAAGCGATCACAACACGTAGTGGTGTTTTTTATGATGGACCTACGGCTCCGACTACCTCTTCTTCTCTTCCTCCCAAGGTAGTCGCCCGTGAGACCGAGGTGACAACGGATACGGCACTTCCTGCTAATAACGGAAGGACCGAAGACATCCAACCTCCGGTTGTCCAATCGTCAAAAGGAAAAGGGAAAGTTGATTTTGAACAAGAGGTTCCCGTTAAGATAAAACTTCCGTATCCGTCGCGACTTGATGAACAAAAACACCATGATAAGAATACGCATCAGATGGAGAAATTCTATCAAATTTTTCAAGATATGAGTTTCGAAATTAGCTTCGCGGATGCTGCTCTCTTAATGCCGAAATTTGCATCGATGGTGAAGAATTTGCTGAGCAACAAAGATAAATTGTTTGAAATGGCAAAAACAACCCCGTTGAATGAACAATGTTCCGCGGTTCTCCTTAAAAAGCTTCCGGAAAAGCTTGGAGATCCCGGAAAGTTCCTTATTTCGTGCAATTTTCTGGGGATGGTTCAATGTTTCGCCTTGGCCGATCTTGGCGCTAGCATTAACCTAATGCCTAAGTCCGTTTGGGAAAAATTATCTCTCCCCGCTCTCACTCCGACCCGGATGACTCTCGAGCTCACGGATCGATCAATTACTCGACCAATTGGAATAGCCGAAGATGTCTACGTTAATGTGGGAAAGTTCCATTTTTTGGCAGATTTTGTGATTGTCGATTTTGATGCCGATCCCCGAGTTCCTCTCATTCTCGGGAGAGGATTCTTAAGAACCGGGCGCGTGTTGATTGATGTTTATGATGAAGAGATTACCTTGCGAGTTGATAATGAAGCCGTGACTTTCGATTTGGATCAAACTGCGAGATACTCCTCCAACGATAATTGCATGTCCGTGAACCGTATTGATATTATTGACGTTACTACGGAGGAGTATGCTCAAGAAATTCTCGGTTTTTCTAGTGGCAATCCCACTTTGGATTCTTCTTCTACCTCTATTGATGATTCTTCTTCGTCTACTATTTCTTCACCGATCATCTCCGACTCTTCCCCGTCCCTCACTCCGTTTGAGGGAGGTGATTTCTTTTTGGAAGAGGTCAATGAGTTTCTTGCTACTGACACATCTTCTTCACCGGAAGATGATGATTCTTATTATGATCCGGAGGGGGATATTCTTATGCTTGAACAACTTTTGAATGAAGACCCTACCCCTTTTTCCCCGATGGACCTTAAAATGGCCGACGTTAAGGAAATTAAGCCGTCTATTGAAAATCCTCCAGAGCTTGAGCTCAAGGATTTTCCTCCTCATCTTGAATATGCTTTCTTGGGAGATTCCGATACATTTCCCGTCATCATTTCAAAAGATCTCAAAGATGAGGAGAAGACAAAACTCTTAGACGTGCTTAAAAAGCATAAAAGTGCCATTGCTTGGCAGATCTCCGACATAAAGGGTATTGACCCTAAATTCTGCACCCATAAGATCTTATTGGAAGATAATTTCAAACCCGCCGTCCAGCAACAGAGACGGGTTAACCCAAAAATCCATGATGTAATAAAAAAGGAAGTTATTAAACTCCTTGACGCAGGGATGATTTATCCGATCTCGGATAGCTCATGGGTTAGTCCCGTCCACTGTGTGCCTAAAAAGGGTGGAATGACCGTAATAACAAACGAAGAAAATGAGTTAATTCCCACACGTCTCGTCACCGGATGGAGAGTGTGTATCGATTACCGAAAACTCAATGATGCTACCCGTAAAGACCATTTCCCATTACCATTTATGGACCAAATGCTTGAGCGTTTGGCGGGAAATGAGTTCTATTGTTTTCTCGATGGCTTTTCCGGGTATTTTCAAATACCAATTGATCCCCAAGATCAGGAAAAGACCACCTTCACGTGTCCTTATGGAACATTTGCCTACCGACGCATGCCTTTCGGCTTGTGCAATGCTCCGGGCACGTTTCAAAGGTGCATGATGGCTATATTCCATGATATGATCGAGACGACAATGGAGGTCTTTATGGATGACTTCTCAGTTTATGGAAATTCTTTCTCCTCGTGCCTCTCCCATTTAGAGAAAATGCTTGAACGGTGTGAAAGCACCAATCTCGTTCTAAATTGGGAGAAGTGCCATTTCATGGTTAAAGAGGGCATAGTCCTCGGCCATAAGATTTCCAAATCTGGGATTGAGGTCGATCGAGCTAAAGTCGATGTTATCACTAAGCTACCTCATCCCACTACCGTTAAAGGAATCCGTAGTTTCCTTGGTCATGCCGGTTTCTACAGACGATTTATTCAAGACTTCTCAAAAATCGCCCGGCCTCTGACCCATCTTCTTGAAAAAGATGCTCCGTTCATCTTCTCTCCCGAATGCATCAAAGCATTCGAAGTTCTCAAACAGAAGTTAACCGAAGCACCGATCTTGGTTGCCCCCGACTGGGACTTGCCCTTTGAGCTAATGTGTGATGCAAGCGATTATGCTATCGGTGCAGTCCTGGGGCAACGCAAGTCCAAATACTTCCAACCGATACACTATGCTAGCAAGACAATGACCAATGCTCAATCTCATTACACTACTACTGAGAAAGAATTGTTGGCCGTTGTCTACGCTTTTGAGAAATTTAGACCGTATCTTGTCTTATCAAAAAGCATAGTGTATACGGACCATTCTGCTCTCAAGTATCTCTTAGCAAAACAAGATGCTAAACCGAGATTACTTCGGTGGATTCTTCTGCTCCAGGAATTTGACATTATCATTCGTGATAAAAAAGGAGCAGAGAATCTAGCCGCTGATCATTTGTCCAGACTGGAAAATCCCCATCAAAGTGTTCTCGAGAATAAGGAAATCACCGAGACATTTCCTCTCGAGACACTTGGGAAAATATCTACAAAAAATGATCCGAGTACCCCATGGTTTGCTGATTACGCAAATTACCATGCGGGGAATTTTGTGGTGAAAGGGATGTCGTCCCAGCAGAAAAAGAAGTTTTTCAAAGATGTTAAACATTATTTTTGGGACGATCCCTACTTATTCCGGATATGTGCTGATCAAGTGATAAGACGGTGTGTGCATGGCCAAGAAACCATTGACATCCTCAACGCTTGCCATAATGGACCCACGGGGGGACATCATGGTGCCAGCTACACCGCTAAAAAAATCTTTGATTCTGGATTCTATTGGCCGACAATCTACCGCAATGCCCACGACTTGGTAAAGTCTTGTGACTCTTGCCAACGTCAAGGAAAAATCTCGCAAAAAGACAAAATGCCTCAAAATGCAATTCAAGTCTGTGAGATTTTTGACGTGTGGGGCATCGATTTCATGGGGCCATTCCCGTCTTCACGAGGGAATAAGTATATCCTCGTGGCCGTCGATTACTTATCAAAATGGGTTGAAGCTAAAGCGCTCCCTACTAATGACGCCCGAGTGGTTGTTAAGTTCTTAAAAAATCTCTTCTCCCGATTCGGAACTCCTCGTGCTATAATCAGTGATCGCGGTACTCACTTCTGCAATGATCAATTTGCAAAAGTTATGCTCAAGTATGGTGTCACTCACCGACTTTCTACCGCATATCACCCGCAAACAAGCGGACAAGTCGAAGTTTCGAATCGTGGATTGAAACGTATCCTTGAAAGAACCGTTGGAGAAAATCGAGCCTCATGGGCCGACAAATTGGATGATGCTTTATGGGCTTTCCGAACCGCTTTCAAGACACCCATCGGGTGTACTCCTTACAAGCTGGTTTACGGAAAGGCCTGCCATCTGCCCATCGAGCTCGAGCATAAGGCATATTGGGCCTTGAAACATGCCAATTTTGACCTTAAGACCGCGGGTGATCACCGTAAGCTCCAAATTAATGAATTAAATGAGCTTCGGGATCAAGCCTACGAGAACTCTTTGATCTACAAAGAGAAAACAAAGAGGATTCATGACTCTAAGATTAAAAACCGCAGTTTCAATGTTGGTGATCGAGTCCTCCTTTTCAATTCTCGGCTAAAGATTTTCTCGGGCAAACTCAAAACCCGCTGGTCTGGGCCATTCACCATCACTCAAGTTTTTCCATATGGAACCGTCGAGTTAGCTCAAAATGACGGTCCAAACTTTAAGGTGAATGGTCATAGGTTGAAACACTATTTTGGAGGGGACGTACCATCCATGGTTGTCCCAGATCTCCAAACTTTCCCCATGGACAACTAAATTCGGGGTTGAGTCAAGCTCATGTGACTCGGTTAACAAAAACAAGCGCTTCGTGGGAGGCACCCCATGTTTATCCATCTATCTTCTTTCTATTTTCTTAATAAAGAGAAGGGGATCCTCTCCCATATCTTGTGTCTCGTTGTTTTTCTGTGATGTGTCCAGGAATGCTGATGATGAAGACTCTCGTGCTCGTAGTTTCCTTCACGCTACTCGAGTTTCATCATCCGCTGCTTATCCAATATCCAAAATCTTATCGTTTTACATTTATCTTTTGGCATAATTAATAAACGGCCTTAGATTTTTGTAGGGATACCCGTACCTTTAAGACATTGAGGACAATGTCTCGTTTTAGTCTGGGGGGGGGGGGGTAATCTTGCGATTTAATTTTTGCCTTGCATTTTTGCTATTTTCTCATGCAACCCCGTTTTTCCTCCAAAATTGAAAAAAATCCAAAAAATGAGAAAATTTAAAAATTTTTGTGCAAAAATATAATAAGTTTTGACATTTTTGTTGACTTTCCGCTGGGTAGAGTAGGAATAAAATTTTGACTTGACCGGGCGTGTTGAGCCCTAGCTTGTTCCCTTAACCAATGATAATCATAAAAGCTTGTGCTAGTCTTGTACACAAGGAGCTGCTCTTTTGCGTGTTCCCGTACTTGACTTTATACATGCATGGCTTTAAAAGCTTTCGCTAGTCTTTTACATAAGGAACTAGAAAACGCGAATTCTTTTCAAGAATTTGCAAGTTTCTGTAACTGACTTTATATATGCGTGGCTGATTATCGGCTAAGTATTCGCCAATTTCATTATTTGAGATTTTTAAATGTGCGAAGAGCGAGAAATGATAGAATTTACTTAGAAGTTAGATGCCAAACGTGGAGTAGTTGGTTCTCTTTAGAGCTCGTCGTAGGTACTTGTGGCCTTTTGCTCCCGTAAAATTGTTTCACCCCATATATTGTATAAATAATTAAAGATATTTAGGTTTAGAACGAAATTTAGTTCTCCATCTTCTTAAAAGAATTTTTGCTCTAAAAATTGGGTACACATCAAGGTCCCGTATTGAGTGAATAAGTTGTAAAGTGCTCTTAGATTTCGGATTGAGATCGGACCTTGGATCCTTACTTCTAAAGGCGGTAAGGTCTTGGATTTAAACCGTGAAGGTTCGTTTTCTAAGGGTTACTGTTGAATGTTTGATGTTTTGGAAACACCCGGTAATCCCGTGGTATTAAGTTATTGAGTGAAGAAAAGTTTGAGTTAAAAAAAAAAAAAAAAAAAAATGTATGTTGAGATGTATGGATTTTGTGCTTAATGTGTTAGACAAGTTGTTGGCACGTGAGGTGCATGTGAATGACCCTAGATCGGGCACATGAGGTACACGTGATGTTTCTCCACAACTTATGTCTACATGTTTGTATGAGTTCTTTAGTCTTTGATGTATGTAATAACCTTGATTTGGACCTCATTTTTAAGGCAAACTTTCTTGCAAGAAGATGGAAAACTACTTAGCGTTTTAAACTTGGTATCTTTATCGGACTAATAATTATGAAAATGAGAAGCTTATGGAGAAATTCATTCCTCTCACAAAAATAAAATAAGTAGAAACAAAAAAATAAGAAGATGGGAGCGAGAGGTTTCTACACAAGTAACTTCCATGAGTAGTGTTGGCATCTAATTTCTAAGTAGGTTGTGATCTCGTTTATAAGCTTAGTTTGGGAGCATGTGAAAAATCAAGAACGATGAATTTTATCCTTATGGTCACTCCTCTATGAGTTGTGTTTCTACTCTATGACCCTAAAAATTATCGTTAGATAATGATTGTCAACAAAGCCGTCACTTGAATAATAAGAAAAATACAAAAATAGAATAAAAGGAAAATCGGGGAGTTTTTAAAGCTTAAGATTTCTTGATCTCTTTTGAAAATTTTGCTACTTCTCAAAGTTAGTAAAAAGAGATTGGAAATTTTTAGTTTCAAAAATGTGTTTTTATAACATTGCATGAGGACATTGCAATAGCCTAGTCTGGGGGAATTTGGTATGTGCTTAAGCACATACCTTTTCTTGAGCAAAACCGGACCCAAAATAACCAAAAACCCGACCAAAATGCCAAAAGATATTGTGTTTTTGTGTTTTTGTATGTGCAGGGATGGATATCGTGAAAACCGACAAAAGACACGGAAAACCTGAGAAAACGAGCACGAGATACGGAAAGGCTCAGAACCGGAACCGGGAAAGAATATATGTTCAAAAAGGCATCCGAAGTCTTCCCACTATCAAAGTTTGTCAACTCCAACCCTTAGATCATCTTTTAAAAAATGGCAGCAATAGTCCCTTGAGAATTATGAAATTACACCTATAGACCCTTAAATTACCTAAACTTAAAACCCTTAAATCATTTAAACTTTACACACCGGATCCTTTATCATAACCCAACCCACACTATCTAATCCACAGCCCACGTTTTAAAACCCACAAGCCCAACTTAATCCCTCAAACCCGATCCAATAAATACCAAACCCGGCCCTTATCTACCTCAGTCAAAGTCAAATAAATAAAAATAAAACAAATACACCTTACCTCTCTCACACTCCCAAACCCGCTCCAAAATATTCACCCCCAATTCCATTTCCATTATTCACCATGAACCCTAATTACCCGACCCTCAAAATTACGGCAATTAAGGGCTAATTGGTCAAATCAAAGGGTTTCTAGAAGGTGTCAGACGCAAACAAGCACACACGGGGACAGATGGCAGCTAATGATTGGTTTCTACACGTCACAATCAGTGATCCAAGGGTGCTCATCATTGGGTAATGATTAGATTATGATCATACGGCTTAGAGAGGCTTTGAAGAAACACAGGTCACACGGATTGCCAGCTTGGCAATCCATGACACCCTCCCTCTAGATCCTTCTCATTGTTGCTATAAATAGAGGCATTAGTTAACTGATTAGAGTAGTTAGTTTTTTAGGTAATGTTACTCTGCTGAATTTTGTACTCAACTAGTTTTAATTGTAATCTCTCTTTTGTAATGTTTTAGTGATTTAATAAAATTTTCAGTTCGGTTTTCATTTAAGCTTGTTCACTTTTAATAGTTTTTGATAGATTAAGCTCACTAGCTCAGTGTTATTGTTCCATTAAGCTTCTAAGAAGCTAATATCTACTTTTCTCAAAGTCCTTTTCCTTTCATTTGCTTTCAAAAGACATAAAAATATAAAAATCAGAAGATAAATATAAAAAAAAAATATATATATATAAAAATGTTGTTGTTTATTCAAATCTCAGCTTATATTTAAGCTATTTATTCTAGTTGACAAGATCATAAAGCTTTCTAGCTTGTGTGAGCATTGTTTGAATCAGTTTACTCAAAATCACAAAAAAAAAAAAAAAAAAAAAGTCAACTGGATTGGTTCATGTGATTCAGTGGTGGTTTGTGGTTCAGAAGGTGTTCATAAACCTATCCAAAGATAGGCTTCATTGGAGTATACCCCTATTCAGTTAGGGCCTTGGTTGTGTAGTAAGGATCTCATTTAAATTTTTAGTACTATTTCATTTTCCTAGTTTAAATCTTTGTTAGTTATTGTTTACTGTTTCATAAGTGTTAATTGATATTATTCAGTGAAAGTGTTGATTATATGTGAGTTTGTTTGATCACTGCTTGTTACTTAATTGAATCTGAGTTCTATACTACATAATAATTGATAGATCTGTGATATTGAATGGTAGTGGATAATAATTGTTTATCAGTGTTGGATTTGTTTCTGTGATACTTAGGTGACTGAGATTGATCATTGTGGTTGAGATTTGAGGTTTGATTCTAAGCTTGTTAGTGTAATCAGTAGGATTAAGGGAGTTTGGATCTGTGGAATCTGCTGAGCTACTGATGTTAGTTAGTGGTAATTGTGGTTGAGTAGCACTCATTTAGTCAATATTAATATGTGAGTCTATTGCATGTTGTACTTAGCTGCTGCTTTCATAAGTCCATTTGATCGATGAATAGTGTTAAAAATTGTTTGAATTTGTGTTTCTAAGTAGTTCCCCTAGGATAGTTTGAGTAATTTTAATTTCAAGTAGTAGCGATAACATCTGGCCAACTAAATTTGGCACCAAAGTTTGTAGAAAACCTTCTGTTTTAAAAAAAAAATCTGCTGCATATTCATGATTTAGTGGTCTGTATTTGCTTCGAATTGATCTAGCAATTGAGATCTAGGCATAGGGCTTCTTGAGTTTTTAGAATCTCTGGTTGATAAGCTTTCTATAATAGCTTTTGTTTTCAAAATTGGTCAAGAATTGAGTTATTTATAAGCTTTTGAATATTGCTAGTTGAGGTGACTTTCTGTTTTGAGCTGAGTGTTCTTAAGTTTCTGAGTTTGTCACTTTTAGCCCCTCGTTTTTCAATTTGAGTTTAAAATCGGGCTTAGTAGTTTTTAGTAATAAAACAGTTTGTTTATTGACAAAATTAGTCCCTGTCTTCTCTGTCTTTTAGAAGTTCTAAAATAAGTTTCAGTTTTTACCATTTTAGTCCCTAGGCTTTTACAAAACTTTTATTTTCTTAAATTTCTTTTATAAAATCAGTTTTTAATAAATTTCATTTTCGTCCCTTAGATTTTTATTTTTTTATTTTAAGTATAATTTCACTATTAGCTTTATAAATCTCGGGATTAGCCCGAGATTTGCATTTATTTGATTTCTTATTGTGTGCATTTATTTTAATAGCGTAGATTGCTTTTAATTTTCCTTATTTTAGTGTAATCAATACTAAACAAAAATAATCTTTCACATCACTAATTCACTTCACATATTCACGACTCCGATTCGACTTATTCGCCGTCAAACCTTCGTTGGGAGAACGACCCGGGGAAATTGTATTCGTTACAATTTCTTTGGAATCAAAAATAAAAATAAAAAATATATTACATCATATAGTCTCCATACCCCAATCCAAGTTTAGCTTTCACAGACATAGAACTATCAATTAACTTGTTTAGGTTTTTATATGTTTCTTTCCATTTATTAAACCTAGCCAAGGTATCTTCTAACTTAGTCTGCAAATCCTGTTTTTCTGTAGACACCTTATCATGTTCTCTTTCAGAATGTTTCAACAAGTTAGTGGTGTTTTCTAAATCTCTTTCTAAAACCCTAATTTTCTCTTCATATGCCAACTGATTATTTTGGTACCAAGCCTTTTGTTTTTCTAAGGTTTTAAGTGAGCTTTTATAGGCTTGAACCTGAACATAATAATCTTTATATTGACTATCTATATAATCAAACTCTTTCTTAAGTTCAGCATACATATTATGACAACCAAAAGGACAATTTTGTACCTGTGATGAGTAACCCATCAAAGCAAATTCCTCATTCACATCTGTCTCCCTTCCAGCAAGCATTCCATACACCTGAGCAGCTCCTCTTTCCTCAGCATCAACCTCATGCTTTGACCAGTCCACCATGGAATCAACAGATAGCAAGGCTTTGGGCTCCTCTGAGTCCAATTGTTTGATCTTGAAGGCAGAATATCTTGTGTTATCATCTGCCTTCTTTTCTTTGCATTCTCTTGCAAAGTGACCCAGTTGTGAGCAGTTATAACATTTAACCTTCCCTTTATCAAACCTTGCTCCATCCTTCCTGTTGAACTGAATCTTCCTCCCAGCCTTTTTTTCAAACCTGTTCACCTTCAATGAAAGCATAGCCATCTGCCACTTGATGTCCAATTCTTCCAAATCCAGCTTATCAATCTGGTCAAAGTCCTCATATGCAAGTTGCTGTTGTGGAACAGTTTCAGCAACAAACGAATGAAGCACATCTTCCATCACATTCCTAGACTTTGAGTGTGTTCTTGGTGTAGCAGGGGTATAGGATGAAGATGATGAGGTTGGACTATCAGCATAAGACAACTTGTTATTAGTACTGGTAGTACTAACAAAAGCTGAGTGAGTTGGAGCAGAGGAATAGCTCGAACCTCCCTTGATATCAATCTCCAGTGTCCTAAGCTTGTTGTACAGATCATCAAAGCTTAAGTAATCAAGACCACCCTTTGTCTTGAGTGTGATTGATACCTGAGACCAAGAAGGAGGCAATGCCCTCAAGAACTTGGTGTTGCAGTCTTCATTTTCTGGCCTTGCCTGCAACTGATTGAGTTGGCTCAGTATTTTATGAAACCTGTCATACCCTTTATGCAGTCCTTCTGCCTCAGTGATCTTGAACTCTTGGAACTCCTGCTTCAGCATGGACTTCCTCATTTTATTAGACTCATCATTCCCACCAAATCTGGCTTTTACAGCTAACCAGATGTCCCTTGCATCATCTAGGTGATGAAAATCACCCATGTGGTCTTCTGGGAGAGACTGAAGCAGCAAAGTTCTTGCTTTAGTCTCCCTCTGAACTGCAATATGTTCATCAGCCATAACAGGAGGAAGAATAATGATGTTCCCTCTTTCATCTCTTCCAGTTTTCTTCCTGCTGTTACCATTCAGAATGATGTTCCAGAGATTATGGTCACTATTTGAGATCCAGTACACCATCTTCATGGCCCAGATCTCATATTCATCCTTCTTGAGGTAAGAGAATTTAGCATTGCTGTTAGAGACTGTGGTTGTAAGGATTTGTTGGACGTTTTATGTTTGGGGTTTTTCATTATTTATAACAGACTCATCAGTTCCGGATGCAGCCATTGAATAAGGGTTTAAGAGATTTGTTTGACAAGTTTTCTTCTTCGACAGAGACTCTAACCAGGCTCTGATACCACTTGTTGGATCGACCTCCTTGATAGATCTTTGAGCCGGTAGAATGCTTATGTAATCACAAATACTCTAAGAGAATCTCTAACAATGAAACTTATGTTTATGCGGAAACTAAACACAAGAGTTGAAGAAGAATATAACTAATAAAACTTTGATCCTCTATGGATCTTTTATTCACTAATAAAGTTGTTATCAAAAGCATACAATGTTCATAGCCGTCTTGTTTCTTTTATACTACCAGAAACCCTAATTCGGCATTCACTAAAAACGTGTAAAAGATATGCAATATCTATTCCTAATATATCTCATGCATATCCATACCTTCTAATAATACGGGTTGACTATTTCTACTTACCCGCAGAAACAATACTAACAGCAGAAACGAATAATAACTACCAGCAGGAACCAATACCAGCAGGAACTACATACCTGCCAGCAGGAACCATACTACTACTAGCAGAAATGAAACTTAATACTATTTTAATAATTCCTAACAATCCTCCCCTAAACTTGAATTTGACATGGTTAACTTCAAGTTTCTTGATAGATCTTTGATTTCCATAACATGAGGATTGAACTTGATCTTCAGCAGCAACAATAAGCAACCAGCTGCAACTTAATAGAACCAGCAGCAACAAGAAATCACCATTAAGAACAAGTTTCCAGCAGCAACTTCTAAGTAACAGCAGCAACAGGAAACCACAGCATCATAATCTTGTCACCATCTGATATACAATTCACTTGATCTTTACTGCAACCATGACTATTTATACATCAAAACTTTTAAGTTTCATACTATTCTCATCACTTCTAGGTGTGTTAACTCCTGTGAGAGGTGAATCATTGAAAATTAATGGATTTGATGTCTCTTTACCAATAGCCATTAACTACTGGAGTAGCCAATGTTTTGGTGTGTAAGACCATGGTACATTGATAACCATATTATTTTTAGTAAACCATCAACTATCAACGGATTTGCTTTGTCTTTACCTGTAGCCGTTTGATCAGGACTAGTCAATTCTTAGGTTGCATAGAACACCTTGGTGAATTGAGTACCAAATATGGCTTTCCACTGCCTTTACCACAAGCCATACACTTGTGGGCTAGCCAATTCTTTAGAACCTCAAAGAGTAACATCCATGGCGAATTGAGAACCATTTCAACTCTCAGTAATGAAACATGGGTGAGTTGAATACCCTATAGTTTTGAGCAAACTATTACAGCTGTCAACGGATTTGATAATCACACCAGAGTCGTACCCTCATGGTGAGTCAACTCTTTCTTGTCTGTAAGACATGGTGAGTGGATTACCATTTGTTGTGTGGTAAGAAACTAACACTGTACCTGCATACAAGGTAGTAGACAACTCGATTTTTTTTTTTATTTTTTTTAACTTGTAGAATATGACCATCTTGATTGTGTAGATGATTCGGGTGGTCTAGTGTTATGAAAGTATAGATCCATGGTGAGTTAGTAGAGAGATGTTATTGAGAGAGAGGGGAAACTCAAAAACAGAAAAGATTAGATTAGATGAGAATGTGAGTTTCACCCCTTCCCATGTGTGGGAAGGGTTTATATAGTTCCTAATATTGGTGCCCCTAGTGGGCTGTGGAGTGAGCTGACAGTGGGGAAAGCCCAACCCACTCCCCAAATATAAATACGACTAATACTATTAATACTAATACTAATAATACTAAGCTAATATAAATAAGCCTACGAACTATGTAGATGCTAAATAGATGCTCGGGGTGACCGAGCCTTCATCTGAATATTTATATTCCTAACAATCTCCCCCTAAGGGAGGTCACCCCTGAAATAATAATTTGAATTCTAGCATTCTGTCTTCTGAACTTGACATCATAGCTCGTAGTCTTTGATTCTTCAATGTCTTTAGTCTTTGTGCCTTCAGCAGTAATGATTTGATGACTGATTGATTGTCTTGGATGATCTTTGAGTATTCTTCGACTTTATCATCCAACATTTGTTTTCAGGTCATCTTTCAGCAGTATTTTTCCATGTGATGTGTTATTCTTTGAGCCGACATGCTCACACTATTCTGATGTCATGATCTTCAGCATCAGAGTTTACAGAAGCTGTGTTAAAGGTCTTTTGGTTGATCATGACCTTGTTGAATTATAATGATGATGTAGTGTGAACATGTGGTAGAGGATTGGCATCTTTTCTGTAATCTGCTACAACCGCAATCAGCTGCAACTTCAATCAGCTACAACCGCAAACAGCTGCAACAGCAATCAGCTACAATCGCCAGAAGTTTCTGCATACGACAGTTAGCAATAAAACTTCCGGTACTTACAGGTTCGGAGTTCGAGATTGTTAACATCATAGTGTGAAAACTTTCTCTAATCCTTACCCAGACCGTTCCTAATCGAAAACCCACAGAGGGCTTTTTAAGATCGTACCGTAGTATATCAACGATTAGGTGAGTCGCTGGAGATCACTCCACGACTGTAGACCGTTTGAAACCGCCGCGATCACTAAGCGTAATCCATAGGTAATTACCGAAGTGACCTGCTTTCAGGGCTGTTTGATGTTGACCCTGGCAGGAATTTCCATTCAATCATAGAGAATTACATTCGTAAATTCTCTCATAAATGTTCTGGCAGATTGCTAAGATCTGCGTAGGACTCTTAAGTTTACAACTGGTGTCCTTAATGTTGACCAACCAGTGTAGAAGTAGCATGTGTTCTTATGAGATCTTATTTTGCATCTCGTAGCTCTAGACTCGATAGTGCATTTTGATTTAGTGAGCGGAGGCTGGAGAGGACTGCCACCTTTTCAATATCATCTAACTCGGAGTGAGAGAGACGATAGAAATGTATTGAACTCCGTGACAATTGAAACAAGAATCCTTTGAGGGACCTTGAGTGGCTAGGGAGGGTTGTGCAGCGTATCACTGGGTCCATGATACTTTGTCTTCAATGCCAGCAATCAACTAAGTGATTCTGACAGCATATGAATTGACCCGGTTTCTGCCTAAGTTGTAAGGAGGGCTTCTTTCTTTTCACCCTTTATCTTTACAATTGTTTTTCATTCTTCAACCCCTTCAGTGCTTACCGAGACTTCATTACTAGTACCTTGTTGGGTTTGTTCCAGTACTAGCTCCATCTCAGTCGGCACTTTTCCCTTATCCACTTTTCTCCTTTTTTAATCATACCTAAGGACTTCTACACTAACTAGTGGATTGTCCCTGGGTAGATCCCTCCGGCTCTGGTGGGATCGTGGGAACTTGAGCCTAACCTAACCATCCTTATAACTCCATGCATTAATTAAAATGGTCGGTCTCTGGTATTCATCCACGATTGCCAAACCAAATCTTTGAAAAATCTCTCAAAGTGTTCATGATTCTGAAACACATTTTTGAAAACACTTGAGAGTTTTATATTTTTCAAATGCTCCCCCTCAACATGTGCTCGGTTGATTGTTTTATAAATTTGCACATGTCAGGTGAAGCTCGCACTTTTGAATTGATTGATTTTCCAAGAACATGATCATCGCGAGACACGCTTACATCACTAGTAAACTAGCTTGAAATTATTACCCGTCCAGATCACATTCAAGGAAAATCGCTCGAAATTGGTACATTCTACTCAGACACGTCCTTTGCGAGACACGCTTACATCACCAGATAGACTGGCTTGAAATTATTACCCGTCCAGGACATGTCCTTTCGACTACTGACTTTAGCTATCGTCAATTCATTTGTCAAGTCTGAGTCACGATCTCCTGCGATGCCAAATCCTTTTTTGTCCATTTGTTCCCCCTCAATATGTGCATCGATATACGAAAGAGTTTAGCACATATGGGAGAGCCTAACGTTTAAGGGCAAAACATCACATTTTCATCAGGTTTCATATTTAAATCACATTCTCTCCCCCGATCAAAAATTTCAAACCTTTTGAGATTTGTGATCCCAATTGATTTAAATAATTTAGAAAACATGGGAGAAAATGTGGTCAGGTTTAACATGTTCTGATGATGAAACATACTTTGCTCCCCCTTAATTTAAGAGGGAGATTCACTGCTTGTTATGCACAAGTCTACTTTGATGACGGTGTTGTTGTTGTTGTTGTTGTTGTTGTTGTTGCTGCCATTGTTGTTGTCGTGGTGAATTCTGAGCCAATTAATAGAGTTTTGAACGTCTGATCAAATGGTTAGAATGGGAACTGGCACATTCATTTTGGCTATGGAATCTGCATAAGAATATCAACAGATATACATACATACAGATACACTATTCCTTAATAGCTACCCTTCAGCAGCTTGCCACATTATAATACCAAATTCATTTAATCAAACCACAGTCAGGAAATACGTCAAACTACTATCTAGCATGAAAAGCAATTAGCAATCATGAACATGGCAATTCACACAGATTCAATATTCAATTCAGGATCTTAGGATCATGATTCTAACATAATAGCTATATACCTAAGCGAATCCTGAGAACATATGCACAATTTCAACAACATTTAAGCAGCAATCGACTAACAAGAGTCAAACAACAGTTGAAACTCATTCATTCAGATCATACACATGTCATAGGAGTATTCAAAAACATCAACTGCAACTGGTTTTCTTACTTCTTTTAGGTTTTGAGTCTTAAAGTATTTAGGGGATTACACGAGGATTCCAAAATAACACAAATGAACCTTCTAGATATATAAGGCTAGGAAACTATAAGCACATTGCACATAATGTCCTAAACTTTTTAGCAATTCACACATTTGGCCATTTGATATAAAATTTTAGCAAGATCCTCTTCAACTAATACCCCATTAACTGCAAAACCATTTCAACAAGTATGAGTTAACCAAGAAACCCATTTGATGATATAAAATTTGAATTCACTCTCCCCCTCAATCAATGACCCGTATTAAAGATTTGTAGTCGTTGATTGAGTGACAAATTTTATGCATAATCCAAGTTTAAACAAATTTCATACAACACATATTCACCAAGTGTCTCACAAATAATTTTCAGAAGAATCATAGAATGAAAACTATTTGCATACAAAGAAGATTTCTCTTCTTTTTCAAGAAATGATGCACTGAAACGTACATCAGATCGAAGAAACATGGATATAAAGTAATCCATGCCCAGGTGAACATCACCCAGTTGGAGGAACAGCCGTCTTTTTGGCGACGTGCTTTTCCCATTTTGAAGCACGGGTTGCTATCTAAAGTAATAGCAAGCCATTTTAGACATGTTTTACCAATCCATTTTAACTTCTGCTCGAGCTTCATTTAAAGACCCGTGCCATTATTGAATGACATTTCTAAGTCCGTAAATGTTATCGATAAACAGAAGACATGCCTAGGTGAAACTATTTTTGGTCTTTTCTAATTTTTTAATTTTTATGGTTTTTCTGATTTTACGTTTCTCTATTTACAATTAGCAAGATTTCTATATATCTATTTACAAAATGGTATAAGATATGAAAAAGAATGTAAGAAGCAAAATATATACAAGGATACGAACCAAAAACCATTCCTCCCCCAATCTGACAACCTTTCTGATGAACACCCATAATAGAAGGAAGAATTTGGATGAACGCCCATAATATGAAGAAGTCTTTAGTCTTCTAACACTCCCGTCCTTGAGTAACGTCGTCAAAAACCTTAGGCATCTTTTCGTTAGTTTAAGTTGAGCCTCAACTGAAATCTAGCTTAACCCCACAACTCATCAAACAAGAACTGTCATGAGGTTAAGCTAAACCACAAATTTAAGCCCAGTAACAACTTGATTTCAGCTTAACCTCACAACTCATCAAACAAGAACTGTCATGAGATTAGTTTAAAATCAAGTTGGACCTAACCTTAAACCACAGAACAACTTGAACCTAACTTAACTCCACAACTCATCAAACAAGAACTGTCATGGGATTAAGTTAAATATCAAGTTGTAAGAAAAGAGCTCAACATTTTTGAATGTAGAGAAGACTGAAGACTCGACCTTCTTCAAGATTGCCCAATGTGGAGGAACAGAATACCAATCATCTTCATCTTACCAAATGCCTTCCAGTAATCTTGCATGTAACCCATCAACCCACAGCGTACACATGAGACGATAACACACAGCAGAGAATGAAGAATAGACTGGAGACTCGACCTTCTTCAGTCTTAAGTATAACACCAAAGTAACAAGTTGAACCACTGATCATCTATAGTGTGTATCCATCCTTGTATATTAAGCCCTGATCATGTGAACCTGTTGTGCGTCCTTGATGTACACATTCTCTCTCCCCTGATGGTTACGATTAATCAGCCCATGACGTAAAAGCGAAACGATAATACCAAGGTAACAAATTGAACCACTGATCATCTTTGTGGTTATCAACACCGGAATAACTTCAACTCGGAAGCAGTATAAAGCCCGATCACGTGAACCTGTTGTGCGTCCTTGGTGTGCACATTTCTCTCCCCCATGATGGTTACGATTAATCGGAATCATCATCATGATGTGTACATGCAGCCTAATGACGTGTACATGAAACATTGACTAGAAACCCTTTGATGCTGATTGAACCAGCCCGTGAGAATATGTAGATTAGCATTCCATGACCATGTTCTTCAACACCTTGATAGACGGAAGAAGTAGTGTTGGAGAAACATGGTTTGCACGACTCCTGAACTGACGTATTCAGGAGTCGTATGACCATTTCTCAATCATCAACTAACATGTAGATTAATATTCACTCTTTCTCCCCCTCAAAAATTGCATATGCCTGCCAACTGCAATTTTTGATGATTGAACTAGTAAATATGAATACCATCAACGGTAAGTAGCTCCACTTGACGGTTCTTGAAGACTGACATGTTGTTTATTCACCCTTTCCCCCCCTCAAAAATTGCATATGCCTGTCAACTGCAATTTTTGGTTGAATACGTGAATAAAAGTATACTCCAATATGCGCCGATCCACTTGAAGACTGAATAAGCACGGAAAGAGCGTGAAACTTGTTGATTAGAATGGACATAACTAAGAAGATTCCTCTTCTTTTGAAGATAAAGTGCACTCAAGCGTACACTTTTCTTTTCTTGATGAACGAGGCCTGCACTGATGTGTACAGACGTCATACTGATGAAGAACGAGGCCTGCACTGATGTGTACAGATGTCATAGTCATTGAAGAACGAGGCCTGAACTGAAGTGTTCAGACGTCATAGCCAATGAAGAACGAGGCCTGAACTGATGTGTTCAGACGTCATAATGATGAAGAGCGAGGCCTGCACTGATGTGTACAGACGTCATAATGTTGAAGAGCGAGGCCTGCACTGACATGTACAGACGTCATAATCTCTCTCTCTTTACTTCATCTCTCATCTAACGCGTTACCAACCCCATTATCATTATGTCGGCTTGATGTCATGACCACTGATGGAGAAAAACCCAATATGATGAACTTGAGACTGAAGTAACATAACCCAAACTTGTGACTTAAACTTGCACTAATGTGTGACAAAGAGCGGTGTAGAGACTTCGTACAACATTGAATCCCTAAGTACTCTATACTCTTCAACCAACCAACCATCAAGTATAAGACGTACATCACCTCTTGGATATCCACAACTTCGTGTGACACTGAGCACTACAACGTGACTCCTTAAAGTGATAGTTATTTTGTAATAAAGAGAAAAGAAAAAATAACTAGATATCCAAGTCCTCGTCATTGTAAATGTTGAAAGCTCGAACAAGGATCTCGAAGAATCTTCATCCAACCTCCTCGATATCTTCAGATACTAAGTGCACGTACTCATGAAATTTCACTTCAGCCTCAAATAAATAATACTGAACAAACGCCGTAGTCACATCTTGTTGATTAATTGCCCCGATCCAACAATTTGTGATGTTATAGCTGAACTTTGATAATGGTTTTAACCCGATCATGGTCAAGAGTGCATAGTCCATCATCATGGGATTTTACAAATCTATGATTTAAACCGAGAAATAAGTTCTTTCGTGGGGTTTTACAAAACCAAGAAGAAACCGTGAGACAGTAGCAGATTGAATGTGGCATGACTGATTTGGTTTTGGTGAACATTAGATTGGGTTAAGAATATCTCGTGAGAATTACAGATCACATTACAACTTTTAAAACCTTTGGCCAACTAACCAACCTTGTACAAAGATTAGTGACCACTTGATGAAGGAAACCCGATATACCAGTACTGAAACTGAAGTAGAAGTCCCCAAATTTGTTACTTAAGCTTGCACTAATGATGGAAGAACGGTGTAGAGAATTAGTGCTCCAAGCAAATCTCTAAGTACTCAATACCCAACTAAGGTATGAGACATTAACACCTCTTATGATTATCCACAACGACATCGGTGTGTGACACTGAGTACTCCAATAACTCTTAAGTGATAGTTACCCCGACTACTGGTAACTAGATAACCCAAGTCTTCAACTTACTTCTTAAGCACGAGCAAGTTATCATTGAAATCATGCATCCAACCAACCCCGACTTCAAGATAAAATAAGTAGACGCCTTCGTGAAATCCAACTTCACTCTCAAGCAAGGAATACCAAATTAACTTCGTGATCATCTTGTGCGGTTGAATAGTCAAAGGGAGAAGAAACATGCGTTAATTCTTAGCAGTGCCCATGACTCATAGTCAGTCCTATCAAACAAAGCTGTCTGACCCAGCTACTTGGATGTTAACAGGTGCAGTGCATGGAATAGTTGTCGTACTGTGTATAGGATTTTACAGTTCTTGAGATTTATCCGAGAAATAAATTCAAGAACAAACTCCACAACAGTAAGTGTCAAACTGCTGAAATCTTAGGCAATTTGCTAAGACCCAAATCACTGAAAGCTAAACAACTGAAACTAGAACCGCTACTATTCAAACTGCTGGAGACTGAACTGAACCACTGAATCCTGAATCGCTACGATCTGACCCATTCACATCGCTGGAGACAGGACTGCTAGGAAACACGCCTAATTCTCCCCCTCAAAAAGGGCATGAAATGACCTTTTTGCCAAAGGTAAGAGTCCACTGTCAGCTCACTCCACACTGTCAGCTCACTCCAAAAAGGGCATGAAATGACCTTTTTGCCAAAGCTAGTCGTATTTATATTTGTGAAGTGGGTCGGGGCTTTCCCCACTGTCAGCTCACTCCACAGCCCACTAGGGGCACCAATATTAGGAACTATATAAACCCTTCCCACACATGGGAAGGGGTGAAACTCACATTCTCATCTAATATAATCTTTTCTGTTTTTGAGTTTCCCCTCTCTCTCAATAACATCTCTATACTAACTCACCATGGATCTATACTTTCATAACACTAGACCACCCGAATCATCCACACAATCAAGATGGTCATATTCTACAATTGGTATCAGAGCCAGGTTAGGTTCGGTTTGATTGTGTGTTGATTCCATTTGTTTTGGTTCGAATTGTGGTTTTTATTTTCTTGTTTTCATCTCTTCATGTTCATACAAGTATTTCACTTTGCTTACTGTTTTAAGCCCATCTCAGCCCATTCACGTTTCAAGAATTTGGTTTGTTTTTTTAAGGTTTCCACTTACTTGTTCACGCATTGCTTGTCTTAATGTTTCAAGAAACATGGATAGAAGTGGTGGGCGGATGAGTTATATTTTTCTTTGGTTCGAATCAGTTTGCTCAAGCTGTTTAAATTACCTATCATTGTTCGAACCACTACTCACTATGGTCACATGTTGATGAATTTCGTTTTGGGCTTAACTGATTTTGGGCTTCACTACTGGTTGTGTTCAAATATTTGTGTGCATTGGTGTCTTGGGCTTCACTTGTTTGACGCATTTTTTCTCTTGTTCAACACATTTATTTGTTGGGTGTGTCATATGCCTGAACATCATCTTGTTGGGTGTACAAATTTTGTTGTGTCAAACATTTGGTTAACATTTTCGGTTGTAGTTTGGCTGCTGCTTGTGACCCTTACGTTGGGTTATGCTACTTGTCGGTTTTGATGGGTGTTCATAGTGGCCAAATGTGCACCTGGAAAAGATGTTCTTGGCTGTGGATTATTGTTCTTGCTAGCGGTTTTGTGAATCTTGGGATAGCAGTTTGGATAGTAGCTAAATCGGGATAGAAAACATAATGGTGAAAGGGACCAACCTGCTGCGTTCTTGTCCTCTTGCGCCAGCGGTTTGTTGATTTTGCTAAAACCGGAATGAAGACGAACTGTGTGAAAATGACTGTTTTGTCAGGTACCATAGCGGTTTGACCAGTCAACAGCGGGTTGACCAGTCAACAACGGTTTGACCAGTCCTGGCGGTTTGACTTTTTGGCGGTTTAATATTCAGCGGTTTGGGTCCTGGCGGTTTAACTGGTTTTTGAATATTTTATTCTGGCGGTTTATCTACGTTAGCGGTTTAACTGATTTATGAATTTTATATTCTGGTTGTTTGCCTGGAGTAGCGGTTTAGCTAAGTAACTTTGACCATACCCGTTGACCGCAAACCAAATTCCAATGACTCATTGACCTCAATGTTATAACATCATCAGTCCAACAAAATTGAGCCAAACAAAAACCGCAACTACTAAGACCAAGACCAGCAACCACAAGATGATGAACAGACCATAACCTCAACCATAGTACCAAAACTAATCAAATTTACAGTCCAACACAAAAACAAACCCATTACCAATCTAACTCCCCTCATCACATCCATCATACTACAACAACTCTATCAAATCTATACTCATCTTCACACAATGACTAGTCTCGTACGAAATATGTTAAAACAATTGACCTCAGTGTTGTATGTTGTATTTCGTATCTCATATGAGATTACGTGACCTTAAAAGATCTATACCCACAACTCATCATCGATCTAAATTTTTTTGAAGACTAAGCTTCAATTAATTATCCGAAACACAAAAGAAAAGAGTTATAACAGTGATGGTATAATCTTTTTCTTCAGTTCGTTAAAACAAGGAAAAAGATGTAACATACCCGAGACCCCTAGGATCTTGAAGCCATGTCACGATCTTGAGTCAGGCTTAAGAAATCGATGACATCTTGGTCGGTTAAGTTCGTGTCAATTGGGTTTGTGTTCGTGAGAATCGAGGTTGATGATGGGTGATGGTCTGAGATTAGATGAGGTAAATAATGGTGCGTGGGTTAACTGAGATGGGGGCAAATTATTTAGGCGTGATTAAGGTTGGAGTTAACTAAATGAATGTGATTAGGGTTGCTAGTTTCCTTCTTATACCGTAATTTTAGGGTATGTATGGAATTGGATCGGGCTTAATCATTAATCGTGTGGACCTATGGTTATATGTTGGGTTGGATTGATGCATTTGGGCTCACAAATTGAACCGAGCAATTCGATTGGAGTTGTGGACTTGGATTAAAATCGTTGCCAAAATCATTACACACAAAAATGAGTTAACCGGACTTTGTTTGGGATACACAGATTTTTGTTTGTCTTTATTATTTGGTGTGGTATTTTGGTCGCATAAAATTTCACAAGGATATCCACGTCACTGTTAGTATTTGGGGTTATGAACGTCAACGCGATTACAGAGTTGTGGATTTAGCGGCATTGTCCTAGTGATGCCTACGATTTGAGTGAGCCTGCGATTTGATATTTGCAATTTAAGCTACAGTTGACTAATTACAATTTGATTAATTGCGAATTGACAAGTTGCTATTTGACTTGTTGCGACTCAACTGATTGCGATGCTACCAGTTGCGATTTGACGTTGCGAGTTAACACTTGCGATTCGACTAATTGTGATTTGGTTGATTGCAATCTGACCTGTTGCAAACTGGCAATCTGTGACTTGACTTGCTGCGATTTGATCAAGGTGTGATTGACTTCTGTGACTTGAATTTCGAAGATCAGTATTGCTCTTCACTCTTAGTTGTTCTTGTTGATTTCACGGTTTCTCTTGTTGATTTTAGAAAATCCCGCGAAAGATTCAATTTCTCGGTTTAAATCTCAAGAGCTGTAAAATCCCGTGAAATTAATCTTGGACAAGCCGGTTGGATTTGGATTAAGACATAATAGAACTTACGGGGTTTGACTATTTTTTGGGGCTTAGTTTGTGCTACGAGATCGGTAGGGTTTGGGAAATTATGGTAGCTTGGTTGGTTTGTTAATTCACGGGTTGGTGTACTTAGTGTCTCAAACATCTCGGGGTTGGATGGACGCACGATGTTTGATGACCCTTGCTCGAGCGTATTTAAGGTGATTAGACTTGGATGTTCAAGAAGTGGATATATACAATAAAGGATGGAAGGTTGGGTATATATCACTACCTATATTTAAAGGAGTTACGTTGTTGTGCTCAATATAGGTTCTAAATCACAAATTTAGTGCAAGTATAAGTCGCGGACTTGTCCTTTCTCAAGCTTCATCAAGTAATTGTTGTCTTCTAAGCTTCTAATGGGATTGTAGTACAAGATCTTCTCTAGAGGTGGTCAAACTTAAAGACGGGAGGTGGTTTGTTCAGAGAAGTGTTTTAACCCGTTACACATTCTTTCATCAAGCGGTGTTGGCATATTATGAGCTTCAGGGAATTTTTTTAATCTCCGAAACCATTGATGAGGAGACAAACGAGGGGTTACTACAAGAGAGTCTTAATCACCATCTTCTTTGCAGTAGTTTTATTTGTCTCTTTCCATGTATTATGCCTGACAAATTCACAAACATCATGGACTCTCAGCTTTGGCAAAAAGGTCATTTCATGCCCTTTTTGAGGGGGAGAATTAGGCGTGTTTCCTAGCAGTCCTGTCTCCAACGATGTGAATGGGTCAGATCGTAGCGATTCAGGATTCAGTGGTTCAGTTCAGTCTCCAGCAGTTTGAATAGTAGCGGTTCCAGTTTCAGTGGTTTAGCTTTCAGTGATTTGGGTCTTAGCAAATTGCCTAAGATTTCAGCAGTTTGACACTTACTGTTGTGGAGTTTGTTCTTGAATTTATTTCTAACATAACTAAGAAAATAAACTCAACTAAACATAAAGAAAATAAAGAAATAAGATGAAAAAGATTAAAAATGTACAACAATAAGCCCCCCCCCCCCTTTGGCTTGTTCCAAGAAGTCAAATCATCTTCCAGCATGCCTTTGCAAGTGATGAACAAACGTAGTGAACTGAAATTGAAACTGAAAGAACCTAGATAGAACTTTCTTCATTTGAATGCTTCATCCCTTCTGAATATATATAATACTCCAGAATCTTCATTTGAACTTTCTTCATTTGAAGAGCTTATTCCCAGTATCCATCAACTGAAAAAGATTATTCCTAGAATTCATCAACTGAATGTTTGTTCTTATTATTGGCTGAATAATAAGACATGTTAGCTTCACAAAAAGCTGACATCTTCATCTTGTATGCTCTTGCCTTTTCTTTAACTTGATCAATTTGAGTTTACTCCCCTGATTCTGAGCACACACAACCAATTTTTCTTCCCTTATTAGTTAATCTTCCTCCCCTGAGATTGGAAGATCTCTCACCATGTATCAAAATATTTCCTCTCCTGAGATTTATCATTTTCTCCCCTGTTTGGAAGATCTCTCACCATCATCTGATCTACCAATTAGAACATGTTTTCAGACAATGTTGTACATGCAGCCATCAATTCCTTAAATTTCAATGCTTTCCTTATCACTTCCAGGTGTGTTAACTCCTGTGAGAGGTGAATCATGGGGAATTGACTCATTGTCCATCATTTGATGGTTTTCTGAGCCCCTTTGAAAAATCCTTTTTAAGAAATTTTTGACTTAGCAGTATGAACTTGATTTTATATTGAAAAATCATACTGCTTACAACCATTTTGAAGGGATTAAGTGTATAATAGACACCTAATCAAGAATTCGGTTTAAATTAACCTCTGGTTGTGTGAGAACCAATGTTTTCAGTTATAAATAACTGCCTGTGTAAAGATAAACCCATCAAAGGGCTTTCTTGACAGGTTTTCCAGCTCGTGACAATTGTGTCTTCTAACACAAGTGTTAGATGCACATTTGTTCGCTGTTCTTTCTATCAGATGTCCTTAGACTTGCTCATTATACTAATTAAAGTATAAAATGATAGAAAGTGAGTTGTGTTAGTTACTATCTGACCAAGTGAGTCATCAAGTCAATGTGAAACATTATAATCAGGTTTCAAGAAAGAAGTTTTATAGAATTTATTAACTTAGATGTAAACCTTTGTTAATGAATTCCCAAACTCAGTCCATCATGAACCTATTATGTCAGCAACTAGTATAATCATTCTGCTGCTTCCATTTCACTTGAAACTTCCTTTGTGCTCAATATTCATACTTGAAATTGTTAGTCCAAAACCAAGAAACAAAATGCAAAAATATTTGTCTTATAGCAGTATCATTATATGACTAACAGTATGAACTGAAGAATCAAAATTTGTACTAGCATTTCAAACTTTTCAATAACATTACCAATTTACAAAGCTAGCAGTACAAACAAAAATTTATATACATAAACACAGAGTTTTAAATCATTGAGGATTTAGCATCCCAATACTTGCTACCAAGTATTGAAACCTTCCAACATCAAAAGCTTTTGTGAGAAGATCTGAAAAGTTGTGATCATAATCAATTTTAAGAACTTGAATCCACTTTTTCTCATTGCAGTCTCTAATAAAATGATGTCTAATTTCAATGTGTTTTGTTTTAGAGTGTTGCACTGGGTTTTTAATTATGCAAATTGTACTACTATTATCAATATGTATGACAGTGTTCATGAAATTGTACCCATAGTCAAGAAGTTGGTTTTGAAGCCATAGGACTTGACCACAGCAACTTGCAGCAGCTACATATTCAGCTTCAGTTGTTGAAGTAGCCACAATTGTTTGCTTCTTACACTGCCATGAGATAAGTCTACACCCAAGGAATTGACATCCTCCAGTTGTTGACTTTCTGTCCAAGCTAGCACCAGCATAATCACTATCTGAATATGCTACCAAGTCAAAAGGTAACTCCCTAGAATACCATAGACCCAACCTAGGTTGACCCTTGAGATATCTAAAAATCCTCTTGACAGCTGTTAAGTGAGAAACCTTAGGAGTTACTTGAAATCTTGCACAAGCACAAACAGAGAACATGATATCAGGTCTTGATGATGTGAGATACATCAAAGAACCTATCATAGATCTATATGTGTGTACATCCACGTAGTCTCCATCTACATCTTTAAGAAGTGGCTTCTCAGAGTCCATTGGTGTGCTTGCTACTTTTGAATCAGCAAATTGAAATTTTCTAAGAATCTCTGCAACATATTTATCTTGGCTGATAAATATGCCTTCACTTGATTGCTTAACTTGCAGACCCAAAAAGAATGTAAGTTCCCTCATGGAACTCATCTAAAACTTATCATGCATAAGTTTCTCAAACTCTAAACACATCTCCTTCCTTGTAGATCCAAAGATGATATCATCCACATACACCTGAACTAGCAAAAGATCATTCTTGTGCTTCTTGATGAATAATGTCTGATCAATCTTCCCTCTTTGAAATCCATTTTCTATTAAGTAGGAAGCCAGTGTTTCATACCATGCCCTTGGAGCCTGATGAAGGCCATAAAGAGCCTTAACTACCTTGTACACTTTGTCTGGATGGTCTGGGTCAGTAAACCCTGGAGGTTGAGAGACATATACCTCCTCTTCAATAGTACCATATAAAAATGCACTCTTGACATCCATTTGATAAACTGTGAAGCCCATAAATGAAGCATAAACCAAAAATAACCTAATGGCTTCAATCCTTGCTACTGGAGCAAACACCTCTTCATAGTCTATCCCTTCCTCTTGTGTGTACCCTTGGGCTACTAATCTAGCCTTATTCCTAATCACTATGCCCCTTTCATCCCGTTTATTTCTGAAAACCTATCTAGTGCCAATTACCCTTACACCCTTGGGTAAATCAACTAGCACCCATACCTTCTGAATCTTGAACTGAAAAAGCTCTTCTTGCATAGCTTCTACCCAGCTTGAATCATCTAGGGCTTTAAGAACATTCTTTGGTTCTGCTTGTGATAGAAAACATACAAATAAGCAAGAGTTGGAATACTCATGATGCTTTGATGCATAAAGAGCATCAAGAAGCCCTTGTTGGTCTGAAGACATCAGTTGTTGTCTTGTCTTCACCCCTGATTGTACATCTCCAATCACATTGTCCAGGGAGTGGACTTTGTGAATCCTTATGTGTAGTGTAGTAGGAACATGATAGTTAGGTGGGAGATTATTGAAATCCACCTCATCTTCTGAGAATTCTGCTTCAGTTGAGTCTGATGGGCCAGCAGTAGAAATATTTGGCTTAGCAGTAGGTTGCTCTGTCTCAGCAGTAGAAACATCATTTGTACTGCTACCTTGATTTTCTTGTTCCTCAGTCTCATCTTCCTTGTTTTCAGCTTCAATTCCTTCTTTAGGTTCATCAGAAGAAGGTTCATCATAAGAAGTTGAATCCACACTTGTACTTGTCCATATTGGCATCATCACATAATCTTGATCCATCTCCTTTTCTAACCTTGCCTCATCTGTTGCATCATGTGTTTCTGAACCTGAAAATTCATTAGTTTCTGCAACAACGGGAACATAATTCATTGATTTGGTTAGAGACTCAAGATCAAATAGCCATTTTGGACCTTCACCTGCTACATTGGATTTATTCTCTAAAAATTCCACATGCAGGTTTTCCTCTACTCTTCTTGTTCTTGAGTTGTATACTCTAAAAGCTTTGCTATTAAGAGAATATCCAACTAAGAATCCTTCATCTTCTTTACCATCAAACTTTCCTAGATGGTCTAAGGTATTCAGAATTGTCACATGACATCCAAAAGGTCTAAGAAATCCTATTGCAGGAGTTCTACCTCTAAAAAGTTCATATGATGTCTTATTGTGAGATTTGACAACCAAAACCCTATTCTGGACATAGCAAGCAGTATTAACTACTTCAGCCCAAATAGTGATAGGCAACTTAGAGTCGGCTAACATGGTTCTAGCAGCTTCTATGAGTGTCCTATTTCTCCTTTCAGCAACTTCATTCTGCTGAGGAGTTCTAGCAATACTAAATTCTGTCCTAATACCTTTTTCCTTACAGAAGTCATCCATAACTCTATTCTTAAACTCTGCCCATTATCACATCTAATGTCTTTTACTTTCTTGCTTACTAGGTTTTCTATCTCTGTAATGAATGTTTTAAGAATGCTAGAAGTCTCATCCTTAGAACTTAAAAAGAAAACCCATATAAATCTGCTATAGTCATCAATAACAACTAGACAAAATCTTTTATGCTTTATACTACTCACACTTGTAGGTCCAAATAAGTCCATATGAAGCATAAACAATGATTGATCAATAGAGTTAAAAATCTTGGGCTTACAAGTGGCTTTGTGTTGTTTGCCTTTAAGACAAGCAATGCATGTTTAGTCATTTTCAAATCGTTTTTGAGGTAAACCTCTTACCAAAACAATTCTTAACAATCTTATTTATGGTTTTGAAATTTATGTGACCAAGCCTCCTATGCCATTTCATAGATTCATCCAATGTGGCCTTTGCAACTAGACAAGCTAAGTAAGTGCCTCTTTAAGAACAATCTTCTTCATATCAACACTGTACATGTTGCTGATGAAGCGAAAAGTGTACCGCTTTTAGGGGGTCATTTAAGCCCTAAATCGTATTTATTTGATCAAATATTGCCCTAAATCGTTCCTTTTGTCATTTAAGGTACTTTGGAGAAGAAATCTGGAAAACGAAGCATTTTGGACGTTTTTGGAGCATAAAAGTGAAGAAAACGACAAAGTCTCAAAATCGGCTAGAAAAGTACCTGTGACGGCGTCAAGTACCATTGTGACGCCGTCAACCCTTGACGCGCCAGAGAGGATTTTGGATGATTAAATGGGGACGGCGTCAAGAAGGCCATCAAGAAACCCTAACCACGGCGAGGTGACGGCGTCAGCTCTATAACGTGACGCCGTCAGATCTGATTTTCTATATATATTCTCATAATTTTTAGTCATTAGTGTGCAACTTTGTGAGGAGAAACCCTAAGACGATTTTTCTGCTACTTTTAAGGGTTTTATACCCTTGGATCTCCCATGTTCAATTGAAGATAAGTAATCAATTAATCATTCAATATGTCTATGTGTTGTTTGATTATATCTTGTCCTTGTCTTTTATTTAACATGCTAGGCTAGATTTATCTTGTGTTTGCTTAGATCTAATGAAACCTAACTATTGATTATTGGTTGTTGGTGTGTTATTAATTGTATTGGATGATTGTTTATCGATGTTAGGCTTAAGAAAACTGGCTAACCTCCTATACGGTAACTTGCTTGAACGTCTTAAGAAACATGAACCAATGCGTACTAAGGTTTTTATGGTTGTATTTAATGCATGAGCGAATTCTAGTGATCCCATGTTAGGAGCTTCTTAGCCGGCTCGACATAGGAGTGAAATAGGAGCTTGTAGAGTTGGGGAAGTACGTACGCCACCCCACGATTGGTATTAAGGAATACACCCGTCATCCACGCAATTAATACACACTAATCAACCGGTAAAAGATAGTTAGGGAGTGAGGAAATCTAGGTAAACACATTTCTATCCATATAAGTTCCACAACCTTTTTATTTTCAGTTATTTTATTTTATTTGCAATTGTAGTTATTTGGGTTAGTTGACTAGCAACTAATTCCGCCCACCCCTTCAAACCCGAGATTTTACTTGCTTTTATAAAAATATAAAAAATACAAAAAGAATCTTCCCTCACCCTTAGACCTATTAGAGTAGTTTTTCAATCCTAACGACACTATTCCCCTAGAGAATGATCAATCCCCCGGTACTTGCCACTACACTATACTACATCGGTCAGGTACACTGCCTGGTGGGGATTGCAAGCCTCTTGAGATCCCTCGAAAGGTAAAACCTGTTGTAAGGTCGCAAAACCACGCATAAAGTTTTTGGCGCCGTTGCCGGGGAGTAGTTATTGCTTAGGTTGAAATTCTTTTTTATTAGGTCTACTTACTAGATTCCTTTCTAGTAAGATTTTTATTTTCTTTTTATAGGTCTTCTTTAGTCTATCTTATTTCTTTGTGTGTTTGTTCGTAATTTCCATTGACTCTTCCGTTTACCATTATGGAGAACGCGAATCCACCATACCACCAACCACGTAATTCACCCACTCCATATGACATCTTGATGTTTAAACAACATAAAGATGAACCTCTCTATGATGCATGGACTCGTTTTAAATATTTACTCCAAAAAGTCCCTCATCATAACTTCGATTTTTGGTCCCTAACTCAAATCTTTTACAATCATGTCGACCGACATGCCCAAAGGGACATTTACCATTTTTCCGGCAGGGATCTTAGGGAATTAAGTGCTGAGGAAGCATGGGAAGCTATTGAGAATTGTGCCCAATATTATTATATAGTAGACAACCCAACAAACATTAATACAAGTCAATTAACCACAAATTTCAAGGATCATGAAACAAGTTTGTTTAGGGATGAGGGCAGAGTTGAGCCACCTAGCTGCATATCATGGTTAGGCACTACCATAATACAAGGTGAACACTTAGGTGATCTTGATGTGATGGAGGATCTAGCCGAGCATGATCACATTGATCAAAAAGACCTAGGTTTTATGATCGATGATGATGAATCTCAAGAAACACATGATGAATCTTTTGGGCAATTTGAATATAGTAGTCAGAATATTGAGGATGATCCTTATGATTCGGATATAGAAGTTAAGATGCCTAGAGAAGCACTTGAGATACTAGGGAAAATGTTAGGGTTAGATTCTACTAAAACACATGATGAGGATATAGGTGATCTTGACACAAGGAATGATGAGGTAAGTAACATAAGCCCACCAAGTACCCCACAAGTCCTACCATCATTTGAGGCACACACACCGCCCGTGACTTACCCGGAAGAAGTAGAAGAGACTTTAGAAATCCCGATGGAGGTAGAACCTTTGAACCAAACACAACTAGAGGATATAGGTTTGAATGTTTATAGTGATCACAACCTTACTCTTAGTTCTAGGGGATTTCCTATTTTTGATGAACCGGAGCCTCAACCAAAACCGTTACCTAATCTTCCATCTTTAGATGTGAATTTAGGAATTGAAAAAGGTCCCGATCCACCCATCAAACCATGTAGTCCGGGTAATGTTAAGGTTAAGGTAGTAGACTCTAGGCCATGTGGAGTGGAAGCTAATATAGGAGTGAACCGTGACCTTACACACTTACATCACCCATTCATGATTGATCACAAGAAACATTATGGATTTAAACCGGGTTTATTAGGTCAAGATGGATTCCCAACTAGGAATCTCTCGAAGTTGATAGAAGATGATCCCTTTTTAGGAGAAAACTTTAATTCACCCATTGACCAAAGTGAACTAGGTAAGGTTATGATGAAAGGAGCACACCCCTTTGAGTATATAATTCATCCACCACTCTTTCCTCACGCGGCATACTTCCACCAAGATGGTGTGTATCGCTACTATCACCTGCACTTAATCCTAAGTGTAGGAAAAACCTCTCCTTTATCCGTTAAATAAGGGTAGAGTCAGGCTCGTGACTCGAACAAAAACAAGCGCTTCTTGGGAGACAACCCAAGCTTTATTTGCTTTGTGTGTTTATTTATTTGTTTGTTTGATTTTATTTGCTTCCGTATGTATGTTTAATTTTTATTATTATTGATTCATGTTCGAAACTAAATTGTGAAAATGCTTTATCTTATTTTTAACTTCGTCTTAATTACATATAAAGGTATTTTGCAAAAAGATAAGTGTAAGGGAAATCCAAATCGGTTTATTAGAACAAATGAACATGAATCATAACAATATTAAATTAACATACATATTAGTAATTGTTTGAGTCAAATGCTTGTATCGAGTCATAATGATATTTTGCAGGATTTCCAGGAAATAAGGATTGAGTTTTTCCAGAAATTTTCCGGAAACTTAACATGAAAAATCTGTCAGATCACTTCTGACGGCGTCAGGAACAGTTTTCTGGAATTTTTTTTGAAAATTTTGTTTTTCTTCCGGAATCATAAAATGCTTTATTAAATCTCTAACTTATAAACTCCAGGAATCTGCAAAATAATCATTCCACAAGCATTATATCCTTATACAGATTTATTCCGCCGATGTTATGCAGATTTTCGTGTTTGTTTTCTCAGGTTTAACAGGTTATTTTGGACAAGGAGATGTATGTGGAATCTAGCTTTTGGCGTTGCTTTAGTCTTGAAGCTTCAACATTACCTTGGAAGAAGATCTAACCATGTTACCTCTTTATCCACCGAGCGAATCAGGGGAGTATTTGATTTCATTCTTTTACCTTATTTACTTTTACATCTTGTTATTTGAACATTGGGGACAATGTTCATCTTAAGTGTAAGGGGGGGGGGGGGTAAAGTATGATACCTTAGAGAATGCTATTACGCTTGATTTTTCGTTTGTTTAATGGTAGATGTGTAATAAAACTTAGAGAAATACCTGTTAAGGCAATTTTAGTGCCAAATTTAAAATTTTTTACAACATATAGAAGTGAAACTTTGGTCTTAATGAGCGTCTCACGGATAGGAGTTATATGACTAGCACAAAACCGTACCACTAAAAAATTTTCCACCCCTAAATATGTGAGGTTCGCCCCTAGAATTGGTAGGAAAAGCATTTATGCTATGATGTGTGTACCGGTAGCACTTAGATTCTAGAACTTGCGTTAGGACCATTCCGAGGCCACAAGTGAGACTACATTCGTGTGGTTAGATTTACTAAATGATAAGAGGCATTAGGATTAACCCATTGTTTTACACCTGTGTTTTTGTTATAATTACATTGGCTACATTGGTCAAGTAATTCTTCCACACCCTTTGCGTTGTACTCATTTTTAGTACACGATACCCCTAGTACACCCCTCAGAGCCTATCTTTTCGTTTCTAACTTTAAGCATTTTACTTAAAGTAAGAATTTGTTTACACCCCACTTAAATGTACACCCAAATCGCCTTAGCCTACCTTGTATGCACTTATTTTTAGTGCATTATTGTGACAACATTTGTTTAAACCCCAAGTTAATTATCTAATTGATTACATGGTTGCTAAGTCGAGTCATATCCTTGTACATATTATTTTGGGACGATTGGGACTCATGGGTAAAGTACTAGTGTAATGGAGTAATGGGGAAGAACAACATTATTACCCCCATATGTGCTAAATATTTTAAAAGTACTCCAAGTGTTTTGATTATCTTAATTCGAGTCATTAGAATAGTTAATTGTAAAGTTATGTAAAAGTTCAAGTGTAAGGGGGATACAACCCCCCTACGATGTATTATTTTGGATGGTAGGGCAAGAGTGTATGTCAAAAAAAAAAAAAAAAAAAAAAAAAAAAAAAAAAAAAAAAAAAAACATACGGACTACCATCCCGTTTCATTTTATGTTTATTTTATCTTTTTGTTATTTTTTTTTTCATTAGCTTAAGTCGAGTCTAGTCTTGGCTTAGCAACGCCATATTGTACATGTAATTAATCAAGATCTTTAACTCGTCACCAGTAAAATATCCTTTATCCAACAAAACCGTGTTTATCATATCCCTACACCTAACGTTATAACCCGTTTAAAAGCCCTCTTTGATAGTTTATCTTAGGTGCTTACGCCTAGTGGAGGAGGTTTTTGATCCTTTCCCAAGCCTATGGTAATCTATTTGCTATGACAGGTAGTGAGAGATATTATTCATTTTCATTTATGAGATATACTTTTATGACACCTGAGAGATGTGAGTATCTAAACACTACTTGTGAGGTGCTAGTCTTTAATCTCCGTGCTTATTATGATTAAAGTGGAATGACTATTTGTTGTAATTACTTTTATATTAGCGTTAAATGACCCCTAACTTGTATTTTGATTAGAATAAAAGCGCATTTTCTTGAGGACAAGCAAATCTCAAGTGTAAGGGTATTTGATGAAGCGAAAAGTGTACCGCTTTTAGGGGGTCATTTAAGCCCTAAATCGTATTTATTTGATCAAATATTGCCCTAAATCGTTCCTTTTGTCATTTTAGGTACTTTGGAGAAGAAATCTGGAAAACGAAGCATTTTGGACGTTTTTGGAGCATAAAAGTGAAGAAAACGACAAAGTCTCAAAATCAGCTGGAAAAGTACTTGTGACGGCGTCAAGCACCATTGTGACGCCGTCAACCCTTGACGCGCCAGAGAGGATTTTGGATGATTAAAAGGGGACGGCGTCAAGAAGGCCATCAAGAAACCCTAACCGCGACGAGGTGACGGCGTCAGCTCTATAACGTGACGCCGTCAGATCTGATTTTCTATATATATTCTCATAATTTTTAGTCATTAGTGTGCAACTTTGTGAGGAGAAACCCTAAGACGATTTTTCTGCTACTTTTAAGGGTTTTATACCCTTGGATCTCCCATGTTCAATTGAAGATAAGTAATCAATTAATCATTCAATATGTCTATGTGTTGTTTGATTATATCTTGTCCTTGTCTTTTATTTAACATGCTAGGCTAGATTTATCTTGTGTTTGCTTAGATCTAATGAAACCTAACTATTGATTATTGGTTGTTGGTGTGTTATTAATTGTATTGGATGATTGTTTATCGATGTTAGGCTTAAGAAAACTAGCTAACCTCCTATACAGTAACTTGCTTGAACGTCTTAAGAAACATGAACCAATGCGTACTAAGGTTTTTATGGTTGTATTTAATGCATGAGCGAATTCTAGTGATCCCATGTTAGGAGCTTCTTAGCTGGCTCGACATAGGAGTGAAGTAGGAGCTTGTAGAGTTGGGGAAGTACGTACGCCACCCCACGATTGGTATTAAGGAATACACCCGTCATCCACGCAATTAATACACACTAATCAACCGGTAAAAGATAGTTAGGGAGTAAGGAAATCTAAGTAAACACATTTCTCTCCATATAAGTTCCACAACCTTTTTATTTTCAGTTATTTTATTTTATTTGCAATTGTAGTTATTTGGGTTAGTGGACTAGCAAATAATTCCGCCCACCCCTTCAAACCCGAGATTTTACTTGCTTTTATAAAAATATAAAAAATACAAAAAGAATCTTCCCTCACCCTTAGACCTATTAGAGTAGTTTTTCAATCCTAACGACACTATTCCCCTAGAGAACGATCAATCCCCCGGTACTTGCCACTACACTATACTACATCGGTCAGGTATACTGCCTGGTGGGGATTGCAAGCCTCTTGAGATCCCTCGAGAGGTAAAACCTGTTGTGAGGTCGCAAAACCACGCATCAGTTGCCCTTTCTTGGAATTTTAAGAAGTACTTGACTTTCATCAGGCATCTTAAAATTAGAAGAAAGTACAAGACATTCAGTGTCAGTAAAAAGAACTTTGTTCTTTTTGTCACACATTTGTGAGACACTAAAAAGATTATACTTAAGCTCTTGCACATAGTACACATCTTTAAAATCTAATTTACCGGTTTGAATAGTACTTTTACCGGTAAAATTTCCTCCAATTCCTCCTCCAAAGGTAACATAGCCTCCATCTAATGATTGAAAGTCTGAAAGATAAGACTTGTTGCCTGTCATGTGCCTTAAACACCCACTATCTGAATATCCTTGATCTTCATCATATTTTGGTGAATGTCCCTGCACACAAATAAAGGAATTAGTTTTCTTGGGGAATCCAAGCCATTACTGACTTGGATCTGCCTCGTGCATCAATGTAATTTAATCTCTTAAGAATGGTTGATGCACCATTGGGTTTAATTTTTCTCCAAACCCAACATGCTGAGGCCTTAACAGCATTTGCCCTCTTTTCCCTAGCAGCAGTATGAACTACTTGCCTAGCAGTAGAAACTGTTGGCTTTGTAGTTGTACCCTTCACTTTCCAAATTTATTTTTGGACCACTGCTTTTGTTAGAAAAGGCCTTTGAGCAGTTTTAGATGCATATTTGAAAGTTATTTTTGCATTTTGAACTGCTTATTTTGGGTAAACAGAGTAAAAATGTCTAGCAGTAGAAACTGCTTGTCTAGCAGTATGAACTTTTGGTCTAGCAGTAGGAACTGCTTTTGGTCCAGTCTTTAATGAAACTGCTCTGGGTGTTGTTCTAGTATAATTAGAGTAACTTTTAGGAGTATGCCTTTTTAAATTCACCCTATTGTTTGTATACCCAGATACCCTTTGGTTACAGAAAGCTACAAGATGGTTAAATTCTCCACATATGAAACAAGCTTTGTTAAAGAAGTCAAAGTTATCACCTAGTTGGTGAGACTTAAGGCCATTCCAATTCCTTTGGTTGCCTTTAGGCTTGTTTGTGGTTCTGTATTGCTCACAATATCTAACTGGTTGCCTAACATGTTTAACATTGATTTTAGGCCTATCAGTATCATGTTTGACTATCTTAGGAACACTTGTTCCTGCTTTCTTTACCACATCAAGTTTAGACATAACCTGTGGTTCTTCATCATCATCAGATTTCCAGTCCTCAATGACTACAATATCTGATTTCCTATCAGAGGACAACTTGTCCTCAGGAAGTGAAGTATTACTTATACTTTCACTTACTTTCTCTACCTTAGGACTCTCAGTAGACTTAGAACCATATTCCATTTTGGTTCTTGAAACTCAGCTAATCCTGTGTGTGCTAGGTCAATACCTGGAGGTGAAGGAACACTTCTAAATGGTGGAGGAATAGAATTATAACCTACACCAGACTTAGCTTTATTCATTACTTGAGCTTCCCAAATTTTATTGATTCCATCTGAGGCATGAGCTAGAGCATCTACTGTTATCTTAACATTTTCATTTTTCTTTTTAGTCTTTTCTAATGCTTCATTGAGCAAACAAATCACTTCTTCTTTGAACTCTAAGTTTCTTTTTAGACCAGCCATGTAAAACCCTAAAATCTAAAATGAGCAAAAAGACCAAAATGCCCCTGCTGGTTTAAAATTTAATTAAAAGCTTATAATGTATCAAATAAATTCCAAACTTCTGGCAATGCACAAGTTATGATCCCAAATAATTTTGACAATCTCATTTAACATTTATACAAGTGGCAAAATGACTAAAATACCCCTATTGGTGCCGAATGGATAATATCTAGTTTTATTAGAATTTAAAATATATTAAAATGTGTAATTAAGGAAGTTAAGCAATCAAATATTTTGCTAACCAAATTAGCCGAAATTTCTGGTCAACCCTCCCCCTCCTATGACTCGGCATTCCCCTTTAAACATCAATCCACATTTGTTTATCACAAACCCTAATTTCCGAGTAGAGAGAAAAACCCAAAGAAAATTCCATAGCCTCCATTCGATCCACAAAAATTACCAAGGAATTTTTCTGAGTTCAAACACAATTCAAGGAGTCCTAGAAAAATAGTGTTGAGTTCATTTGTTGCTCGATTCATTTGTGGTGGATTTATTTCTATCGCTAACTCGCTATTAAGGTAATTTCGTTTAAAATTCAACCAAGCTTTGTAAAATTCGATTCTCATTTTTCCTGGAGTTCTTATATCATGTGTAATCTGCGAAAAATGTGTACAAGGTGATTTGATCCCATTTGGAGTCGTGGTGAATTCTTCCCTTGTCGAGTATCCATCCGAGAAGCATTAAATCGTGTGGTCTTATTCACTCGTTCTAAAAATCTTCTGGTATTTTTCCTAGCTTCTATTGATCGTATATATCATGAGAAAAATAATAAAAATGATCCATGCATTGTATATAATTCGTATGGTAATTCATGTGTTATTAAACCCTAGAATCGAAATAAATCAAGATATCATGCATGCGATTTTTCCAGGCCTAGTGAATAATTTTCGTGGGCTCTATGATCATAATATAACACTAGAAAAATGCTTATTTGATTTTTTGAGGCTTAAAACTATTTTTGGTGAATTATGTTATAATCGGCTAGAAAGGAAAAATAAGAACAAAAATACCTAGCGTGGAAACTAGGGTTCAAAACTAATTGGATCTAATTAAAAATGATTATAAATGATGTTGATATGATTGCATAATGATTGGGGTCGATTAGGGTTTTATTGGGTTAAATATGATGTTTATCGATTTGTAAATAAATATGAAAGGGGGTGTTTTGTCAATATTAAAACTCATGGGTTATTTTTGTCATGTTCTATATATCATGTATAATCTGTAAAAATTATTAAATGGAGGGCCTATATGTAAAATTTGTGAGAAAATGAATTAAGTTGTAATTGTGAGTTCGAATTGGAAATTTATTAAATACAAGGACTAAACATGTAATTTCTGAAAAGTTGAGGTCGAATTGTGTTATAAATGATATTCAGGGGCTAATGTGAAAATTTGGATATTTATTGGGCTAATATGTAATTATTATTAATTAATGATTTAAATGTAAATTCTAAGGACTTAATATGTAACTTTACTAAATGGAGGGACCTAATGTGTAAATATGGAATAATTAAAGGTCTGATTGTATAACTCACTAAAATAAGTACTCATGAGGTAAATTTGATAAACCAAGGGTTTAATGTGTAATTATGCATGTTTGAAGGTTTAAAATGTAAGTTTTGGAAGTTCAGGGGTATAAAATGTAAATTGTGAAAACCTAAGGACCAAAAGTGTAAATATGATAAAGATACTTTATTTCCAGCAAATGTTAATCTAATTAAGCTATGTACTAAATATTTCTAAAAGTGGAAACTTTCTAATTATGGAAACTTTCTAAAAGTGGAAACTTGCTAAAAAGGGAAAGTTACTTAAAATGGAAAGATGATTAATTAAGAATGATTTGTAATTCCCCTCTACTTCTTTAGGTGTGAAGAAGGAGAGACTTTGAGCTTTCCCCCATTTCTGTGCTTGTTTCTATTTTGCTTTCGTCATAAGGTACGGATACTCTACCCTTTTTAAGAAAGGGTGTCTTATCACCTATGCTTCGATGTTGAGTTATGAACTTTTGCTATGAACCTTTGCTATGACCCTTTTTCTATGAACCTTTTTCTATGAACCTTTTCATATGACTTTGAGATTCACTTTTGACATGACCTTGAGATATGCTTTGACATGACTTTGAGATGAACCCGTTTGCATGACTTTGAGACCTGACTCTTAGTTTGATACCCGAGCCACCTTTTTGTTTCCTAGCCAGGAAGGTAACCTGGCCATGTCTGTGATGCACCACTGGCATGACTCCTGTGTGGGGGAGTGATTTCTCACGCCGTCCCCTTTTATATTATCTGCCATGGCTACTATGATTTTGAGTATGACTTTGAGATTGACTTTGAGTGGGGGCATATGGATTGCAATCCTAGGCATGTATGTTTAGTGGATTTAACTATGACTTTGAGTATGACTTTGAGGTGACTGGTGCATGTGTGCTATACACGCCTTTCACATTTATGGGAGCTGATCACTCCACCCCTTTTGATACATGAGGACACCCCTCATATTATCTGGTTGCCTGAGAGGTATCCCCTCTGATTGTGAGATCTTGACTTTGAGTATTATGATGTTGAGATATGACTTTGAGTATGGGCTCGTGGTAGATGACTATCCTATTCTTCTCTTTTAACCATTTTATTCTGATTTATACCTTATGATATTTCCCAGTGCTTCATTATGTTTCTGCTTCATTATCTTTGCTGTATTATGTATCTGTTCACTGGGCTTTGTAAGCTCAGCCGCACGTTTTCTTTTCCGTGTGCGGCAGGTATCTAACTGGGAGATGGATTTATGCTTGGGTTGAGAGTTAGAGGAGCCTTTGCCTTAGATGATGTCCTACCCTAGTCTTACCATTTTATTTCAGCATTTGGATATTGGATCTATTTCGTTATGTATTTCCTTGGGATTATTTCTTCCTTTCATTTGAGACTTATGTATTGAATTCCAGTCATGTTGACTTGGATTATTTAATGATTATGTTTATTGGCTTCCGCTGTGATTATGTATGTATGCTTTGATTTGTCACCATAATGTGATGCTTCTACCCTTGCCGGGTTGGGGTGTTACAATTATGGTATCAAAGCCCAGGTTGCGACCTGTCGTACATAAGCTTTGGCCTGTGAAACATGTGGACCCTAGGATTTGACCCTTAAGTTTTAAGTTTTGACTGGTGAGGCTTTGGGTAGGCATAAGTTTCTGCTTCGTCTTCCATTTCGTGCTTATTTTCCCTTATGTTTTGCTAATTCTTTTCATGATCATTCAGATGGTGAACACTCGCTTTACTCAGTACTCTAATGGGGATGATGGCCCCAATTTTGAAGAGATGATAGCCGCTGCTGTGGCTGCTGCTCTTCCGCGAGTGGTGACTGAGGTCACCAATAATATCAGGAATGGGGATGGTCCTTCGGGAGGTGGTGGTGGTGGTGATGCTCAACCCACTGCTCCACCCGCTGCTCCTCCAGCTGGTATCCACGTGTGGATCGAGAGGTTTAATAAGCTAAAGCCTCTCACGTTCAGGTCCGCTGTTACTCCCCATGAGGCGGAGGATTGGATTACGCACGTCGAGAAGTTGTTTCGTGTTCTGGGATGTGATGACGAGTTTAAAAACTCGTTTGGCCACGTTCAAACTAGAGGGTGATGCTCAGAATTGGTGGACTGCTCTTGTTCAGGCAAAAGGGGATGATTTTGCTGAGACTTGTTCGTGGGCAGATTTTATTGAGGCGTTTTATAAGCAGTACATTCCTATGGCAGAGCAGCTGAGGTATGAGAAGGAATACGGGTCTATTCGTCAGGGTGATCATGAATCTTCAGGAGATTTCATGCAGCGTTTCTTACGTCTGGCTAGTTTCGTGGGGCCAGAGGTTACTGGGGATTCTGTTCGGCAGGCTCGTCACTTCAAGTGGGCTCTTAAGAAATGGGTGTTAGACCGGATCGTTAACACTCCATTTGATGATGTGGCTAGTGTTCAGGATGCCGCGCGTAACATCGAGTTGTTACATGCGGACAGGGTGTCTAATAAGCATGATAGGGATGGTAACCGGGTAGATTCTCGGGGTCGGCAGGACCAAAGGCAGGATTCTCGGGGTCATGGTCGTCAGGACCAGAGACAGGATTTTCGGGGCCATCAGGACCATGGACGTGATCAGCAGGGTCGCCAGGACCGAGGTGGCGATTATAGGCGACAGGATTCTAGGAACCAGGGTCGTCAGGATTATGGTCGGTATGGTGGTGACCGTCAGGGTCAGGGTGGTAATAACAGGCGCAGGGATTCTCAGCAGTATCAGCAGTCGGGATCGTCAGGTTAGAAGAAGGCTGATGAGATTCTACCTCCTCCTCCTACTTGTGCTTCATGTGGGAAGTCTCATCCAGGTCCGTGTTACAAAGCTTCTGGTGCTTGTTTCTGGTGTGGATCTAATCAGCACAAAGTCAAGGACTGCCCTAGGAAGAACGCTGGTGAACCTAAAGTTGATTCTAGGACAGCTCCTACTTCGGGACGGGTTTATTCTTTGACTCGTGATCAGGCGGCTAGCACCTCAGGTACTATTACGGGTTTTCTACATATTGGAGATCGTACTGTTTTTGTTTTATTTGACACCGGTGCTACACATTCTATCATATCCACTTCACTTGCAAATAAAATAAACATTAAACCCACAAAATTAATGAATCGTATATCTATTGCTACCCCGATGAAAACTCATGTGATTATTGATGTTGAGTATGTTAAGTGCCCTCTCCGTTTCGATGATCGTATTCGTCCTGCGAACCTTCTTCCCATTGACATGGTTGATTTTGATATTATTCTGGGCATGGACTGGTTAGCTGCTCATAAGGCAACCATTGATTGTTATGCTCGAAAGGTGATCTTTGGTGATCTTCATCATCCTGATTATGTTTATTCTGGTTCCCAACCTCTGAAATCTGTAAAGATTATTTCTGCTATGAAAGCCCGGACTTTGATTTCGCATGGCTGTCTTGGTTTTCTTGCTTCTATTAAAGATACCTCTGTTGATGTTCCTAGCATTGATAGTATTCGTACTGTGCGCGATTTCGCCGATGTATTTCCGGATGAACTTCCTGGCATTCCTCCTGTCAGGGAAGTCGAATTTAGCATTGATCTGGTTCCGGGTGCTGAACCCATATCTAAAGCTCCTTACCGCATGGCACCGATTGAATTAAAGGAATTAAAGGAGCAATTGCAAGAACTGTTGGAAAATGGTTTTATTCGTCCGAGCGTATCTCCTTGGGGTGCTCCCGTGTTGTTTGTTAAGAAGAAAGATGGGAGCATGCGTCTTTGTATCGATTATCGAGAGCTTAACCGCATTACAATTCGTAACCGCTATCCTCTTCCTCGCATTGATGATCTGTTCGACCAGTTGCAAGGAGCGAGGCATTTCTCTAAAATTGATCTGAGGTCGGGATATCACCAGCTTAGGGTGAGGGAGCAGGATGTTCCCAAAACGGCCTTTCGCACTCGGTATGGTCACTATGAATTCTTGGTTATGCCTTTTGGTCTGACCAATGCTCCTGCTGTGTTTATGGACCTAATGAACCGGGTATTCCATGAATTTCTCGATAAGTTCGTCATTGTCTTCATAGATGATATCCTTGTGTACTCTAAAACCGAGGCGGAGCACGAGCAACATCTTAGTATAGTTCTGGAGATTCTTCGACAGCAGAAATTGTATGCGAAGTTTTCGAAGTGCGAGTTTTGGTTGGATCGAGTGGCTTTCTTGGGTCACATTGTTTCTGCAGACGGCATCACGATGGATCCGGCAAAGGTTGAGGCTATCACAAAATGGCCAAGACCTACAAATGTGACGGAAGTGAGGAGTTTTCTGGGTCTCGCTGGGTATTATCGGAGATTTGTTGAGGGCTTTTCGCGTCTTGCATTGCCCTTAACACAGTTGATGAGGAAAGGGGAGAAGTTTATTTGGACTGATGAGCGAGAGAGTAGTTTTGAGGAGTTGAAGAAGCGGTTAGTGTCGGCACCTATCTTAACTCTTCCATCGGGTTCCGGCGGTTTTCAGATTTATAGCGATGCATCGAAGAAAGGTTTAGGATGTGTTTTGATGCAGCATGGTAAGGTTATCGCCTATGCTTCGAGGCAGCTGAAGCCTTACGAGGTGAACTATCCGACGCATGATCTAGAGTTAGCAGCTGTGGTTTTCACGCTAAAGATTTGGCGTCATTATTTGTATGGAGAAACTTGCGACATCTTCACTGATCATAAGAGTCTTAAATACATCTTCACCCAGAAAGAGTTGAATATGAGGCAGAGGCGTTGGTTGGAGCTTCTGAAAGATTATGATGCTAATATTCAGTATCATCCCGGTAAGGCGAATGTGGTCGCTGATGCTCTGAGTAGGAAGTCGGGTATGATCGCGAGTTTGGAGTTTGAGCCTCGTGTTTTGCATGATTTAGAGCTTCTTGATGTGGAGTTTTGTATTCGTGGTCATGGCGGTTATTGGGCTAGCCTTACGGTGGAGTCCAATCTTATCTTGCGAATTAAGGAAGCTCAGAAAGAGGATGGTGAGTTGTGGGCTATAGTTCAAAATGCTGAGGACGGCAAACAATCAGAGTTTAGAGTTGATGATTCTGGTGTAGTGTGGTTTGAGGATCGTCTCTGGGTCCCCAACGATCCTAAGCTTCGAGAGGCTGTTCTATCAGAGGCTCATAGTTCCCCTTTCACCATACATCCTGGTTCTACCAAGATGTACCGGGACCTTAAGCAGCACTTCTGGTGGGGCGGTATGAAACAGGATGTGGCTTCGTTTGTGTCTAAGTGTTTGACTTGCCAGCAGGTCAAGATTGAACATCAGAGAGCTAGTGGGTTGCTTCAGCCGTTAGAGATTCCGAAGTGGAAATGGGAGGAGATTTCCATGGATTTTGTGACTGGTTTACCTCTTACTCGTAGGAAGCATGATGCGATTTGGGTGGTCGTCGATCGACTAACCAAGTCTGCTCACTTCCTCCCTATTCGTGTGGACTACAGTGTTAGTAAATTGGCGGACATATTTCAGCAGGAAATCGTTAGGCTTCATGGTATGCCTACGGCTATTATATCAGATAGGGATCCTCGGTTTACGTCACGCTTCTGGAAGGGATTGCATAAGGCATGGGATACGCGCCTTAAGTTCAGTACAGCTTTTCACCCTCAGACGGATGGTCAGTCGGAGAGGACCATTCAGACTTTAGAAGACATGTTGAGGGCATGTGCCTTAGAGTGGACTGGTAGCTGGGACGATTATTTGTGTTTGGTAGAGTTTGCTTATAATAACAGTTGGCACGCGAGTATTCGCATGGCTCCCTTCGAGATGTTATATGGTCGGAAATGTAGGGCTCCGGTTTGTTGGAATGAGGTTGGTGAGCGCGTTATTGAGGGACCGGAGTTAGTTCAGATCGCAACTGAGAAAGTGGACGTTGCTAGGGAGAAGTTAAAGGAAGCTAGGGCTCGTCAAAAGAGTTACGCTGACAAGCATCGGCGTGATTTGGAATTTCGCGTTGGTGATCGGGTATTTCTTAAGGTTTCGCCGTTTCGAGGAGTTAAACGTTTTGGAATTAAGGGCAAGCTCAGTCCTCGATTCATCGGACCGTTTGAGATTTTGGATCGTATCAGAGAAGTTTCGTATCGTTTGGCTCTTCCTCCGCAGTTATCACATGTTCACGACGTCTTTCATGTATCTCTCCTGAGGGGATACAATTATCATCCTCTGCATGTGGTGTCTTACCCTTTTGATCAGATCCAGCCCGATATGTCTCTTTCGGAGGAGCCGGAAGCTGTCCTTGATCGCCAAGAGCGAGTTATGAGACGTAAAGTCATTCCTTTTGTTAAGATTCTTTGGCGGAATCACCCAGAGCGGGAAGCTACCTGGGAGACCGAGGAGTCTATTCGAGCTAGTTATCCTCACTTTGTTTTCTGATTCTGGTATGTCTCTATTTTGTTTCCGATTCGTTTCATTCTGATTCTTTGCAAATTTCGGGGACGAAATTTTTCTTTTAGAGGGAAAGAAGTTGTAAAACCCTAAAATCTAAAATGAGCAAAAAGACCAAAATGCCCCTGCTGGTTTAAAATTTAATTAAAAGCTTATAATGTATCAAATAAATTCCAAACTTCTGGCAATGCACAAGTTATGATCCCAATAATTTTGACAATCTCATTTAACATTTATACAAGTGGCAAAATGACTAAAATACCCCTATTGGTGCCGAATGGATAATATCTAGTTTTATTAGAATTTAAAATATATTAAAATGTGTAATTAAGGAAGTTAAGCAATCAAATATTTTGCTAACCAAATTAGCCGAAATTTCTGTTCAACCCTCCCCCTCCTATGACTCGGCATTCCCCTTTAAACATCAATCCACATTTGTTTATCACAAACCCTAATTTCCGAGTAGAGAGAAAAACCCAAAGAAAATTCCATAGCCTCCATTCGATCCACAAAAATTACCAAGGCATTTTTCTGAGTTCAAACACAATTCAAGGAGTCCTAGAAAAATAGTGTTGAGTTCATTTGTTGCTCGATTCATTTGTGGTGGATTTATTTCTATCGCTAACTCGCTATTAAGGTAATTTCGTTTAAAATTCAACCAAGCTTTGTAAAATTCGATTCTCATTTTTCCTGGAGTTCTTATATCATGTGTAATCTGCGAAAAATGTGTACAAGGTGATTTGATCCCATTTGGAGTCGTGGTGAATTCTTCCCTTGTCGAGTATCCATCCGAGAAGCATTAAATCGTGTGGTCTTATTCACTCGTTCTAAAAATCTTCTGGTATTTTTCCTAGCTTCTATTGATCGTATATATCATGAGAAAAATAATAAAAATGATCCATGCATTGTATATAATTCGTATGGTAATTCATGTGTTATTAAACCCTAGAATCGAAATAAATCAAGATATCATGCATGCGATTTTTCCAGGCCTAGTGAATAATTTTCGTGGGCTCTATGATCATAATATAACACTAGAAAAATGCTTATTTGATTTTTTGAGGCTTAAAACTATTTTTGGTGAATTATGTTATAATCGGCTAGAAAGGAAAAATAAGAACAAAAATACCTAGCGTGGAAACTAGGGTTCAAAACTAATTGGATCTAATTAAAAATGATTATAAATGATGTTGATATGATTGCATAATGATTGGGGTCGATTAGGGTTTTATTGGGTTAAATATGATGTTTATCGATTTGTAAATAAATATGAAAGGGGGTGTTTTGTCAATATTAAAACTCATGGGTTATTTTTGTCATGTTCTATATATCATGTATAATCTGTAAAAATTATTAAATGGAGGGCCTATATGTAAAATTTGTGAGAAAATGAATTAAGTTGTAATTGTGAGTTCGAATTGGAAATTTATTAAATACAAGGACTAAACATGTAATTTCTGAAAAGTTGAGGTCGAATTGTGTTATAAATGATATTCAGGGGCTAATGTGAAAATTTGGATATTTATTGGGCTAATATGTAATTATTATTAATTAATGATTTAAATGTAAATTCTAAGGACTTAATATGTAACTTTACTAAATGGAGGGACCTAATGTGTAAATATGGAATAATTAAAGGTCTGATTGTATAACTCACTAAAATAAGTACTCATGAGGTAAATTTGATAAACCAAGGGTTTAATGTGTAATTATGCATGTTTGAAGGTTTAAAATGTAAGTTTTGGAAGTTCAGGGGTATAAAATGTAAATTGTGAAAACCTGAGGACCAAAAGTGTAAATATGATAAAGATACTTTATTTCCAGCAAATGTTAATCTAATTAAGCTATGTACTAAATATTTCTAAAAGTGGAAACTTTCTAATTATGGAAACTTTCTAAAAGTGGAAACTTGCTAAAAAGGGAAAGTTACTTAAAATGGAAAGATGATTAATTAAGAATGATTTTTAATTCCCCTCTACTTCTTTAGGTGTGAAGAAGGAGAGACTTTGAGCTTTCCCCCATTTCTGTGCTTGTTTCTATTTTGCTTTCGTCATAAGGTACGGATACTCTACCCTTTTTAAGAAAGGGTGTCTTATCACCTATGCTTCGATGTTGAGTTATGAACTTTTGCTATGAACCTTTGCTATGACCCTTTTTCTATGAACCTTTTTCTATGAACCTTTTCATATGACTTTGAGATTCACTTTTGACATGACCTTGAGATATGCTTTGACATGACTTTGAGATGAACCCGTTTGCATGACTTTGAGACCTGACTCTTAGTTTGATACCCGAGCCACCTTTTTGTTTCCTAGCCAGGAAGGTAACCTGGCCATGTCTGTGATGCACCACTGGCATGACTCCTGTGTGGGGGAGTGATTTCTCACGCCGTCCCCTTTTATATTATCTGCCATGGCTACTATGATTTTGAGTATGACTTTGAGATTGACTTTGAGTGGGGGCGTATGGATTGCAATCCTAGGCATGTATGTTTAGTGGATTTAACTATGACTTTGAGTATGACTTTGAGGTGACTGGTGCATGTGTGCTATACACGCCTTTCACATTTATGGGAGCTGATCACTCCACCCCTTTTGATACATGAGGACACCCCTCATATTATCTGGTTGCCTGAGAGGTATCCCCTCTGATTGTGAGATCTTGACTTTGAGTATTATGATGTTGAGATATGACTTTGAGTATGGGCTCGTGGTAGATGACTATCCTATTCTTCTCTTTTAACCATTTTGTTCTGATTTATACCTCATGATATTTCCCAGTGCTTCATTATGTTTCTGCTTCATTATCTTTGCTGTATTATGTATCTGTTCACTGGGCTTTGTAAGCTCAGCCGCACGTTTTCTTTTCCGTGTGCGGCAGGTATCTAGCTGGGAGATGGATTTATGCTTGGGTTGAGAGTTAGAGGAGCCTTTGCCTTAGATGATGTCCTACCCTAGTCTTACCATTTTATTTCAGCATTTGGATATTGGATCTATTTCATTATGTATTTCCTTGGGATTATTTCTTCCTTTCATTTGAGACTTATGTATTGAATTCCAGTCATGTTGACTTGGATTATTTAATGATTATGTTTATTGGCTTCCGCTGTGATTATGTATGTATGCTTTGATTTGTCACCATAATGTGATGCTTCTACCCTTGCCGGGTTGGGGTGTTACAAGCCATGTCATCATTAAACTTAGATTCCTTTCCTCTAAAATGCAAAATTTGTTTTTCAAGAACAGCTAGACCTCTTTTATGATTAGATAAGTTAAAACTTGTATCATATAGCTCTTCTAGATTATCATCAAATTCCTTTTTAAGTTTTTCATAAGCTTTAAGAGCAGAGCAGGATTCAGTACACTTTATTATAGAATTTACCTCTGAATCAGAAAATGCCATCAATGTAGTCTCAGTTGCCACCATTGTAGCTTCTTTTGGTGCTTCCTCTTCATCAGCCATGAAGCTCCAATCATAGCTAACACCATCAATGGCTAGCATAGCCTTTGGCTCTTCCACAGTGACTTCCTTCTTTCTATCTTGCTTATACCAAGTGGTCCTATTATCTTGCCTTTTTGGCTTTCTGCACTCTCTTGCAAAGTGTCCAAACTTGTGACAATTGAAACACTCTACTTTCATCTTATCAAACCCAGCAGTTTCATTACCATTAATGGTAATCTGCTTTCCAGTTTTGTGCCAAAACTTCTTAGCCCTCATGCTAAGTAAAGCAACTTGCCACTTTATATCCATCTCTTCTAAGTCATCATCATCCACCTGATCAAGGTCTTCATGAGTTAGAAGAGAACCACTAGTTTGACTGGTTACAAATGCATAGAATGTTGAATCTCCAAGTCCAGCAACATTCTTTTGTGAACTAGCAGTAGAACCACCAAAGTTAATAGTTGAACCACCTTCATCTTCATCTACCTCTTCTGACTTACTAAAATTGGGAGATGACAAAAGTGCCACATTCCCAGAACTAGTACTGTAGTTTCCAGACTTCTTTAGACTTTGTTCAACAATTTTGAAATTGTTGTACAAATCATTGAGTTTCATGGTTTCTATGTCTGGCTTATTCATCCAGACAACCACATGAGTATGGAATTCATCAGGTAGACTTCTTAAAAACTTCATGTTGAGATCTTCCTTGGCTATCTCAACTCCCAACACAGCTAACTGACTTACAAGCCTGTGCAACCTTGTGAACAATTTATCAAGAGATTCATTGCTGTTTGAACTAAAGTTTTTAAAATTTAGTTTCAGCAATGTCTTCTGAGTTTTCTTGGTAGTTTCATTACCACCAAACCATGCACATATCTCTTCAAAAAGAGTTTTTGCATCACGATACTTGCTAAAGGATAGCATCTGTTCACCAGGAATGGTCATAAGCAACAAATTTATTGCTTTTTGATCATTCCTCTTCTGTATTCTTTCTTCATTGGGAACTGTTCTAGTATTTCTTTTTCTAACCATTTTGCCTTCAGACTTTACAAATTTTACTTGTTTAATTTCACTTATAGAAGCTTTATTTTGGTCAAATCCTAAGCCCGCTCCGGCATGTTCACTATACTTAACTTTTTCAAGCATATCATTAAGTGTCTTTGTTCCTTTTTCAAATTTAATGATCCTTAATGCATTTTCTTTGAGTTTTTCATTCTCTACTCGAAGACTTATGCATGACCTACATCTAATATCTATTTCTTTATTTTTCTCAAGTCTTTTTACTTGTTCTTTTAGTTCTAAAATTTGCACTTCGAGTTCATGCAATTTTGCTTTTAGTGTTTTGTTTCTAGTCATGATTTTAGAACTTACTTCACATAGTTTATTATATTCATTATATAGTATGTTATCATCTATTGACGAATTATCATCACTATAGTAAGAAGAGTTGGAATGTACCTCATTTGAAGCTTTAGCCATTAGACATGTTTCATCGTTGGGCTTCTTCTCTTCTTCTTCACCGCTATCACTCCAAGAGCCTCCTATGAAAGCTCTTTGGTTGTTTGTTCTCGATGGCTTGGGACATTCTCCTATGAGATGATTGGGATCACCGCATCTAAAACATTTCCTATCACTCTTTCCTTTCTTCTCATCTCGGTTCATTTGTGATGACTTCTTTTCATCACGAGGTTGTCTAACGAACTTACCTCTTCTCCTAAAGAACTTCTTAAAATCTCTAACGACTAGTGCATATTCTTCGTCTTAACTATCGGAATCCGAACTTTCCACATCACTAGACTCCTTTTTGGCTTTCAACGCTAGAGATCTAACTCTCTCGCTTTTGCCTTTGACTATGTCGGAGTCTTTCTTGATTATCATTTCATGAACCTTCAAGTTTCCTGTTAGTTCATCAAGTGATAATGTCGCCAAGTTCTTTGACTCTTCAATGGCGGTGACCTTTGCTCTCCATTTGGGATGTAGAGCCCTAAGAAACTTCCTAACATATTTCTTGCTAGAATAACCTTCATCAAGAGCTTTAAGACTGGTAATAATAGTATCAAATCTAGCAAAAACATTATCAATAGATTCATCTTCCGGAATGAAAATTTGTTCATATTGTTGCACAAGAAGATTTATCTTGTTCTCTTTGACTTGATTATTACCTCGAATAGTGACTAACAAAGTTTTCCAAATTTCTTTTGTCGTGTTAGGCATAAAATTTATTTCAAATTCATTTTTCGGCTAACCATTATAATTCATCATTTTAGCCTCATCATTTTTGGCTAGTTTTCTTTTAAGGTTATCACTTTGTTTATTATAATGAACTATTTCATCCCTTTTTGTTTCCGGATTATTTTCAATCGGTTGAAAGTCACCCTCGGTAATAATATGTCAAAGATCAATGTCTTTTGATTTCACATACGTTTCGTATCTTGTTTTCCAATATATAAAACAATCGGTTTCGAAAAGTGGCGGTCTTTGCATAGATTGCCCTTCTTGATATTTGTCGAAATCCATCGATCGATTCAAATTTTAAAATACAATTTATTTTAAAATCTTGCCTGACGTGGCTCTGGTACCAATTGTGAAAAACTAGAAGGGGGGGGGGGTTGAATAGTTTTACCGGTTTTTAAAACTTTAAAACCTTCACTTGTGAAAAACTTTGATTCGATTCTTTGTGAAATCAGTCAACACCAATATGAACACTAAACTATACTATCTAATATAAACAATAAATATAAAGAAATGAGATGGAAAGATCAAACCAGGACAAAGGGATTTATAGTGGTTCGGTTACGAAGCTCTTCTTCGCCCTACTCCACTCCCCGAGTACCACACTCGAGAGTTCTATGCACTATGTCAACAAAGCTCCCTTCAGGCGGAGAAAACCGTACAACGTCGCTTATCCTTATTTCCGACACTAAGCTAAATGTCGAGTACTAATCTTAGCTAGTAAAAATCTACCATGATCCACACGATCCTTGCTAATTCACACAATCAACACACTTGACTCGATCTACCCGATCTACCCTTGATCCACTTGATCTACACACAAGCCCACAGGCTACAAGAGATCTCCAAGATCTCAACAAGATCACAATGATCTACTCTCACTTGACTCGATCTATCCGATCTACCATTGATCAACTCACAAGCTCACAAGCTACAAGAGATCTCCAAGATCTCGACAAGATCACAATGATCTACTCTCACAAACTACTCAAAAGAAAATCTACTTGATGTATGCTAGGATACAACAAGTGTGTAACAAGTGTTACAAGTGCACTAACTAAAACTACAACACTTTGTATCTTCTTTGATTCCTTGTGTTCTTCTCTTGCACTAGTAGAGGAATGAAGGTGATCACTTGGTTGGATGATTGGATCACTCTTTAAACAAAAGAAAACTAAAGTAAATGATCAAGTAGAGAAGATGTGATAAGAGTTTTAAACTCAGAAAGTTGTGTGTAAAAAAGGATGCCCAAAAACTGTGAAGAGGGCTGATATTTATAGGCAGAAGAAATTTGACCATTATAAGGACACGGTACCACTAAATACCACACGGTACCACTAAATTTAGTGGTACCGTGCCAGACAAGGACGCTTCAATCTTTGTTTTTAGTGGTGAAAGTTTATTTGGGGAAGTTTGGAGCTGATTTTGAGGGAAAAATAGCTGTTATGATTTTTAAACTTATTTTTCCAATAAAACATTTCTTTATAATTCAAAAATAACATGTAAAGTATATTTTTGAAAAAATGTTTTGTCACATTAAAAATGAGAAGTTTGAAACACAAATTCGCTTCTTTGATCATTTGTCAAGTTGTAAATTTTTTTGTTCACACCTAGAGTGATTTACGTAGAAACGGAATATTTCGACTAAAAACTTGTTTACGTTAATTTTAACGTAAAGTGTTTTCACATTTTGTTATCATCAAAACGAGAAGTTATCGAAAAATATAAATAACGTTTTTAGAACATTATTTGCATCAACAAACCCGTCGGGTTTGAAGCGTCCCGGGTCAACCCGACGGGTTGGGTCGAAAAAAGGGTCAACCCGTTGGGTTTGAAGCGTGCCGAGTCAACCCGGTTTTCGATGTGTATTAATAGTTCTTTTTGAAACATATGTTTCAACATTTCATTTTTAAGTTTTTTAACTTTTCACTTTAATCATTTTTGTTTTATAAATAGTATAAATTAATCTATTCAAAAGATAAGTTAAGATAGGTAGACAAATGGCAAAAAGAATAAAAAAATAAAAAATAAAATATATATATATATATATATATATACATATATATATATATATATATATATATATATATATATATATATATATATATATACAGACAAATTTAGTGTAACTTTCTTTTCAGAACCACTTTAAGTGCGATAACCAATATAAACCACTAGATTATTTCATCAATGGATGAGATTACTTGTGCCATTAATGTAATTAAAATAAAGATTAGGAAACTTTGGTAAATCTGAAGGGTAATGTGGGTATTTCTTAATTCACCCTAAAATAAATGATGGAGAACATGTTATCTACAATCTTCTCTCCCCTCAAAACCTAAAACTGCCCCTAACCTTCTAGCCGAATCTCTCTATCTTGTTCGGCCAAAAAAAAGAAAAAGAAACGTCACCAATATGTCCATAGTTTGTTTCACGATTGGATCAAGCAAGCATCTCACGAGAAAATCATTTTCGCGATCGGTAAGTTTTCTGGTTTGTTATTTTTTTTAATGAATATGCGCTGTTTTGCTCTTGTGGGCAGTTCTATTGAGTAATTGAAAGAATCATGTTTTGGAAATTTGGTTATTTGAATGATGGGTTATGACTTATGTGTGTTTAGATGATTAATTTGTGTTTGTTCAATGTCTTGTTTAACGTCAGAGGTTTTTTCGGTTAATTGATCTAATTGGGAGTTTTGTATGTGGATTATGTGTTTTGCGGTCGTTTGGTGACTAACCATTAGTGAATTTTTGGAAGAAATGCATATACGCCATTTGATGATTCATCTGTATTATGCCTGTTTCAGTTATGTGTCAATTGATCTGCATTAATAGAATGTATTGTTTATCGTTTATGTTTTAATGGTTTAACTGGTGAATCGTATGTTTTTCGATAGTTTGGGTGATTGAGCATGTGCTCACTGGTAGTGAATTACTGAAAGAATTGTATTTTCGCCATCTGGTGTGGTGGTTGATCTGTATGATTTTTTTGGATTTGAATGGTGGATAATGTGAGTTCCTAATCTTGTTAACATAAGACAATGCTTTGTACTCATTTATCATGTCGTTTACTGCATTTTTAATATGAAACATATATGATATGTTGAGGCCTAGTTTGTGGGACGTCTGCAATTCTTCTGGATAAACAAGTGTTTGAAATACATGTGGTTATGGATTATTAAGTATATGATATGTTATATGTGTTATAGAATTTGGAAAATACATATGTGTGTAATTTGTGCCAACTACCAGTATTAATAAGTTTGTTAAATGTGTTGTCACGTAATTTTGGTTGTCTGGCATTATTGATTTTATGTGTTATTGAATTAGGATAGTGCATATGTCAATTTGTTGCAGTATGAGTAATGGATTAATCTGTGGTATAGTACATTTGGATTTAACTGTTAGTGTTGTAGTGACTTATGGATTTTGGATACTGCATATGTGTTATAGACTAGTGGATTGTGGCTAGTACCTATGTGCATTTATCTTTGGTATAGACTTATAGATAGTGCAGATGTGCATTTGTTGCAGTAGTAGTTCTGAGTAATGGATTTATCTGTGGTATAGACTTATGTATTTGGGGCTAGTACATTTGGATATCTGTTGTAGTGACTTATGGATTTAGGATACTGCATATGTGTTATAGACTTATGGATTGAATCTATTAAGTGGTAGTTGATGCTATATATCATATGAAGAGTAACTTGATTTTTGATTTTTGCTATGTATGTTCAATGCGTATTGAGTTCAGGAACATACATGTTTTTCATTAAATGGACATATGCGTATTGAGTTCAATGCGTATCGAGTTCAGGAAAAACATGTATGTTTCAGGAGGTACGAACATACATGTTTTTCATTAAATGGACACATGCGTACTGGGTTCAATGCGTAATGAGTTCAGGAAAAACATACATGTTTTTCATTGAACATATATGTTTTGAAAATATTATTGAACCCAATAATGCAGCCTATATTCTGTTTGATGATTTTTTGCCTGTTTGGATTATAAAACATATATGTTTTGGAAATATTATTGTATAATCGTTCTCAATTTCAGTTATAGCTTATAGGATCTACTAGATTCCTTGATAATTTTAGTCGAGTTTATTGTAGCGTTTCTTATTTTGTTTGTATAAAGCTTATACGTTTAGTATTTAATCTTGACTATGATTTTCATTAGGTTTGAAGGCGTGCACATATGTTTTAACGAAGTTGATGAGAAACTCGAAGTACACATATGTTCTTTGAAGGCGTGCGCGTATGTTCTAAAGAATTTGATCAGAAAATGGAAGTACAACTATGTTTTTTGAAGGCGTACATGTATGTTCTTGGAAGACGTGCACACATGTTAGAAAATATCTGATAAGAAACTTCAAATATGGAGTATATGTTATGTGCACATATGTCCGTTTCCATTAAATATTATTAGTGCACACGTGTATAAATCGATTAGATTCATGTATTTTCTGCCTTTTAGAAATTTGTATTTTAATTGTATTTAAATTAATATCGAATTTTGTGTATAACATTTATGTTTTTGGTTTGTTATAAATTTACATTATCTAAAAAAACATATATGCACCTTACTATTTGAAAAACATGCATGTTGAAAAAATTAGTCCAAAAACACACATGCACAAAATCAATTTAAAAACATGCATGCCAAAAAAAAAAAAAAAAAAAAAAAAAAAAAAATAAAAAATTAAGGGTTTTAAAAAAACGGGTTTTATTTAAAAAAAATCAAACATAATATAAAAATGTCTTTTACAATTGTACCCTTTTGGATTAAATGTAGTTTCCCTTAATTAAAAAAATACTATTTTGCATTGATATGTTGCACACCATCCTTTATTAGGAGTATATATATATATATATATATATATATATATATATATATATATATATAATATATATATATATATATATATATATATATATATATATATATATATATATATATATATATATACATATATATGTATATAACAGAAGTCGTCCGTATCAAGTGATACGTGAATTGCTCAGTAGTGCTTCGCCACTACCGTAGCTGGCGGAAATAGCTTAATTGGTAGAGCATAGCCTTGCCAAGGCTGAGGTTGAGGGTTCAAGTCCCTCCTTCCGCTCCCGGCTTCGTCGTTTAGTGGTAACGAGTGTGCGCCCCTTTAGAGATAGGGGTGAGCAGCAAGCAGCCCCTTGTATAGGGTTCCAAACCTACCTTCCTAATAAGAAGAAAGGGGCAAGCCAAAACCTAGTCCTAACAAGTTGCTGGCTTTTCATCAGCCCTTGTGCGCTAGCCTTTTCCCTTACTAGTAAGGGGCTGCTAGTTGTAGCGCGCATTGTACTAGTGAATAGGAAAAGCGAATTGAGATTACTAATGACGGATGGAGGTTGAGGATAGAACATGTTCGGTCCCTCGCCCTTATCTCCTTCGCCGGAGACTGCAAATGATGGGAATCCTATCGATAAAGAAGAGGTATAAGCATCGCCTCTCGATCCAATCCGTCTTCCCTGGCCTCCCCAAAACACTCTTGATACGAAAGAGACCTCCCGCCATAGAGAAGAGATCTAAAGTCTGGGTCCCCTCGATCACCCTCCCTTGAAGCTGAACTGGTCGAGAGAGATGAACCCGCACCACATTTTATAACCTTCGAACCGAAAGCCCCAACTAGAGATGGAATTCCAGAACCTAAACCACTCCGTTGAGAGCTCCGTGACTCGTTCAAGGGAAGGTCCACCAATGATTGCCATTCTCCCCCTATCTGTCTCTTGATCCCTCATTCCACTAATCCGTTGTTACTTTACTGATTCATTCAAGGCATAGACTCCCTCTTTGTCTTATTAGCGCAGGTGTTCGTCAACGATGAAAGCCGCTTAAGACTCGAAGAAAGAGGGCTAGGCCCCGGGAGGGCTTTCAGGGACTGGGTAGGGTGGATTATAGAGCTAGGGGCTAAGGTTTGTCCATTGGGATTGGGCATGGACGAACCTCGACTGGGCCAGCATTGATGAAAAATGACAAAAGAAAAACTTCTCCCATCGCATCATTAACCGGTGTAGGATTAAAGATCAGGTCCAGGATTCGAGTCAAATCGACCTTCCCTCTCATCTCAGGGTGAGGCAAGGAATTCAAGCAAATGTTCGTTCTTCAATATCTCAAGAAGTTGGATTAGCTGCTCCTCCGACCCGGAGTGGATTCTAGTGGAAGGGCAGAGCAAAGCCTTGCAGTAGGAAGGTGTTCGTTGCTGGGACGGGTTCAAACTGGACTGAAGGGAGGAGGAATTCAATAGTCCTCTCTTCCTGGGGATTCATCACTGGCTAGGGCTTTCGAATCAAAGCATGGGCATCTGCAACTAAGAGGGAGCAGTAGATCGTCGATGGAAGAGCCATGTCAGTCAATTTCTATTGGGACTTCTATGGATTATGGATTCGACTAGAGGGACTCCTAGCAGCAAACTAGTATAAAGGGGCCCCAGACGCAGGAGCCGCCAGCCGGATCGACCAACAAATGATAGGCCAGAGGGATGGGCTCATTCGACTAATCAGTGATCCCTGGGCCTACCTAACACAGATGTCCCTGAAATAGGGGATTGGTTGATCGGAAAGCTCGGGCAGGAGTAGGACATTCCATACAATTCCGATTCGCTAGCCTCTCAAATCCCATTTTTTCATCGGGGTGAATTCTAAGGTTCCTTATTCCGGTTGTAAAGCGGAAGAAGAGGGAGAAGGGGCACAGCCCCACCAGCAGCCCACGTTTCCGACCCGAAAGGAATTGCAAATGAAAGAAGAATCTGTGTGCACTATCCATGGGGTGGAGTGACTATTCTGAATCTCCTCTTCTCTATCTCCCCTTTTTTTGCCTTCGGCTATTACCGGCTGGCAACGCTTGGCCCAACATTGGATTTGTTTGAAAACAATACAAGCAAGGTGGCGTTCATTCAATCAAAGCTTTTATGCCCTAGCACTAATATATATATATATATATATATATATATATATATATACATATATATATATATATATATACATATATATATATATATATATACATATATATATATATATACATATATATATATATATATATATATATATATATATATATATACACATATATATACATATCTGCGAGAACTGACAGAACCACCAAAAACATATATATATATATATATATATATATATATATATATATATATATATATATATATATATATATATATATATATATACATATCTGCGAGAACTGACAGAACCACCAAAAACATACATGCACGCCTTCAATAATTGTATTTTTGCACATATGTTCTAAAAACGACATATATGTTTTAAAAAAACATGGTTGTTCTAAAGAATTTGATAAGAAATTGGAAATACAAAAATTTTCTTTGAAGGTGTGCATGTATGTTCTTATAAGGCGTGCAATGACAATATTGCGGCCGTGTGTAAGGTTTTTGTGAAAAAAGAGGATGAGTTCATGATGATATTGAAGAACATAGGTGGATACTTACGATTATTGATGATTTGCATATATTTTTATTTTATTTTAAAAGGCGTGCATGTATATTTTTGGTGATTCTGTCAGTTCTCGCAGATAAGATGGTTCTCGCAAGAAAGTCTCCTTGTATATATATATATATACTATATATCGAAGCCCGCCCAATATATATATATATATATATATATATATATATACTAGTTGTCGAAGCCCGCCCAATGGGCAGGCACACTTTGTAATATTCCTTTGGTAATTTACACATCATTTATTGTATAAATTGTTCATATTATTTGTATTTGGGTTTTTTGTGTTTTACACTGTCATTATTAGTGTATTTGCAGTTCCTGAAAAAATTATTATTGTGAATCCAAGATGATATGGTTGTTCGCGAGATGTTAAACGAATATATATGAAAGATGGAATACAAGTGTACAACTTCATTAAATCGGTAAGAGGAGTATGCAAAGAAGAAGGTGATAATGTTGTTTACGATATGTTAAATGAATTTATATGAAATATGGAATAGATGTGTATAACTTCATTAAATCTGTTAGAGGAGTATCGAAAGAAGATGGTGATAATGAATGTGAAGGTGATAATTAGTGTTTATGAGGTTATATCAACTATTGTGAACATTGTTTGTGAGTCACCATGAATAGGATGGGTACCCAATGTATTAGCTGGGTTAGGCATGTTATATAGATATGAAAATCTCTGATTGAATCATGTATATTAAATTGAGTTTATTAAGATTTGATCTTTATTTATTTTTATTTTTTTTATCTAATAATTAAGATATTTTTGTACAATAATATATATGTATATCTGTGTTTTTATATTTGGGCAATGGTTATCATAATTGGCAAAGTTTGAGGGTTAGTTATGTTATATTGACAAATTTATGTGTAATTTATAAAAATATTTGTATGACATTCACAACAGTTATTCTCAAAATTGAATTGCATATTTCTGCATGGGAAACTAAACCATCTCTTTGAATTAATGCTTCATTTAAGTTTTGCAATGATTAAACTGGTTGATTTAGACCCGAGACATGTTAGATACAGTGTATTAGTAATTATATATTGACTAATTGTTGATAAGTTTTTCAAATGAAAAGTATTTATCTAACAAATCAAATAATTCAATGGCTGAAAACACTCCTTTAATCAATGAATTGAAAAATATTTCCGGATCAGAGAAACTTCATCAATGCTTTAAGTTTCTTTTTATCCAAGAACATACTGAAGGAGAAGCATTTCTCCTGTGGGTTCGTGAAAAGTGTACTGAGTTAGAGACAAAGATTGAGAAACGTCAACAGGGAATGGCGGAGGTCTGGTCATTAAATCATGATGAAGAAGAGGCAGGGGGTAACACTTATGAATGTTTACGTGAGAAGCAGGTGAGAGCACGTAAGAGGTTGGAGGTGTTGAGGGGTTTGTTGGTTGAAGTTCGTGGTGGTCTGACTGAGAGTCACCATCACATGGATATTATGGACTTTTATGATTAGGGTATGGTTGGATTGGTTGTTTTGGTCGGTTTGAAGATGATTAGGTTATTAGGTTTTTGTGTATGTAAGTGGATTGTAATGATGAACAGTTTTATGGTCTGAATGGTATGGAAGTATAGCTATCTTTAATCTAATCTTGTGTTTCATTATGTAGTTTTTTTAGTATGTGATTAATTTCTGTGATTGAGTAGTTGTTGTTGTTTGTTGATCTGATGGTATGGGGTTTTAGAGATGTGATAATAGTAATTTGTAGAATCAGGTTGTTTTTATGATGAAAAAATAGAAATCAGTAATTGTAGTTTAGTTAGGGTTAATTGATTTGATTATGCGTGGAACTATTGCTACGGGGGTTTAGAGATGTGATAATAAAAAATAGAAATTAGTAATCGTAGTTAAGTTAGGGTTAATTGATTTGATCATGGTGATTTTTGATAACATTGCCTTCTGTATTATTTGTTTGGTTCATATGTTTATGCTCATGTCATTTTTTTTGAAGATGTTTGATTGTTAATTGATTTTATATTAACTTATGTGCAGTTAGGATATCAAATGTCATGGAATGTTATTAATGAAAGAGAGTTTAAAAGTGAGTATAGTAATTGCTTAGGTTTGTATCTTGAAGGTGGTACCTGGGTTCTGATTCTGTACTCAATTATGAGTATAGTGTATTCATATGTTTTGTTTCTAGTTGAAGATGGAAACTGAGAGATGTAATATGCTGCATATTTTTCTTGTGTGATTGGATTTTGAGTTTTTGGAAATAGTCCAACTTTTATCATTGCTTAATAGCATAACGAAGAGCAATTTACATTTTGACGTTAGCTGAGTGGGCAGAAATCATTGCGTAATTTAATATAACGTACTAAACATTGTCGTCAAAAGATCTTTCCCAGGGTCTGACTACTCTATAAGATGGGTTTTAGAGATGTGAATAACCACAGGTCGGTTATTTTCGATAATATTTTAGTTGACAGAAAAATTTCTTTTCATATTGCATTGATTGTTACATTTGTGCTGTTAGTTAGTATTTTATTTTGTGTTTTGCAACAGACATTCAGACCAAACTCTTGAGGTTATGGATCAGATGCTAATGTATGAAGTACGTATAGTCTACATTTTTTTGTTGGGTGTTATTGTGTTGTGTGCATCGGTCTTCAACCTACAACCTGCATTGGTAGTCTTGGCTGTGTTGTGTACATCAGCAGTATTCATATGTTCTTGTTTATGGCTGAAGCTACAAACTTTAAACAAACCAAATGATTTAATGAACACTGAAATAGAATACATGAGAAAATGGTAATAAATGAATGGAAGGTATGTTGGCAACTGAGTTCTCAGGTTATGGATCAGATGGTAATATATTAACTATGTATAGGTTCGTGCACAGCAGTATTCATGCGACACAATGAAACCTTTTTTTCTTCAATATTCATATGTGCTTGTTTAGTGTTGAACATGCAAACCTTAAACCAACCAAATGATTTAATGAACATCGAAATAGAATACGCGAGAAAATGGTAATACTGATTTTTATTTACATAAGGAAAATTTACATAAAGAAAATGTTAGCAAACGTTATTGAGTTCTACGGTTTTAATACGTTATATTGCATCTACTTTATACATCATGATTGCCTAACATTTTAAGAGCATCCCTGCAATCAATAAAAAAATCTACCTTTATGATCCAAAAAGAACGCGTATTCCAGATAATCCTATATCTGTTTTTTTTGTAGCTATAATCTATGGAAGACTATAGAAGAAACCAAATGGCACCTTAACAGCCACACAACAAATTAAAAAATACCCGTTACTATTGCATCTCCTGTTCACCCCCTCACAGACAACTGTAGCTGGGGGCGAACGGGTCAGAGTAAATTTCATAGCCATCGGGTATCGGTACCGGAATAACAGCGGGTCGGAGCTTAAAAAATAAGTGAAAGTGTGAATGACAGTCAACAGTGCCCAGTGGGCAGGCATGCTTTGTGATTTATCTTTTTGTAATTTACACATTCTTTATTGTAGCAATTGTCCATATTCTTTATATTTGGTTTTATTATGTTATACGTTGTCATTATTTAGTATATGTAGTTATTGGACAAACTATTATATGTAGTTATTGGACAAACTATTATTGTGAATGCCAAGATGATATAGTTGTTCACGAGAGAGGAGTATCCAAAGAAGAAGGTGATAATGAATGTGAAGATGATAATGAGTGTTTATAAGATGACATCGACTATTGTGAACATTATTGATATTCCGATTGGAGAAAAAACTAAATCTTACGACCCTCAAACCTGATGGGCCGGCATGACTTGTAATTTACATAAATATGGTTATACTATTGTTATTTTTGTACAATTTAGTATCAGTTGATGTTAGTTTTAACTTAGACATGTAAGGATATAAGTTCTCTTGTATAGTTATAACTCTATTTTATAAGTTTATGTTTGTACACAAATATGTATCATATCGACTATTGTGAACATTATTGATATTCCGATTGGAGGAAAGGCTAAATCTTACGACCCTCAAACCTGATGGGACGGCATGACTTGTAATTTACGTAAATATGGTCATATAGACTATTGTGAACATTATTGATATTCCGATTGGAGGAAAAGCTAAATCTTACGACCCTCAAACCTGATGGGACGGCATGACTTGTAATTTACGTAAATATGGTTATGCTATTGTTATTTATGTACAATTTAGTATCAATTGATGTTAATTTTAACTTAGACATGTAAGGATATAAGTTTTCTTGTACAGTTATAACTCTATTTTATAAGTTTATGTTTGTATAGAAATATGTATCAGCTGCATGTAACTATCCACCTTTAATTTTTTGTACAATATGTTTACATGAATTATAGTACATGATATACATTTTCAATGCATGTTAAATATGTATAGAGTGTTTCATTAACAAAATAGGTAATCATTACATCTAATTTTTTTAGGCTTATTTAATCTATGACCATTTAATAAGGCAACGTATATGTGGTTTTTTAATCTTCCGGTTAGTAAAAAAGCAAACTTACGCATCACTACCATTCGATAATTTCCTGTGTTCATAAAAGGGGTGTGTTTATTTTATTTTATTTATTTTTTCTTTTTTTTTTAAGAACTTTTATAAACAAAGCATGAATATTGAGCTACCTTAAGAGTATGTGTTTGTAGATTATTTATTTACGTTTTAAATTGTTAGTTAATATAGTATAATAATGTAATTAAAATAAGGTTTTCCGTCAGATCAGGTATTGGTTGTAATTAGATTTCTTGTTTAATTGTAAGATTTTAATATTGTATGTTGGATATGTTGGTTAGTTTAAAAAACCCCAAATGTTGTAGTGGGGCAATTAAATGAGAAATTAGGCATCTTTTATACATTTAAGTCACTTTTTTATGTGTGTAACATTATGTTGTATTATGTGAATGGTTTTAGTGTACTACAATTTTGTTTCCTTTTTCATTCATAATGGTTATAGATTGTGATAGGCATCATTTTATTTCTGGAATTTTATTTATCTTTTATATATCACAAATTACAGATACTGTTCGTTTAGTTGTATTTCATTTTGGTCTAATGAGGATTTCTAATGCTTTTTAGGTGTGGTATATTAGATTTGATTAGTTTGTTAGGTTTTATAGCGCTTATTCAGTTGCTAAAAAGTTTTAACAGTACTAAGCTTAGGGAGCAGTTTTAATGTGACAATTAGTACTGATTGATTATTAAAATTTTGTTGTTGTTGTTGATTATAATCCTCTAATTTAAGTTGTATATAGCTTATGTATGTGTTTGTTGGTACAAACCCTAAATTGTGTTCTATGTTGTTAAGAGTGTAGAAAATCATGGGTATTTAGTGTATAATGAATCAACCCTGTTACTAAGATATGTTGCGAAAGTGATGTTTGTTAGATGTAGATGTCTTGTTTGGCTGTTATCTAATCGTTTTTTCACTCTTAATCATATAGAGTTCAATGTTTATGTGGTCACAATGTGATAATCGTGAGGTGTTTAGCGTTAGATTACTATCGGGCTGATAAGCTTATTTCATTTTGCAAAAGCTTATAAGCATAAGTTCAACTTAATAAGCTCATAAAGAGGAAAAAACAATAATGGGCTCATGAGCTTTTTAAATAAACCCATAAGACATCTCATTCAATACTAGAACATGCTTATTGATTTTGGAAGGATGTATAGAAAATCATGTGTTGATACTTGTTTTAGTGTATAATGAATCAACCCTATTACTATGATATGTTGCGAAAGTGATATTTGTTAGATGTAGATGTCTTGTTTGTCTGTTATTGCATACATATTGTACTCATGGTCGCTATTATAATAGTGTTTGAATGTGTATTTGAAAGACTGCTTCGTGTTTTCATGTTTGCTAAATGTTATGTGTTTTTCGATTGGTTGCAGAACAATGACAACACAATTCGTCAAGGATTATAATCATGTAGAAGATATGGGAACTTTGGTAAGTATTTATGGAATTATATTCCAATAATAATCTTCCTATAGGCGTTTTTTAAGTTTGTTTACTTATGTATTTGTTTGTTTTTTGTATGTAGGTACTCCCTGATTACTATCATATTAACTACTATAACAATAAGGACTATCTGTACCTGATTAATAATAATAGGGTTAAAAGGAAACTTTATATTTGTCGGGAAAGAGGTAGTGAAGAATGGAGTATATCTGGTCCAAGGTGGAATAACTTCATAGAGCAAAGCGGCTATTTGAATATTAGGACTTTGCATTTCATAAAGGAGGCTGCATACACCTTTTTTGTTACAGCGTATGATGCAGATGGATGGGAGAGTGGTGGTTATGGGAGAATTCATACACGGAACAGGCTGGTTAGGTGCATTGCTAAAGTTGGGATGGATCGAAGTTCATCACCGGTAAAGTTATGTTATACTTGTATATATGTAAAATTATTGGAATTCATAAAGATTGTTTTAATAATTTTGATATTTGTTTTATCAGTGGTTTCCTGTGGAGTTCCTTCAAGGTGTTGAACGCAATGATTTTGTGATTGAATTTTCGGATTATGAAATATATGTGGTTGCAAACCGGGGTGTTATTCCTAGGACTTTGGATAGCATTGGTTTTCAGTTTAATGTTCACTGGAATACGGTTGTTCATCGTGCAAATCTAATGGTTGGTGAGTGAGTCGTGTTGACCAAAAAGACTGATATGCGATTGGCGTTGATGAGGTTTGATAACGATGGTTTTCAGCTCATACATGAACAGCACTACCCCACACGGCTTGCGTTTGTTCAAGGACATGATGCAAATGAGACAGGTAGTATTATGTTTTTTTGTAATATTTATTCAATTTTACGTGTTAGTTTGAGTTGAATCAGTTGAATGAGTTTGTGACTAAGTAACGTTTACTTTGTGGCTGATATTCGTTAGATGAAAGGTTGGTACACGGGTGTAACTGGTTCCAGCATGGAGTGCACTTGTCTGAAGAAAATACTTTCTACAAATGGCTTTTCCCGTTTGTGGTGGATTGTGGAAGAATGGTACGGGTTGTTACTTTATATACATTATGTAGAGTGAAAGTTTTAATAAATATTTAATATTAAAAGGGTTGAAGTTAATAAGTTGTCGTAATTGCTTTCAGACTATACCAAGCGGTTTTGTTTCTGATAACAATTTGCAACAATTTACCCATGCGCTTCTAAGGAGGATGGACAGTGAACGCCGTGTAGTTATGAAAATTGAGCATCACGCTGATAGGCCATGGAGAAATGGTCATATGAACTTTAGGACAAATTGGAGGACTTTGGCTGAATATTTCCAGTTTCCAATGAACAAAATGATCAGATTCCAAATGGTTGGAACAACAGTCGATCCGGCCTTTGAAGTTAAGTTGTTTAATGGCCCTATTCCGTTGGTGGCTGTGTTTGATGTATGCTGAAATTGTAAGATGATGCTAGTCTGATGCTTTGTGTTTTGAGGAAAGTATTAACTTTGGTTTTTTGTAGAGTTAACTTATGGTGTAGTTGTTACTTAAGTAGTGTTTGATGGACTTATTTTGAATTCGGGGTAAATTGATTTTAATTACAACTTTCAGGTTTGTATGGGTTTTGTAAACAATATGCCTATGTCCGTGTAAAACTGTATCAAGGTTGACTCGGTAACACCGTTTCTTGTGTATGATATCTCTTTTTTGATTTAATTTTCTGTTTGGTTCAGTGTTGTTATTTTTTTTTAAAAAAAGTTAAGCATTCATATAAACTTCCATTATACCTTTGGCGGCTAAATGTATAATTACAAATAACAGCCCCAGATATAATAGAACGTCATACTAAGCCCAACACGTACCTCTCATGCACATCAGGTTTTATAAAGTAGTTTCAAGTTTACTATTTCATCTATGTGGGACATCATGTAGCTATTTACATAAAGCTTATAAACTCAATATATAATAACCGCTATTAAGTGTAACATAACAGATTTAAAGTTTTTTCAAGTTAGGGAGTTTTTTTGATTTTGAACATTGGATTTCTGTAATGACGTTAAAACATTAGGTGGGTGAAAAAAACCGATTATATTTTTGCTATTAGGTATTACCATAAGGTTGTGATAAAGTATGCGATAAGTGAAGTGTTATTTGTGGGAACATAAACGTCACA